>JAZFAU010000278.1:10000-516069 GCA_037178615.1 Dione vanillae | reverse complement strand
ATATATATATATATATATATATATATATATATATATATATATATATATATATATATATATATATATATATATATATATATATATATATATATATATATATATATATATATATATATATATATATATATATATATATATATATATATATATTAACGTCGATCTCCTCCAGGCAAACGTCTAGGTAAACGTGGCGTTGAGTTCCGCAACTCAGCACGCAATGCCTCGAAAGAAGGTGTAAAGCAGGGAACGAAGTGTCTTAACACTAGCTTAACACTATATGCGGGATAAACAGTGAAACTAAAAAATAAAGGATGTTATCATTTTATAAATGCTTCTCTGCGTATCCTACTAATTGCAAAATGTAATATGAAGCGAAAATAACTTACTATTACTCATTTAGTTAAGTCAATAGAAGCTCAGGTTGATTAATTATTTGTACATTCTACATACATTTGTAATTGCAAATCATTAGTTAACTAAGTATCATTTATCTGTATGATAAAATAAAACCTAGAGAGGAAATTTGCTACTAGTGTGGTAGACAGCTTATTTTAATTTCACAGGTCCTAATCTGACTAGCATTATCTAATAACTTAATATCTGAAACTTTATCCGTAACCAGTGGCGTTGGCACTGGAAGTAATTAACAACTATTAATTAAGGATAGGAAAAACACTTAAATAAAATATATTAATAAAATAAGTTGTGAAAAAAAGTATATTAAAGTAGAAATTATTTCAAAGCCAAATCTAATATAATTTCTTTTTTGTGTCGGCATCGAAAAATTCTAATTTTTCATTTTGACTTTTCATTTTGACTTACTACTTTCAAGTGTACATAGATTCCATTTTTTATCTCATTATCATCATCATCAATTTCTATACAGCTCTCAGTACGGGCCTTTTAAACTGCTCTCTTCCAGCCTTCTCTACCTTGAGCCACACATTCCTAGTTATAGGCCAATGGTCTTTGGTTACTCCATTTAACCATCCGAGATTTGGTCTTCTAATCCTTAGTTTGCCATCCGGTATGGAATCAAGCATATACTTCGGCACTCTGTTACTTTCTTTGCGTTGCATGTGGCATAGCCAGTATATTCTGTCAGTTTCAATAAACTGTACAATTTTTTTTTTCGGGGACTAAGAAAGCAGGGACTAAGCAACGGAGTGTCTTAACACTATTCCAATAGTCCTTTCCTTTTTTCCTGCAGTTCCCTCTGCCTACCCTGCCATGTGCGAGATGAAGCGTGAAGCTAAAAAAAAAAGATAGATTGTATATTTCATTACACGCCAGTCGCCGTCTTCACATTGTGTCCAAAAATTTATCTCAGGAATTTACGTTTAAAAACGACAAGGGAATTTTCATCTTTCTTTCTTAGCACCAATTATAAAGTAACATCTATTGGCCAGAAGAATCCGTTTTCTAATTTTAGTGGTCGGATTGTTGTCGCTGGTTATCATAGATGCTAAATAGACACACATGTCACACTTTTCAAATTTAGTCTGCCCTATGACTATGGGTTCGGTCGATATAGAATTAGGTGTTTCCAGGTATTTGATTTGCTATCCTTAACAACTAGATGCGCTGGGACGCGACAATAAGATTTTCAAAGGAGAATGCAATTGTTTTGATCTTGAGTGAAGGTCAGCAGTGTAGCCCAGGAATTGACTTACTTGTACTTCAGTTTCCAATTGTACCTCCAGTTTCAAGATTCTCAGTTCTGACATATTTCTTCAGTTGCACATAGAAGAGCAAAAAAGCGAGTATTGTGTGTAATGGAGGTTAACACTTAAAGATTAGAAACAAGTTATTTGGTTTGTGTAGATTTTGAAATGCATCTCGCACGTGAGGAGCTCTTTCGTATAAATATTTAAAGCAAAAACACATTTTGTCTACTGTTTCGTCATAATATAGCAATATTACAGTTAAAGTATGCATTATATAACTATGAATTAATGTGTGTTGATTTCCACTACTTAACAGGAAGTGAACAAATTGAGAATGAATAGTTCTATACTTATGAGACGCATACATCACATGAAAAAACCTCAAATGCCCCCATAGCGTAATAGGCAGTATGGCTTCTGACTGTAAATATGACGGTTTTGGGTTCGATTCCTATAATGGGGAAATGAATTAATTTTCGTTTTCTTCGCGTAACAAGACAAAGTGCAACGTTGAGCTCTGATACTTAACACACAATATTGCGGCAGGTAGAAAGCGTGGAATGACCTTAACTCTTAGTAAGTATCTTAACTCAAACTTAGTTTTCTCTACCTTCCTTGCTATGTGCGTAAATAAAAAATCTTGCTTGAAATACTTATAAACTGGTTCTCGCTTCGCATTACAGAAGTATCAGATAACCGCCCTTGGATTAACCTTGCCCCAAATTGACTAAGACGGATTGTACCACGTAATGTTTTATTTTTTATTTTTAGCTTCTCTTAATACCCTTATATGGTAGTAGATTTCTATATCCTGCTTTTTAGCTTTAAAGGAGAAAAATTGTGGTGATTATGACAGTATACATTTACTATTTATATTTATAAATAATATAAATTACTATACTATGTATAAATATTGGTAATAAAATGTTAAATTTATCACTGAAGACCGACATAGCGCAGATGCGTGTCTCCATGTAAACGCGAAGGCTTGTGGGTTCGATTCCCTCTTGAGGAAGATTAATTATTTTGTTACATTTTTCTTCGCTCTGGCAACTAGGCAAGCAGAAAATGGGGGACGAAGTGTCTTAACAATAGGCTCCCATGGGTCCTGTGATTCCCTCTGCCATCTTCGCTATACGCGGGATAATGCGTGAAAGTAAATAAAATATTACTAAAAGTAAATTTCCCATAGAAAGAATATCAATTTCAAATTCAAATAAAAACTGTTGAAAGAGCAAAGATGTTCAATAGCTTTTTATTATTATATAAAATAAACAATTTACTATGTACGTAGGTGAGTAGATAGGCAGGTAGGTATTATTAGAATGCCAATAACACAGAAACCGAATAAGTAACTTATACTAAAAAGGCAGAAAATTATAAAAATATATATATTTTCAAATGTATAAAAACGCAGTTTTTAAAGAACCCTTTCAAGTCCCATATTCTACTGCATTAGATATTTTATGAGATTAATCTATTGGAATGAAATATACTAAGGCAAAAAGAAATTTTAAAAACGGTGGTCGTGAATACAAATATCATAATTGATGAACGTTTATAACAGCGTAGGCAAAGGGAACCGCAGGAACTTTAGGAAACTAGTGATAAGACACTCCGTTCTCTACTTTCTGTTGAGTGGCGGAATCTACTTGTTTTGGTACCCAGAGCGAAGAAAATGAAATGAAAGATTCCATCTTCCCCTAGTGAGAATTGAAATTTACAGGGAGACATTTAAAAGGAGATGCTGCGTCTCTGAGCCACGACGGTATTTGTGTCGGCGACTTAAGTATATTTTAGAAATAGTTGAACTGGTTTACTTTAAAAATTTATCTTGATATGACTATTCGAGAAATTTGAAGCTCTACTTGGAAGCCTAGACATACTCAGAGATACACATACAAGTCAAATATAATTCCTCCTTCTTTAAATGATTTAAAAATTTACGCATTTTTATGCAAAAGGTAAAAAGAGAGGGTTCTCAGTAAATAAATATCGGTCAAGTATCTCGAACAGATTTGTAAAATCATGATTACAGTCGACGGGATCTATAACACGATATTTGCTGTTGATTTTACTTTAGTTACGTTCTTGAAAATAATAACCTGAAAACAAATAAAAATGGTCCTATAAGAACTTTATACTTTTAAGGTTTAATTAGAATTCCGTAGAGATTTAAACCTACAAATAACATGTTCAAATCTCTCGACTAAAACGATTATAACAAAACAATTTATACCCAAAAATTATTTTAAGCGCAAGTTATTAAAGGCAAGAGTCTCTGGACGATAAGAAATTAACAAAATAATTGTTCTGCTAAATGTAATAGGTTTAGTGAATTTACGCATCGCCGTCACATTATACGCTTGATATATACAAGCTGACTAACCGTCTCTAAGTCCCTGTAGACCTGCAGGGTTTTAAGTAAATGCTACAAGCTCGAGACAGTATGGATCCATCTACAGTATAGATTTAATCGTTATAAATTAGATATTATTTTGGTTCTAAAGTTGGTGTTCCTTTATATTATTTTAAATTCAGCTTGTATATCTTAAAGAAAAATTCACAATTTAAACGCTAAAATTATCATTTAATTGGCATTAAAATAGACTTTAATAGAACGACAAAACGTGTCTAATTATCCGTTTTCCGTTGGTGGAATTTAATGTCAGGTTTTGTTCAGTACTTACCAGAGTAAGTAGATAATAGGATCCCTAGAATATACCCGTAATTAGGATAGGTATATCACTATACTGGGATCAAACCCCAATATCACATTTTCAGTCCATTATTCCATATAATTGCATTTTTCCACATAATGATAATCTCAAATATAAAGATGGCTGTCAAATGTAATTTTTTTACTATCTATATGACAGTGCTGACATATATATGTATGCCAAACCTGAACACTGAGTCTAGACGAGAAAAATGGATACGTTTCATAGAATTTCCTTTATTTATATATTATTAAAGAAAATTAAAATCATTAAAGAGTATAAGATTTATCTCGTGTAGCAGTAAAATATTGAATTTCATTAGGTTTGGATTAATATCGATGAGTTATTATGTTAATAGCTTTTAAATTATTATTAATATACTTACGTGGCGTATTATTTTTAATTAGTGATTTATTTCTCTATAGATTAAAGGTGCACTTTGATATAAAATATAATCAGTCTTCAGAGAAAATTTGAACTAGTAACCTTTACTAACACTCAATTACGTATAACACTGTGCCAAAATTATACAATTTATTTGGCACTCGTTTAGAAAAATTAAGCTTATACTGGCGAGCTTTTGTAAAATAAATAAAACTTGTGTATCGAGGCCGCTTCATATAACCAGGGCGCGATTTCCCCTGAGGTCATATCGTGTTAAGAAAAAATAGATTGTAGATCTTTTGAGTCAAATATTTCAACAAAAGTGGAACGTCTTTCCTTTAATCACTTTAATAGAAACTCTTAAGGACCGTCGTGGCGCAGAGGCGCAACGTCTGCCTGTAACGCCACGGTTTATGGGTTCGATTCCCAGTCGGGAAAGATGGATTTTTCTATTTCCATAATCTTCGCTCTGGAAACTAGGCATAGCGCGGGGTTGAGTTCCGCCACTCAACAGGCAATGCCTCGAAAAAGGCGGAAAGTAACTAAGCAACGGAGTGTCTTAACACTAGGTTCATATGGTTCCTGCAGTTCCCTCTGCCTACCCTGCCATGTGCGGCATAATGAAGCTAAAAAAAAAAACAAAAAAAATGAAACTTTTCAAATGGAAAAGATAGTATACTTTATACGTAAAACCCTATAAATAGTAAATTTTTGACTTTATTAAAAGCTATTAAAATAGTATAATGTTGTTGTTTCATAATTAAAAGTCTATAAGTCGTAAATTCTCGATTTTTTCATTAATTTTTGTTGAAAGTTAGAAATTCTCTAAGCGTGGTTTTGGCTGTGCGTTGTCTGTCTATCACTCAGTAACGGAAGCTTAATGTATATAAATGATATCTCGGGGGTATGATAGGGAGCTTTTTCAGTTGTAGATTCAGTGCCAGTAAGGTAAAAAATGTCAAAAATTAGGCATTAGACAATTGTAATGCCTCATTTTTTGCCATCATTGTATGACCTTCTTTATGTAGTGACCACTTGAATAATCCTATGTACTATGTCGTAACATTAATATAATTAATATTTACAATAAAAACGTAAAGTATGAATTAAAAAGGGTACGAAATAAGTGCCTGTAGTGCTTATTATTTTACAAATGAAAAAGAAACGATTCTTTGGGCTATAAAGGATCATTTAGTACATAGGTTCTATTTGCCAAGCTATTAATATGAGAACTGTGATTTAGAGTCTATGATGATAACGAGAAATACCACAGAATCAAGATATGCTTTTTATGGTGAAAGCTTTAACAACTTTCCTACCACAAACTTAATTTTTAAATATTCCATAGTAAGTTATTAGTACTAAAGAAATTTTCCGATTATATCGTCATTTATATTTTGTTTTCTTTTCATTTTAAAATCGATGAAATGTCATCAGTACACAATGCTATTTCATGGCTCCTTCCTCATTCTTCAAATATTTTTTAGACCTTATACAGTTAGTAATAATTTCCAGAATTATATAGATACTCAAAATGCAAATTTTTACCGTATTTTGCAGTTTTAATCTGCTAATAGAAGTAAAGGCTGCGATATCCTAGCGGAATGTTTTGAGACATGGAATGTGACTACTAGAACTTCACGCTACGTCCGTCTTAACATGCTAATATTAAAAAAAAAAGCAAAATTTGTCCCTCCCAGTGATTTGAACCCGCGACCAACGTGTTGCAGTAACACGTTATAAAATTGCGTAACGATGACATCGTAATTAAATTTAGCTTTAATTTCAACCATTTAATTAAAATACACTTATGTATATTAAATATTATAGTATAATACAAAGCAAATTGAACTTTCTATAAGAGATAATAAGGTTAAAAATAAATTGGGGTAAATATGCAGGTTTTTTGTGGTTCAACGCAAAATTGGGTATCCAAGTCCGCTTTATAATACCAATACGTTATACGAGTAAAACAAAAAGAGGTCACTGACGTTGAATATTTTAGCATCGATTTTGGACAAATGACACCAGTGGGGATTCATATTTCTGTTGTTTTTAAATTTATACATATATTTCTTTTCTGTTTAGTTTAGAAATATTTTTCTTATTTTCACGCTCTATGGCAATGTAGGTGTGTAGAGGGAACCACAGGAACACCAGAAACCCAATGTTAAGACCTTTCGTTCCCATTTTTATTCTACATTAAAAAAATAATAGCTAATTAATTAAAAGTATAGTATTATGGGTTCGATTCCCTTTGGATTTAAATGTTTTTATTTTATCACAATAGTTAAAGATAAAAAGTAAGCGTTTAGTTCCGGTTAGCACGCAATATATCGAAAATAGGGCGGAAAATAGAGAACGGGACGTATTAATGCTAAGTTGCATACCGGTTGAAGTTAAAAAAATAGTTTATTCGAAATACTTGTTAAGTAGTTTAACTATTTTTACATGAAAATTCTAAAACTCTAAGACAACAACAACAATAAATAATGTAAAAATTGACGAAAAACAATAAAAAATTGTGAAAAAAAGTAGTTTACGTCATTATAAAACAAATAAATTTCTGATCTTGAAGTTATACTCAATATGTATTCATACCTTCACGCTTTGTTCCTAGCTCTTTCACCTCGTCCATTGTCATTGACCTTTTCATACATGCTCTCATACTTTGACGTACATACGTCTTACATACATTCACGCACGTCGCATAGGTTTCGCTTTTTAATAGAATTTTGAATTGATAATTATATAATAGGTCTCGCTTTATTGTCACTATTATACTACTTTTATTGAAAAAATAAACCAGTAATGTCAGAAGGGCAGTGAATGAGTAAGATTTGAAATTAAAAAAAAAGCAATTAATTCCTTTTGTCGTGGAAAAAATGTGAAACAACATCAGGTCAACTAGAGATGAATGGCACTCATCTTAAACCTACTTGGCATATAATAGTTGGCTCTATTATAAGAGATACAAACAGAAAATCAGAATTTATTCGCTCACAAAGACTTTAATTATCATTTAATTGGCATTAAATCGGCATTGCATTTTTGTATTATTTATTATCATTTGTATTATGGTTTGTGGGTTCGATTCACACTCGAGGAAGATGAATTTTCATTTTTTTCGCTCTGGTAACTAAGCAAAGCGCAGCGTTAAGTTCCACCACTTACCACGTAATGCCTCGCAAAAGGCGAAAAGCAGGGGACGGAGTGTGTTTCTTCTCCCTTCTCTTCCATGTGCGTGAAGCTAATAAAAAAAAAGTATTAACATTATTTACCATAAGTTGTCTCTGCTACAAGACTGAGAAGTTTCATTGATTTCCAATCTAGAGCTTTTACGTGATACCAAAACTAATATTATGGATATTTCTTACAATCACAAATATCCGATATTATAATATGAAGAGGATTAAGTTCAAAATTAAGAGGGAATCAGAACTATATTGACCAAACAATACTGTCTCAGTAATTTGACCGTTTAAACTAACAGATGAACAAACTAGCTCTACCATTTATACCGGTGGCAGTCGAAGACCTCAATTGATTAGCATTCTGTGCTACGTAAATAACATTCTGTGAACACTATCTGCATTTTCCGTTTTAATTAGTTATAAGTTATATGGCTTGAATTGAAATATATATTTCAGTCATTTTGTGTAGTTTTGATCATATCTTATTGGAATTGGCTTAGGAACAGTGATGATGGAATCGGTGTGTCTACACCAGAATGGTCTACTCTAGAATAAAATAAGAAAGAGTAACATATTTAAACATATAAGTAATAATGCGTTTTGAAATATAATAATAGGTTCCATTATTTTTTCCAAAAGAAAAAATTGAAGATATTTTTCTTTATTTCATAAAAGTAAAGCTCTTTAAATGAACTAACTTGTTAATGATACGCGGCGTTAAGTTCCACCACTCGACTTCGACTCTCACACTCGGTTCTTATGTCTATCTTGCTATGAGCGGCATAAAGCGTAAAGTTTATTATTATTTTTTTAATGTTTCCGCTATAAAGCTAAAAAAAGCTCTATAAGCATAAAGATATATGATAATTGGTATAATTGATCTATTTATGAATAAATAAAATTTAGATTATTTTATCCATTTTCACATATTTCAAACAAAATATGTAAAAAAAACCTTCAAAATATTAATTTACAACTAACTTATAACGAATTTTTTTGTGACACTCTTGCCTATTTTTCAAGTACAAACAAAACTATTTGCATTGTACGGTAGCGTATTGCGTGTTCCCTGCCCATATAAGGCTTTGTCGGAAATGACGACATGCCGTAGTAATTAATAATACTTCCACTAATTAGTTGCTGTTGAAATGGCAATGCAAAGGACGTGGGAATACTTTATATAAGCCTTTAAAGATGATTTGGTGCTATTAAAGGTGTCTGTAAATGCAATATCTGTAGAAAGAGCGCGATGTTGAGTTCCGCTACTCAATAAACGAACTAACTAACAAAGGAACTACTTTCTGCTTTCTCCGTCCCCGCTTTCCCCTTTTTTCGAGGCATTGCGTGTTGAATGGCGGAACTCAACGCCGCGCTTAGCCTAGTTGCGAGAGCGAAGAAAGTGGAAATAGAAAAATCTAAAGAAAAAAATATTGGGAATCGAACCCAGAACGTTACGGACAGACGTTGCACCTAAGCAACTGCGTGTCTTAACCCTAGGTTCATATGGTTCCTGCAGTTCCTTCTGCCTACGCTACCATGAGCGGAATTAAACTAAAAAAAGATAATCTATTATAGATATTTAACAATTTGGTTACCGTTCATAACTAGTGTATCGTGCAATTTGAGTACATAAAGAATTTTATTTTTGAAATTCAGCAAAAAGTACTGCCTTTAAATGCTTCCTTAATTTTAATTTATTTTAAATATAAAACGCGGTCAATTTCAAATACCTGGCCGCGATTGCATAGCGATGGACTCGTATTAAAATTGAAATCTGGCGGAAACGAAGCTCTAGTGAATAGCATTAAATAAATGCGTACTAAAGAAATTGATTACAGAATTTAAAATTTTACACAAAAATATCGCTTTATTGCAATTTAAACATATATACCTGCGGTTATAAAAATATATAGAGTTTAAACACTCCGTTCCCTACATTCTGCTCTTTATGAAAATTGGTTAACTAAAGGGGCTTAACTAATTAAAAACTCTCAAACTGAACGTACGTTTTTTACATAGATATATTGTAAATTACTCATCACGATAGCAAAGAGGCTGATATAAAATGTCAAAATATAAACAAGTATATCTATTTTATTGAGAGTGTACATAGAGATTCTAAAGCCACACTCCGCTTTAAGCCTAAATTCGTTAAATCATTCTGGTACTCTTATTTTCTTTAAGTGATATTCCATTTGATATAACTATTTCTAATTTGTTGCTGTTGAAAGAAGACCGTTGTGGCGCAGAAGCCATAGCGTCTGCCTGTAAATGTGACGGTTGGTGGATTCGATTCCCACACGGGGAAGATGGATTTTTGTATTTTCATTTTCTTCGCTCTGGAAAGTAGGCAAAGTGTGGCGTTGAATTCCGCAACTCAACACGCAATGCCTCGAAAAACGGCGGAAAGCGGGGACGGAGAAAGCAGTGACTAAAGCAACGGAGTGTCTTAACACTGGGTTCGTATGGTTCCTGCAGTTTGCTTACCCTGCCATGTACAGGATAAAGCGTGAAGTTAAAAAAAGTCCTTGAAACGAGAGTAGAATTTATAGCCTATATTTATATATATGTAATAAAAATATACGTAAAAATTTAAATTTCAAAAAAGGTCGAGTGTCTGTGACATTGCCTTTAGATGAGCACACTTATGTGCGATCATTAATTTAACAACATTTGAAACGTAAAAATATTATAAGCATTTTTATTTTATATGTTATAAATAATTAATATTTTTATCTATTTTGGGGCGTTTATGCCACAATGTGAAAGTATCAGAATAATTGAATTTGATTCTCATACAGAAGATTTGATGTAATATTAGATCAGTGCAGCGATCAACATTATATTGGTCAACGGCAGAGAAAAAAAAGAAAAAATCTTCTGGGGGAACACAAAGTTTTTAAATAAAATCCAACACAAATCCACTCTGGATTTGACTCAAATCACTCCCGTTAAAAAAAATGATGGAACGATTTTCAAGAGAAATCTCCATCTTCAAATCATCAAAACTATACAACAATATATTAGGTCAAGATCATCTTATTAATTCTATCAAGAGTCACCATAACAATATGGCACAAAGTTTTCGAGCGCTAATGACCTCAAACCTTTATTCTAAAAAGCAGCCTCATTAGTGGGAGTGGTTCTCTAATAGGCACTTTATAGGGACCCAAGCCACAGTATTAACAATATGCTAGTAAAATAAACATTTTTTTAGCTTCACGCTTTATCCCGCCCATGGCAGGATAGGCAGAGGGAACTGCAGAGACCGTGGGAACCTAATGTTAAGACACTCCGTTGCTTAGTCCCTGCTTTCTCCGTCCCCGCTTTCCGCCTTTTTCAACAAATTAATAAATAAATGGAAATAGAAAAATCCATCTTCACCGACTGTGGATCAAACCCAGAAACCGTCGGGTTACTGGCAGACGTTGCGCCTCTGCGCCACGACGGTCCTCAACATTTTTTAAACATTTTTTTTATATATAAATATAAGATATAGTGTAAATTTATAGATAAAAATAAAGACTTGTATGTAATTTTCATAATGTAACACTTTAATAAGAACTGGCACATTGAAACAGTGTCATACAGTTTTATACATTGCATGACAGTTGTTACTTAAATTTTGTTTTCCTTAGCATATTAGATATTGTACAGCGTTGAGTTCCGCCATTCAACATGTAATGTGTCGAAATTTAATGAAAGGAATACAATAGTTAATAATAACAAATGTTATTTATTCAATTAGGCCATTCTAAGCCCTTCTGAATCGTCAAAACTACATATCCATCGTGGCGTAGTGCCTAATTTTAAACGAGGCGGTTATGTGTTCGAATTTCACTCTAAAGAATGAATTATTTCATTTTGTCACTTAGGTAAATGGTCTTAACTGTAATGTTTTGAAATTTGGGCAGATCCTCTTGCTATGTATGTATGTAGGATAAAGCTCAAACAAAATGATAAATGCATGTAATATCCGTGTTTTTCCTATAGGAAGCTACACCACATCGGAAAGCTCCTATACTTTGTAGAGCTTTTAGACACGTTTTAAAAGAACCAGTACAAGAATTGATAGTATGTACTGTATCATAGCTTTACAAGGGATGTGTGATGATAAATAATACTAAATTTCTCTTCACTGTAAGAAATATGTTGTATGAAACATATTGTAAAAGCGCTTATTTCATTTTGGATTTCTTTAAATAATTCCATACAAATAATACATGGAACTGGTTTAGAATGATTACTAAGGAGATTGTGTTGTGTGTATAAACCTATTTCGATTGATTAAATTCTAAAAACTACTTAAATATAGTATATACCCAAACTGTTCAATATAAATCTTTTATGTAAATGCTGTATTGCTTAATTTACTTTCTTAAATTTTAATTTTGGTATATCAATAATAAAACCAACACGGATGATTCGTTTAATTCGAAATAAAGTTGCGAATTACATTTATGTTATTATAAACTAGGGTACTAGTTTTCAAAATTCGTGAAGTGGGTGGGTTCATGAAATTCCGTAAAGAAAGCTTGAGATGACTCTTAATTAGATAAATAATTATAGTTTAAAATACAAAAATATTCTTAACATATAAATCAAATGTCATCAAATAAACATTAAGGGAGACGGAGTAAGCACCCTGGGATTCTTGTGTTAAGATTGTTCCTGCGTTTACCTCTACCTCCTTTGTACAGTGAAACAAGGCAAGGCAAGACAAAATTTATTTACTACTGTCTACAAGACACAAGGGAATTAACAGGATCCAATTGATGTGGCATCTATTAGAATCTAGTATTAAATAAACCTCGTATCAAATATGTGTACGTGCACCGTACATCGCCCAGCTGCATATGTAGCCAGAAATTCTCCATCTTAAAGGCCGGCAATGCTCTTGTAACACCTCTGCTGCTACACAGGGCCGTGGGCGTCGGTGATCATTTACTATCAGGTTCCCATAAAAAAAAATCGCTATACTCTACATTTGAGTACTCTAAAAATCACAATACTCCTCTAGATAGGAATCTAACCCCCAACTGCCGCATTTGCAGTCACACACTGCGCCACGAAGGCTTTAAACGTATTAATCAATGCAATTATATGCAATGTAAACATTAGTTGATTATCTACTGCATTTAAACGCAGCAACGTTTATGCCATAAACAACTAATTACAATTCCAAACTAAAAGTGTAAATGATTTATCATACTAAAGATAACTTCATATTGGCATTATCGATATAACGTTGATTAATATTGATGTTATTTAAAATTTGTATATAAATTAGAATGTAGTACATTTTAAGCTTTTATAATGTTTAATGCTTAGTATGCATTTGAAAGTAGGTGACTGTGGGTTCTATTTTCATTTGGGGGAAACGAATTATTTGCATTTCCTCTATCCCAAACACGCAGGGTAGGCAGAGGGAACTGCAGGAACCGTAAGAACCTAGTGTTAAGACACTCCGTTGCTAAGCTCCTACTTTCTTCGTCCCCGCTTTCCGCCTTTTTTTTCGAAGCATTGTTAAGTGGCGGAACTCAACGCCGCGCTTTGCCTAGTTTCCGAAGCGAAGAAAATGGAAATAGAAAAATCCATCTACCCCGAGTGGGAATCGAACCGTCAAACCGTCGCGAAAAAAGTAAAATTGAAATATATACTGTATTAAATATATTACGTTAACGTAATAATTATTTAAAAATATATACATATAAGCAATAAGTACGTACATATATACATACAAAATATATAAAATTGTGCCTTATATACACATGTACACATCTAATGAGTAATCTCCCTAATTTTATTCTATTGAGTTATCAAGTGCCAAATTAGGCTGTAAACCAGAGAATTGGGATAACAAGTTCAACTTCTTATTTTTTTTTTACTTTCCATACATAAGAACAAAGTAACTCACATATTATATAGAAGCAAATTTGTATACATTATTCTAAATTAGAACCTGATACAAGCTGACACAAACGCCACCACTGTACCATGATAGACTTCATTACAAGTGTAGATTATAAATTTGACAAAACAAAGGGTAATTAGCGAGAGGCTTACGATTTACAATCGTATAAACAAATAAATAATGGCACCTCGCGTTGCTATAACTGCTTGAAGTCACGTAAAGTTCTATCCTTTATTTGTTTTCGATTGTGCTTGCTTTTAGGGTTTTAATGGAATATGCCGTATGATTATATATATCTTTTTTTTTTAGCTTCACGCTATATCCCGCCCATGGCAGGGTAGGCAGAGGGAACTGCAGGAACCATAAGAACCTAGTGTTAAGACACTCCGTTACTTAGTCCCTGCTTACTCCGTCCCCACTTTCCACCGTTTTCGAGGCATTGCGTGTTGAGTGGTGGAACTCAACGCCGCGCTTTGCCTGCGCCAGAGCGTAGAAAATGGACATAGAAAAATCCATCTTCTCCGACTGGGGATCGAACCCAGTAACCGTCGCGTTACAGGCAGACGTTGCGCCTCTGCGCCATGACGGTATATACATATACATACATATATATATATATATATATATATATATATATATATATATATATATATATATATATATATATATATATATATATATATATATATATATATATATATATATATATATATATATATATATATATATATAACGACCTTAAGCAGAACAAGATGTTACATCTTTGATAATGCTGGACACCGTAGTGTCGTATTTTAGTTTTAAAACAATGCTATTTCAGGAATCGTATGAAGTCTATTTATTGAGACAGTGGTATATTACGGGCTTTTGCCAGTTTTAAAAAAACACACTTATTATATTATATATAATGTTATAGTTATTTTCTTGTTCTCGTAAAGCCGGCGTTCATATCCGCCGTTCAAGGTCGAAATTTGTGTGAAAGTTTATTTATCACCTAGAAGAATGCCATAGAATTCTATCCCGCTATAGCCTATCCTGCAATATACGAGAAAAAACGTGAAACCATAAAACCCCAATACGAGATATTAATTAATTTGTGCTATTAAGATTATTTATAAGATTATGTTTATTTTCATTTAGTTATCGCAAGCTCGGTTAAATATTACCATGGTGCCGCAATGCGGGCAGGTCTCAAGGACGGCGCGTGATACCTTTTTGAAAACGCTTAGACAAGATCTAGCCTCACCTAACGCTGATGCACGTTCATTCTGTATATTTATTTAAAGATTTTTATATTAATTTTTTAATTTTAATTTCTATTTAATTGCTGCACTTAGGTTTAATTAAAGGAACTTTAAATATTTAAATTAAAGCTTAAATAACAAGCTATTATATAATATACAGCTTTTTATGCAAAGTTTACATTTTACATAAAAAGCTGTATGTTTTTGTCCATAGGGAACCCTTGTAAGATGTTCAAAGTTCAAATTACACCGTTTCAGCACTTTCTGGCTCAAATATTATATATTTTTGATTTTACGTAACTATGTGTGCTATTTGTTAATAAACGGAAAATAATCATTGTATTTTTTTTTCTTTTTTAGTTACACAAATTATTCCACTCGTAGCATGGTAGAGAAAAATGTAGTAACCTAGTGCTAAGACACGCCGTTCTCCGCTTCCCGCCTTTAAGGGCGTGTTGAGTTGCGGAACCCAACGCTGCACTTGTTTAGTTTGTAGAGCAAAGAAAATGGAATAATCCTTCCCCGAGTGGGAACCGAACCCATTCACGTCGTGTTTACAGTTCTCTGTACCACGACGGTTCTCGATGTATATTAATAAACCAAACAACTTATATAAATTATGCCTGCGTACCTTACTTATTTAAAGCGAAAATAAGATGTGGTGAAGGCTTCTAGTAGGCTTTCGTCGCCTAGTACTAAAGGAGCCGTTGACGTGAAACACGCGTTGCCATGGCAACGTACACTTTCTACAAAGGTGTATACTGCATGACATATAGTAGTGTTTTAAATTTATTTTAATAATATAAAATATGTTTTATGCCCTATATAAAGTAAATTGATTTTCTGTTCTCCTTTGAATTATGTAAATTTAGATATGACAGATTTAAACTGTGTTCATACAGTATTTATCAGTAACGATCGGACGATTTGCATTTATATTATATATTGATATACAGATTTATTATTTATTCAAGTAAGAACCGTAGTGGTGCAGAGGCACAACGTATGTCCGTTACCGCGGCGGCTTACGGCTCGATTCACACTCGGGAGCTTGAACTATTTTCATTTTCACATTCACAAGGAGAACATAAGAACAACTTAAACATAATATATATATGTGTATATATATATGTGTGTATATATATATATATATATATATATATATATATATATATATATATATATATATATATATATATATATATATATATATATATATATATATATATATATATAAAAGGAAAGTGTTGCAGAGCGAAACGGAGAGTTTTGTCACTAAGTTATTACTATCTTACTTTTTGAAAAAATACAATTAAATATTATAAAACAAATAATTGGATTTTACTATTTACATTGAACACGTCAAAGAAAGATACCGTTAGCCTTATTTATTTTCTAGAACTTTAAAGTTTTAAACTTGAAGTTTCTTTTTTAACTGAAACTTCAGTAAAAAGTCCTAAAAAGGAATTTAGTGTTTTATTACCTTGTAATCTTTTAAAGATTGCAACTTACTAATATGTAACAGTTTGAAGTTAGTATTGCGTTTGAGAGGCAATGTAATGGTTTATGTATCTCATCGCGTATATAAAACAGATCTATCATGACATGGAGATTATACTCTTTATATAATGTAAAAATTATTTAATTTCAAATATTTGTTGTGTCAAGTAGATATACTTATTTTAATGTTACCAAAACTTTTAATTTTTAAAATTTGTCGGAAACCTTTTTAATGTCTTTGTGTAAGGCGGTTTTCAAAAAATAAGCTTTATGTAAATTTTACTGAATTATATAAGGCTATCGAGTAACATATATATTATTACTTAAATGGGAAATCAACATTTATTCTTTGATTTTATTTTGCATTCGGATCCTAGTAAAAAAAATTAAAAAGGCTTAAATTTCGATGCAATGAATGGTGGCGGAACCTTACGCAGTGCTTAAATTGTACGATCTTAAAAATTTAAATAATTTAAATAAAGTTGTTTTTTTCAGTAGTTATAGAACCCAATAATCACTAAAGCATGACGGCATTTACTTTTTATAAATAATATAATTATATATAAATTATTTTTTGCGCTATATCTTGAACATAATATTAAGACACTCTGTTCTCCTCTTAGCTTAGTTTTGTTGCGGGAGAAAGGAATATAAAAATTCTTTATACTCGCCAAGTTGGAATTGAACCCACAAACCGTCGTGATAGACGCTGTGTCACTGCGCTACAACAGCCTAAAATATTAATATTCCGTTGAAAAAAATATCACTCAGCATGAAGAAAATCGTATTTACGAGTACAACTTTTATCTATTATACAATACGAAAGCATCTAAGTTTGACAAAGTACAGAAAAGATTCTTAAATTACTTCCACTGTAAGGAGGCTAAGCGTTTACAGTTGGCCGTCGTTTAATTAAAAGGGTTTATTTTTTTGTAACAAAATTTGAGTGAAAGCGGCGCTGGGTCGCATTAATAATAAATACTGTTGTAGATATCAGTATATTCAGATAGATGGAGGAATGTTTTAAGAAATGTTATTTCGTTTTATTCCGCTTATGGCAGGATAGGCAGAGGAAACAGGATATAATATATATATATATATATATATATATATATATATATATATATATATATATATATATATATATATATATATATATATATATATATATATATATATATATATATATATATATATATATATATATATATATATTATATATATATATATATATATATATATATATATATATATATATATATATATATATATATATATATATATATATATATATATATATATATATATATATATATATATATATATATATATATATATATATATATATATATATATATATATATATATATATGGGACATGTGACATTATGACAGTCTTTATTGCCATTGAGATTGAAAATTTCAATTTTGCAAGCTTTTGAAGCTTAATTTTTAATTGCTGCTGCACTAAAGCTTTATACTATACCTTCATAATGAACTCACGTAACAAGTATTATATAAATTTCACAAGTCCTATTTTTTTAAATGTAATGATAACGTAAGTGAGATATTTGTGGTACAGTTTCAGTGCTTGACACTGTTTGGAAGATGTGAGTTCAACACAAACTCAGAGAAATGAATTACTTTGTCTTAAAAGATTTCGCCAAACATAATAAGCTAGATAGATCATAAAGCTAAAACATTACATACATAGGGATCCATGCATACTTCTTTCACCTCGTCCACTGTCAACAGACTTTTTATATACTCTGCGAGAAGTTTTCATACTATAGATATATATATATATATATATATATATATATATATATATATATATATATATATATATATATATATATATATATATATATATATATATATATATATATATATATATATATATATATATATATATATATATATATATATATATATATATATATATATATATATATATATATATATTATATATATATATATATATATATATATATATATATATATATATATATATATATATATATATATATATATATATATATATATATATATATATATATATATATATATATATATATATATATATATATATATATATATATATATATATATATATATATATATATATATATATATATGCAGTATATTTAATACTGTGTTTTCTAACCCCTCTTACCACTCACATACATTTTTACGTCATATAATTTTTTTACCAAATTAAATATTTTTCATCACTCATTCTTTCGACATGCCCAAATCATCTGAGCATGTCTTTTTTTCATTTTCACTGGGACATCCTGGCTCTTCGCTGTATCTCGTCGTTGGGTAGCTGAAATATTAACTTATGGTATAAGTAATTTAGTATCAATAATAATCTAGTAACAAATCTTTAACATACAATGAAAATAAAGTAACATGGCAGATAAGAAACGTCATTGTCGTATAAATCTTTATTTCATCCATTTTCATGAATATACGAGTATTTTTACTTTACCATATTATAACTTACGATTGGAAAGATTTATATACATTTCTTTTCCTTTCAAAAATCCTTTCAGATTACTGAAATAGACAAAATGACCTAAAACAGACGACCTCAACAATATTAACAGTATTTTCTTTAAAATTTATTTATAGATGAAAAAAACTATAAAACTAATTTAAATAAAAACCGAATATCGTATCACGTTCCGAATTAAGCAATAATCTATTTACTTAGAGGAGGAAAACCCTTAGCCACACTACGAGGCGGTCCATGTTGGGAATGATTAAATCTGTATCTTACCAGCTAAAAATTTTCAAAATCTGAGCCTATAGTGAAAAAATTGCTTGCGGAATAAAGCAAAGAAGAAGTAAGCTTGTTTCTATGTTTAAATGAAGTCAAGAAACGGATTACACATTTCTAGCTTAAATTATTTTAATATAAAACATGAAGAATGGAGAGATTGAGTGGAAACTTTCTCTGTTATATTAAATACACTTCATAAAGCCTTAACCTTTAACCTTTTCTTGCATCTGGGACATAACGCCAATGTATTATTAGACTAGCGAGCGTTAAAAATCACCTGCATTATTCTTAATTATTCTTAAGCCATTTAATACTGTTAACTTTGTAAAGAAACTAGGTATAAAGCGACTCTATTTATATTGCTAAAGAAATTGCTATAAAGTAAGATTAGAGGTGGTTTTTTTTTACTTTTAACTTTATTTTATTTATAATGTTTAACATTGTTGTAGAATGAAAAATAAATAAATATAAATGTGTAAGTTTACAAGTCCTCGGACGGAGAAAGCAGGGACTGAGCAACGGAGTGTCTTAACACTAGGTTCCCACGGTCCCTGCAGTTCCCTCTGCCTACCCTGCCTTGTGCGGGATAAAGCGTGAAGCTAAAAAAAAAAAAAAAAGTTTACAAGTGCTCTTACTAACTGAGCTACTGACTAAAACCTTCCCAACGAGATTAGTGGGCGGGATCAAATCCCGTTACGTTTAAATTTTATACATTCGCTTAAAAAATATTTCGAGTATTTAATTATAATACTCAATTCTATTACGACGTTGAGATTCGCAACACGCAATGCCTCTAAAAGCGGAAAGTGGGGAACGGAGTGTCTTACAGTAGGTTCCCACGGCTCCTGCGGTTGCCTCTGCTTATCCTGCCATAAGCGGAATAAAACGTGAAGTAAAACAAAAATAAATTTACATTTTTTAAAACATTCCATCATCTATCTGTACGTACAAATATCTATTTATTCTTGTTTCTATATTGTTCTAATTAAAAAACCAGCATAATTTAGGCTACTGTCTTCCATAATATATAGATTTTTATAATTAATTGTATGTATTATAGACCATAAGGTCACTAGATGATAACACGTTTCATGTAAACATGTTATTTTGTATTTTAAACGTGCGCCTCACAGGTATTACACTCTAAACTCTATCCTTAGGGTAGATTTACATTTTAAGAAGAAAACTATTGAATATGTCAAAGTTAACATGTCAAAGCCTTGGATAATACTACGAAACGAATTTAAAAAAAAATAAAGGAATGGAAACTGGTTTAAAGAACCATCCTTCCCCACAGTTTTTACTTTAGTTTCAACCTGCTACGTTCAGATTTTTATATATTTTCTGTCTTCAATGTGGATTAACTCTTTAAGAAGCATAAAAATATTTAATAAACATTGCGTTCTCTCTTGTCAATTGTTCTTTGTAATGATGATGACGCTAACGACGAAATAAGTTGTATAAAGCGTATAAGACTTTCAATCCAAAGTGATGATGAATGCTTGGCTTAGTTTTAAGAGCCCCTGGACATTTTCCAACAGTCGAGACCTAAATTCCACTGTCTTTATATTTTTATGTGTTTTCTTTATAAATTAGTTCGCACATTCCGTTCAATTTGACGTCCAAACCAATGTTCTAGGGGCGGAACTAAACGCCGCACTATGTCTTGACACATTCCCAATGTGAGTTTAATTAAATTTAATTGAATAAATCTGCAAATTAACTGTATTTAAGTATAAAAAAATTGCAATTAGGTTTTCCTTGTTAATTAATTACAACAAAAGTAACTACTTTACTGAATGTTTAAGCATCAGCTGTAGCGCATTACCAACTTTTCCGATTAATCCCAAAGAAAAGGGTCCGATTATAATTAGCGAGATGAACTGGAAGTGCCGCACTCTCGGTGTGTGACCTTAATTGCTGACATAAGGTTTTAATACTTCTGTGGTTAATTCAGTGTATTTTGTTTATTTATATATTTAACTGGTACTAGAGTTTTTTTTTTTATTTGGAATCTGTTGGTATGCTGTGGTACAACGTGTATTATAAATATAATGGCTGTAAATTCAATGTCCAAACAGGAAATATGATATTTACTTTATTTTACTTTTTCCCCCCATATAAAATGAGGTGGAAATGTGCAGCGTTTGGTTACGTAGCTCATTAGAAAATCAGAATCTTGATAGGTCACCTCTATAGGTAGAGGTACAAATAGGTAACCTAGAGAAAATCCATTCTTTTCCTTTGAAGTTAAAGCGTACAACTAAATATATCATTACCTACATAGTGATCTGCCTTTGACTATATTACACTACCGCACGCTTCGTATCTGTTTACATATTCCTGCAGAACGTCCTCCCTTCTTAAATTAGGCAGGATAATGGATTACTCTAAGTTTTGCCACTGGTCACTCTGTCTTTAAAGTGACAAAAAATGCTACAGAGCTAATAACTGTTTTTGTGCCACGACGACTTTTAAAATTATATATATCTTTTTTTTTAGCTTCACGCTTTATCCCGCACATGGCAGGTAAGGCAGAGGGAACCGCAGGGACTGTGGGAACCTAGTGTTAAGACACTCCGTTGCTTAGTCCCTACTTTCACCGTCCCCGCTTTCCGCCTTTTTCGAGGCAATGCGTGTTGAGTGGTGGAACTCAACGCCGCGCTTTGCCTTACTTATATTTTATTTTTATTATATTTCTATTTAATAATATTCTTAATCCCTACAAAGCGGGAAGTTATTAAGTAAATTAAAATTTTCCATCAAAGCACATTCCATTATTTTTATTGGGGTAACTTTTCATATGACATTTTCTGATGTTTTCGTTTCATATAATATTTTCCGTGATATAGAAAATCTTTTTTGTACTTATAATAGATCGTGTAGAACTTAGAGTTTATTAATAGATTTTGTACATCACTTTCAGCTTTGTTGGTACAAAACGTTTATAATACAGATGTATATTATAATTAAATATTAATAAAATCTGCCTGTACATTTAATTATTTTACAAAAACTGATATGTAAAAGCATTGATAGAATATAAATATAGGAATTTTTAAACTTTCGTCTATCCGTTTGTCGGTTTGAATACGCATATCTATGGATCCATGAAACTGATTTTTATGAAACTTTTTTCGTTGTATGTCTATTTGTGATGCAAAACCAAAACAGTTCAGCTGAGTTATAAGCAATAATGAAATGCGGCCGTAATTAAAATGATTGATTATATAAAAATCAAAGATCTGTAATACCTTATTAAGAACTATAATGGTTAAAGGTACAACTAAAGTATAAGAAATATCTTATAGGCTTTTTAGCAAAAAATGGTGAACATATGATGATGAAGCGTAATCTAAAGCGTTTTACCTACTTTTTGCACTACTTAACTATTTTATTTACCGAGTTTTCTTATAAAATGTAAGTTTTTATGAGAAAAATTCATATTTTTTTTATAAAATAAAAAAATCGATTAGTAAGTATTTAGTAGCAAGGGTCATTAAGTCCACGCTATCTAATTTGTGTTTTACCAGTATAATAAATAGCTCAAAGTAGTGCTCGATTATGCTTATCGTTAAATCATTCCGTTTTTCATTCTCCGTAAAATTAAGACATTGCGTATTGAGTTGATAAATTCCTCGCCACATTCGTCATAGTATGTAGAGAGGATATGAAAATAAATCATTTTCCCATGTGGGAATCAAACTTGCAACTGTCATGTCTTTATGTAACATCAAGATCCATAAACAGATGCCGTAGGTAGTGTTTATTGTATTAAAAAAGACATTATAAATAATATTTTTATATAAAATAAAATTATTATTTCAATCATGATCAAATAAAATATAATTTAAATAAATATTTAAGTGATTCATTTGTCCAATAAATATAATAATGAATATAAATAACCGTAAAAAGCGTTGACCATTTGTATGGAAATATAAGAATCTTACAGTAAAACCCAGACTGAGAGACAAATTTAATTTTATTATACATCTTGTAGATTCAGCAGCAAAATGACTTTGTCCATCGCTTATACCAGACAGTAACGAGTTTTGCCCGTCACAAGTAAGGCATAACTGTATTTTTCAATTTTTTTGCGAAAAATCGCTTCGTAGAAATGTTCTTTCTCAGGAAAAAATTGTATTTCATATTATAATTTCAATGGTAAGCTGGAAATATTAACGCTCAAAGGATTGTGTTGTGTGGTTTTAAAATTTTGAGCTTAATTGTAGAATCATTTGTGTACGCCAAATCTGTTTTCTCTATTTAGAACTAAAGTAAGTATTGAATTCCACGTAGTGCAATGGAATAACGGTTGCGATCGTTATGAGTTCAGTTTTAGTCAGGGGAGCAACTATACATATATTATTTTGTGGAACCTCTTCTTTCATATCACAATTAAAAGTGATTTTTTTAATTAGTGTATATCGCTATATTACTTGTAGCAGGGTTGACAGAGAGAACTGCGGGAACCTAGTAATAGCACACTCCGTTCCACGATTTCCACTTTTCAAGGCATTACATGTTGAGTGGTGAAACTCTCCGTAGAATATGGAAATGAAATAATCCATCCTCCCCGAGAGTAATTTGAACCTACAAGCTGTTGCGTTTAAAGGCAGACACTGCGCCTCTGCGCCTCCATAGTCCACGATATGTGATCATTATGCATCAAATATAGATTACGCTTAGAAAAAAAAATTAAGTAAAGAACATTAGAGCTTAATACTTAAAAGCATATTAGATAATACCAAGACACTACGTTCTCCGTTTTTCGTAGAGATTATTCACTAAATTTTCTTTCAAATTTACAACAAGGAATAACAGCAAAAAATATATATTTACGTCTCAAATTGTTAAAACCAATAATTCTTTACCACGGTCGGATTAACACTTTAATTTTGTAGGTGAAATGGACGCAGATTAAATTAAGGGTGTATATTTTAAAATGTAAAACCCAGCCCGCCTCTTGACCGGCTTCTGACCCTTTACGTGGTTGACCTGCATATAATTTTATAGCCTGTTATAAAATTCTTTCAGTATTTTAGGATGAAGATAGTCAAGAATAGTGTCTAAACTCTCTGCATGAATTTTGCGTATTTGGAAGCGAAAAATAGCTCGCTTTTGTTTAATTTAATCTGATATTCTAAATAATTGTATGTATTATTTTTTAATCACGTTCACATATCCACTGTCGTGAAGCATGTGGACTCAGCTCAATGATCGATGGTTCGATTCTCATTTTGGGGGAATTATCTTCACGTCCTTCAACGCAACACGCAAGTCTCTTAATAATGGGTTCTCTTCTATCCTCCTCTACCTATACATATACCTCCTATACCTCTAGACTACACAATTTTGCGAAAAAAATGTGAAAATGAAAACAAATCTGGTATTTTTCTGACGTCAAGCAGACTTCAGATTGTATGAAATACACACAAAAGCCACATATTAGTAGGTATCCGTCAACGTGTTAATGTTACTTATCAACCTTTTATTCCACTAATGGGACGTAACTCGAAGGGTAAAAGAAATACAACGTGAAGCTTTGAAATTCGAGTGTATATTAGAAATCTTTTTCTTGGTTAAGAAAATTATTGTTGTTGAAGTTATATTTTTTATCTTATTTTATTCTAACTATTTATTAAAAATTTCCGTTTCCGTTTTAGTTCTTACTACAGCAAAATATTCTCAAATACGATCAATGTAAAAAATGATAAAAAAATTATTATGTATAATGTGTAAATAAAAATTACATTAATTAGGTTCATATCTTCCATACGTATATGCAGATGTTCGTATGAAAATTTATTTTCTTTTTACGATGGACAGTGTGTTACGAAGAAGGACAGCATAAAATAAGTCGACGGCTTACCTCAAATCTAAGAAGAAAGGGTGAGAATACCCTAAACGTAGCATAGACAATACATTTGTTATTTACTTTCGCTATAACGCACCCTATGAAAGTTAGTTTCTAAGTACACTCATGCGATATTTTACTGATTGTTCATATGTTAAAATTGCAAGGTCTCCAAATTTGATATAGCTTTGTGTAATATTAAATGGTAAGCTAAGATAGTGTTGCATAGATCTACTTATTGTAGATCTTGTAACCCTGCGCATCATTTTGTTAGCTTGTTGAATAAATAAAAACAATTCGCTGGAGACTTAATGCTTTAATGTCTTTACTGCTCGGCGTTCGAAACAAAAATGAGACTTTAATCATCACACCGGTGGTAACGTCACTTGCCAAAATGAATATTATTTATGAAGGTAGTTTTTTTAGCTTTACCGCACATGTCAGGGTAGGTAGGGGGAACTACAAGGATCGTGGGAACCTAGTGTTAAGACACTCCGTTGCTTAGTCGCTGCTTTCTCCGTCCCCGCTTTCAGCCTTTTTCGAGGCATTGAGTGTTGAGTGGCGGAACTCAACTCAATATAGGTAGTTGAATAATCAAATAGAAGGTATAAAATAAGTTACCCACAAATTTCAATATATTTATAATTAACATGTATTTATCAATTTACTATGCATTATTACAGATTAATGTTACTTTTTATCTATGTTATACAATGAAGATAAGGCTTTGATTAAGGCGATACTGCTCAAATAGCTCTGCCATTCAACCAAAGGGCAAAAGAAAGGTTTTCTAAATAGGATCAGAGCATATTATAAAAGTTGACGAAATTTATAACATAATAAATACATAGAATATTAATATATATTAGTGATATAAAGAAATAATTATAAATAAACACTGTTACAATAAACCTGTAACGTTTTTTT
Organism: Dione vanillae; assembly: GCA_037178615.1. Lineage (NCBI taxonomy): Eukaryota > Metazoa > Arthropoda > Insecta > Lepidoptera > Nymphalidae > Dione > Dione vanillae. The sequence continues at coordinate 489,872 of JAZFAU010000278.1, read as the reverse complement.
TCCAAGAGCTTCTAATACAGTCTTTAGCAAATCAGCATTTTATCTCGCTCAACCGTCTGTAAGAGCTTTATGCATATTATACATACAACGATACAATAAAATATTAAATACAATGTCTGTCTGTATTTTTATTTGACCTCGTAAAATTTCCACTATATTTGCATAAACTACTTCAATATCTTTCTAAGCCATAAAATTTATACAGAGTACACGGTACGTATTTACACTCGGTAAACAAAAGTACCTGTTACCCGCTTCTTTAGCCTAGCACCTAGTTTTTAGTAAAACTAAGTGCATTAACCCTAATTGTCAATATTTTGTTCTATTCTAAACTAGTTAATGCACGCAACATCGTTTACTTTATGATTTTAGATTTAACTCTAATAGTAATTTTCACCATGTTAAACACTTTTTGTAAGATAAACAACAACTTACTCCCTTAACTGTTACATAGTTTAAAAATGAATTTAAATTCAAGTAGTTCTGGTGGTATGTTTGTAGAACGTTAATTTATAATATTTTTTCATAAAATAGGTCACATTTTCTATAGACAGCAAGGTAGACTAAAAATAACCTATTCTTAAATCAATTTATTATGAATATTTCCTTATTTAAAAATGACATTTAAAGTTATAATCGTTCCTTCTTTCTTCTTCCTCCTTCCCTCCTTGAAGCTATTGAGGATTGAGACCTTATCATAATCTCGTCCAATCGGAGAGGAGGCAGTGAATTTAAGGCAGAGTGGACTGCTTGATACAGGCTTATAGCAATAAATACGGTTCCTGTGTATAATAATTTCATGTTATCTGAATACAGCGATAATTTTCATCCGAATAGAGAACATACTGTAATAGTACATACTTTACTTCTCCACATCATATTCCAATTTTGTTAAGGCGTAACTTTAATTTTCACCAATAATCTAACACCTTGGTTTGCACTTTCCAGTAACTTTTCTTAAAAAAAGATCCTGAATCTGTGCTTTATCAGCATGTCCCTGAATATCATGACAGATCTTGTCGATGTTCCCATCTTTGTACTTACGAGTAGATATTTGTTTAATCAATTAATGTATTTATCAAATATTTTTCATAATAATAAAATTTAAATGGATGAATGGTATTCACATGCATGACAAAAAGAATAAGTGACAATTGAAAATTACTCCCCCATATGAGTATTAAACTCACTTTACGTTAAAACAAACTAATAATTACAATTAATTATTACGACACATTATCATCACGTCAATTCTGCCTAAAACAATCTACTAGATTTTCCCCAGCCATTTGGTGCTATCCAGTCAGTACCACTCGCTTTCTTTAAATTACAAATTAAAATTGAATCATTTCGGATTGAACCCACTACCTGCATATGACTAGTATAGTCAATTCCACTCCACCAAGATTTCCCAAACAAATATTTACAACATAAAATAAAGTGCACTTTTCCCAAATTGTCAGAATGTTAGATAACATCCATCGATTTGTAGCGACAAGCAGTCGCTTAAACGAATTGAGCCGTAGAAAAGGCAATCTACAAGTTTTGATATAAAGTCCAAACTTAAAACATTCGCTGGTTTCCTCTTTAAAAGTTTGTACATATAGTACATAGACTCTTAGACTATTACGTCACTTACCTGCATTGATGGAAATTGTGGTTTTTTCTTGTTTTGTAATATTGTGTTTAAATATTTTTGTACAGTATAGTTAATTTCTTAAAGTATATTTGATCAGCGTGAAGCAGTTTTTGTTGGGGTGTCACAGTAATATTGCATAGATTGAGACTATCGTAAACAAGATATAACGCGGCGATTACTTCCCAAAAAAATATCCCATAAAATTCCCAGAGAAAATGGAAAGCAGATTGTCTTAACGTTAGATACTCCATAACCAATCCAATGAAACAACGATTTTTGAAAACATTTTTTAACTTCACTCTTTATCTCACATATTGCAGGGTAGGCTGAGGGAACTGCAGGAACCATATGAATCTAGTGTTAAATCACTCCGTTGCTTAGTCTCTGCTTTCTCCGTCCTCGCTTTCTATTGTTTTCGAGGCATTGCGTGTTGAGTGGCGGAACTCAACGTCGCGCTTTGCCTAATTTCCAGAAGGAAGAAAATGGAAATAGAAAAATCCATCTTCTCCATATGGGAATCGAACCCACAAACCGTCACGTTTATAGGCAGAAGCTACGCCTCTGCGCCACGACAGTCCTCAAAACAAAAAACATTCATTTTGAAAATTATCAATATAAAAGCTTCAAAATGATTAAGAGTATCTCTTTTATCTCTTTACCTCGATAATCTAATTATCTTATCATCTATTTATTCCTCGTAAGATGATGGAAAGATAAAAAAATAAATAGAAATCTTTCATTTCATTTGACATACAAATTCACATCGTCACAAGTTTTGTTCTAGAGGAAGTTTTTAAACTTTTGCTCCGAAAACTTGGCCAAATGTCAAAGTCTTTGTTTAACGATTACGATGTCATGTAGGTATAACAAGAGCTTCTGCAATCTTATTTCTTGACTTTGCGTATTGTAGGATATACGTGTATATTGTAACAAAGTTTTCATTATTATAAAATAAAATTTTTAAATACTATTTATCAAAATGATTTTGTGTAAGCACTTTCATGTCGTTGAAATAACTAAGAGTTATCACCAGTTTTAATACATATAATATACATACAATCCTATATTCATTCACACACATGAATATATAATTAATGTAAATTAACTCTACTTACAGAATGAGATAGTAATCCTTTCGCCTCTGTTTAAGAGTTAGTAAAGTTTTGAACTATCTGATGGTCAATGAAAAGAAATTCGAGAGATGGATAGATTCTATAGAGAAAATAAGGAAAAAGAATCTGTCACTCTTTAACCTTCTTGAACTCTTCTGAATGATAATTTAATTTGGAGCAGAGTGTGACATCATGTGATTGATACAAATATTTTATTCGTTCTTTAAGATACGATGGCGAAGACATTAAAAATAACGTCGCCAAGAAAGCAAAGAACATGTATTATGGTGAAGGCGAAATTGGAGCCACTTTTGGAGCAAAAAATAAATTAAAAATTAATAATCATAATACTTTTTCTTGTAGAAAGCAATAACATGGTCATATTAAAGTACTTTATAAAAAAACACCGTACATAATATTTTAAGTACAGTCATAAAGATGAATACTGTATGAAAACGTCGCTAATGTGTTTTTAAAAAAAATATACCCAAAAACTCGGCGCAACGTTGTTGTTACAGAGAATAAAGTTTTCTATTCGGGACGGAGATAAAAGATTATATATAACATATATATAGTGATTTTCACTCGGGAAAGATATAGTAGAATTTGCAAGTAGGCAAACCGCGGCGTAGAGTTGCGCCACTCGACACGCGATGTCTCGAAAAAGGTAGAAAGCAAGGAACGGAGTATCTTAACACAAAGTTCCAGTGGTTCTGCCTACCCTGCCATGTGTGGGCGTGAAGCTATAAAATAAAAAAGTGTGAAGCTATAAAAATAAAAAAATCATTTTACTTGCTATTAATTATTCAATTGATTTTTTTTTATTGAGTAAGTTATAACTTGAAAGTCTGTGTCTCCTTACTTAATAAGGATCTTAGAATATAAATTAGAGTAAAATTCTAATCGCTTTTTCCTTTCAACTTACACCATAGCTAAGTATAGGCCGCTGGTGTGTTTGGAGGCATATGCCCAGTTTGTTTTGTATTTTACGCAGATGGCCTCGTTCACCACAACGGAATGTAAATGTAAATGTTACACCTAAGTTTTTACACAAAAATCCATATTTTTACAATGACCGTTGTGTGTATGTGGATATTATATTCAGATTTTTAGGAATTTATATGATGGTAGTATCAAGGTCGGTCATTCGTATACCATGTGATTTTGATTTTGTTTGATTTTGTTTGATGTTAGTGATGTTTGACATTTGATTTTGATAATTGACATTTGATTTTTTATGTTATTTAGATTTGGTACGGCGTCGAGTTACGCTGCTTCGTTTCAACCATAATGTTTGAATAAACGGTAGAAGCTTGAATAAACGGCATATAGCATAGTGTAATGTTATCTTTTATTACACTGTATAACTCATTTAACAGACAAGCATAATCTTGTCAACATAAGTAGTATATTCTCTGATTTCTATTCGACCCTATCGCCAAAAGCCATCGTGACTCAGTGAGCAAAAACTAAAGGAATAACAATTTAATAGTAAATATGTAAAAAATATGATTATACTGCAAAACATACGAAAAAAATATGAAAGAAGAAGAAAAATATTAAGAATTTTACTCTAAACCAATGTAAAATTTAAGCATGAAAGTGCTAAATATTTTAGTAGCGCCAAACATGTTTCCTTAAACTAACGACGTAATCTTTTCACTTCCGGTTCAAGAAATTTCTTGAGAATTTCTTCTTTCATTGTAATTTCACAATTATGGAATACATTTGTACTTTATTTAAGTTTTTGTTGTTAATAACGTCTTAGAATCATAGTAGACCCGGTGATAGCCGGTTCAATGCTTTATATGGGAAACAATATTTAAAATACTTATTTGATACAATATACAATAATTAAATTAAAGAAAAAACGTTATGGAATGATAAAAGTAACGATTTTTTCAATCTTCTTAACAAAGAATCTTAACAACAAAATCCTAAAGAAATAAACTTAAACGATTGTAATCTATGGAAATAAAAACGCGGCGTTAAGCTCCATCACCTAACATGTATTTTCTCTTTAAAATGAGAAGTGAAAAAAAAAATCAAATGAACACTCCGTTTCCCACTTAACACTAGACACTAAAGTATAATCACTTAAAATTATAATATAAAGGAAAGCTTTAATAAAGAAAAGCTTTTGTGAAAGTTGGCTTAGATATTAAGGAAATTTCGATTCACATTTTCTGTTTATTTCCGTTCCGAATCGTTGTTACACTATAATTTTGGTTAAACGCTCGAAGTTGTAATGTTTCGGAAAATATACGGTTTTCGGTTATTGTTTTTTCAAAGTGGTGCTATTATTGCGTAGTTAATTGTTTTATATTATTATTTATTACTTTCATACTTCACGCTTCATTTGTACATGTAACAAGATAAGTAGAAGTCTATATATATATGTATACAGAAAAATAGGTTATATTTTGTTATATATAGACTATAAGTATATATAAATGAGAAAGATAAAAGCAAACCTAGAAGTGAAAGTCAATCCCATGACTATGAGGAAGACACTTTATGGACACTTCAAGACACTTCTTTATATAATAAAATAGAATAAAAATAGAGATGTGATTATCTCACACTCTCTTTCTCTCTCTCTCGATTCTCTACACTGTATCTAGTATAAATACACTAGGATACTAAACAAATACTAAGTCATTTCAAACACTTTAGGTGTTAGCGAATGCGCAACACAATTTGTAACACTTTGATTAACTAGAGTAAATATTAACGTAAGCTCTCTAAGGGGAAATCTATTTATATATCACATCTATATATTTACTTGCAATATATAGAAAATTTTATACGCTTTTAGCCTCATAACAGGACAGGAAAAATATTTTGTACATAAATTTCATGAGGCTTTGCCTATTGAGTGGCAGAACTCAACGCCACAGTTTGTCTCCCCTACTTGTATAGACGTTTTGCTTGATGTTATTTCTACTACATTATATTCATTCATAGTGATAATGTTTTGAATTTTAATAAACCTGAGATTGTGGTTTATTGACAGTTATTCTCCTTACCCCATTGTATTTTTTTGCTAGTTTAAAGCGGTAATCCACTGAATTTAGTAATAAACACTTTCCACTTTTGAGTGTCGGAATTTAACGCCGCACTTTGCCTTGTTGCCAGAACGAATAAAAATGAAAATTATTTATTTTCCCCTAATAATAATTGAACCCACGAATCGTCGCATCTACGGGCAGACATTGTGTCTCTGCTTTACGACGATCCTGCCTTATATTATGTACAATAAAGCGCAACTCGTAAGCAAAATTCGTAGTTACGATTCTAAAGTATTACAATCCAACCCATGTCTTTCGATATAACAATTTATACTAACGAGACTGTCATATATCAGCAAAAAAAGAAAACATATTTTATGATTTTTGAAGTGTTAATCCACACTGAGGATAGAAAAAATATTTAAAGAAAACATATAAAAATTTACGCAAAAACGCAGCGGGACTCGAACTCGCGCCCTCCTGCGAACGGTTCGCAGGAGGGCGCGGGTTAAATCAATGAATGAGTGAATGAAAATCCTAATAAGGTCCAATTAAGCTTTATCCAAATAAAATTCGTTCGAAGTGACGACAATAGACGCTCAATTAATCCTATTTGCGTCACGTTTTGTTCTGTGAAAAGGTTTTCGGCGTCACCAATACTTTGCTTTGTCTTCGAATTAGCCTTTCAACTAATGCTTTTATTTTGGATCAATTTGTCATTTTACCCCTTTAGTTTTGATTGTCATAAATGCTTTTCGTCTGACATAATTCGAGCTAATTGATATTTCATTGTGAAATTTTTGGAAGTGTTGGCTTTATAGATAGATAGAAACAGGTTTGATTCTCGTAAGCCTTTTGGCTGCATACCGGATCTCTCGTATATGTAACACTCTCTAAGGTTCCCTTTCCCCCCGAAAGTGAACCTTAGAGAGTTAAATTAGTCTACTGTTATCTATTTTATCCTTCCAATTGTTAAGATATTGTGTGTTGAGTGGTGGCAACGCATTGTCTTTTAAGCAGGACAAGGAAGATAATTAATATTCATTAAGTGTAATTGAACTCACATCAGTCGCATTTACAGTAAGAGAGCCCTTGTCTGACTAATTTATTTATTTATAACTTTTCCACATAGAATCAATAAGATGATCACATGTGTACATCAGATAGAGCGAACGGAGGAGTGTCAGAGGAGCCCAATTCGATAATAAATATCGAATTGAGGATCTGCAGAAGCTGTAAGAACTTAATCTCCTCTTCTCCACTCTCCACTTTATGCATTTCGAGCCATTGCGTGTTGAGTGGTTAATAGTTGACAGATCGAAGAAAATGGAAGTAAAATAATTCATCCTGCCAGAGTGGAAATCGAACTCACAAACCGTTTACAAGCAGACGCTGCGCCAGTAAGGATTTTTCTTATTATTTAGCTATGTGCAAAACAGGTAGATTAGGTATATATGTAACTAAACAATGTCTCTTTACCTAACCTCTACCGTAGATTTCTGCTATTTCAAGAAAATACCTAGAAAAATATACAAAGACACGTAAAAAACGGTTAAAAAGCTTTAAAAATGTTACAAACAATAGGCAGTAAAAAACTACAGGGGTGTTATTCTAAAACCATACACCGATTTTCCTTTTTGAATGCGTCTGGAAAGGGTTGGAAGAGGTCTCGAGGGATGCTAGTTGAATAGTATCGAAATGTTACACAAATATATGCTTAATGCCATAACAATAAAGCGTGTTTTAGATCGTACATGTTTTGTCAATTTAATATTGAATTATGTAGGTGACTCTATATTTCGGATTGGTTTCAAGGTTTTATTTGGTTCTATTATTTCTGTATGATATAATTTTAGTAATATATAGATATTTAACATATTTGTTTTCTTTTTTTGCTGATATAACATGTATGACAGTCTCGTTAGTATAAATTGTTATATCGAAAGACATGGGTTGGATTGTAATACTTTAGAATCGTAACTACGAATTTTGCTTACGAGTTGCGCTTTATTGTACATAATATAAGGCAGGACCGTCGTAAAGCAGAGACACAATGTCTGCCCGTAGATGCGACGATTCGTGGGTTCAATTATTATTAGGGGAAAATAAATAATTTTCATTTTTATTCGTTCTGGCAACAAGGCAAAGTGCGGCGTTAAATTCCGACACTCAAAAGTGGAAAGTGTTTATTACTAAATTCAGTGGAATACCGCTTTAAACTAGCAAAAATATACAATGGGGTAAGGAGAATAACTGTCAATAAACCACAATCTCAGGTTTATTAAAATTCAAAACATTATCACTATGAATGAATATAATGTAGTAGAAATAACATCAAGCAAAACGTCTATACAAGTAGGGGAGACAAACTGCGGCGTTGAGTTCTGCCACTCAATAGGCAAAGCCTCATGAAATTTATGTACAAAATATTTTTCCTGTCCTGCTATGAGGCTAAAAGCGTATAAAATTTTCTATATATTGCAAGTAAATATATAGATGTGATATATAAATAGATTTCCCCTTAGAGAGCTTACGTTAATATTTACTCTAGTTAATCAAAGTGTTACAAATTGTGTTGCGCATTTGCTAACACCTAAAGTGTTGGAAATGACTTAGTATTTGTTTAGTATCCTAGTGTATTTATACTAGGTACAGTGTAGAGAATCGAGAGAGAGAGAAAGAGAGTGTGAGATAAAATACTTAAAGAAAACATATAAAAATTTGAACGCAGCGGGACTCGAACCCGCGCCCTCCTGCGAACCGTTCGCAAATACTAAGTCATTTCCAACACTTTAGGTGTTAGCAAATGCGCAACACAATTTGTAACACTTTGATTAACTAGAGTAAATATTAACGTAAGTTCCCCTTGGAAATCTATTTATATATCACATCTATATATTTACTTGCAATATATAGAAAATTTTATACGCTTTTAGCCTCATAGCAGGACAGGAAAAATATTTTGTACATAAATTTCATGAGGCTTTGCCTATTGAGTGGCAGAACTCAACGCAGCAGTTTGTCTCCCCTACTTGTATAGACGTTTTGCTTGATGTTATTTCTACTACATTATATTCATTCATAGTGATAATGTTTTGAATTTTAATAAACCTGAGATTGTGGTTTATTGACAGTTATTCTCCTTACCCCATTGTATATTTTTGCTAGTTTAAAGCGGTATTCCACTGAATTTAGTAATAAACACTTTCCACTTTTGAGTGTCGGAATTTAACGCCGCACTTTGCCTTGTTGCCAGAACGAATAAAAATGAAAATTATTTATTTTCCCCTAATAATAATTGAAACCACGAATCGTCGCATCTACGGGCAGACATTGTGTCTCTGCTTTACGACGGTCCTGCCTTATATTATGTACAATAAAGCGCAACTCGTAAGCAAAATTCGTAGTTACGATTCTAAAGTATTACAATCCAACCCATGTCTTTCGATATAACAATTTATACTAACGAGACTGTCATATATGTTATATCAGCAAAAAAAGAAAACATATATGTTAAATATCTATATATTACTAAAATTATATCATATAGAAATAATAGAACCAAATAAAACCTTGAAACCAATCCGAAATATAGAGTCACCTACATAATTCAATATTAAATTGACAAAACATGTACGATCTAAAACACGCTTTATTGTTATGGCATTAAGCATATATTTGTGTAACATTTCGATACTATTCAACTAGCATCCCTCGAGACCTCTTCCAACCCTTTCCAGACGCATTCAAAAAGGAAAATCGGTGTATGGTTTTAGAATAACACCCCTGTAGTTTTTTACTGCCTATTGTTTGTAACATTTTTAAAGCTTTTTAACCGTTTTTTACGTGTCTTTGTATATTTTTCTAGGTATTTTCTTGAAATAGCAGAAATCTACGGTAGAGGTTAGGTAAAGAGACATTGTTTAGTTACATATATACCTAATCTACCTGTTTTGCACATAGCTAAATAATAAGAAAAATCCTTACTGGCGCAGCGTCTGCTTGTAAACGGTTTGTGAGTTCGATTTCCACTCTGGCAGGATGAATTATTTTACTTCCATTTTCTTCGATCTGTCAACTATTAACCACTCAACACGCAATGGCTCGAAATGCATAAAGTGGAGAGTGGAGAAGAGGAGATTAAGTTCTTACAGCTTCTGCAGATCCCTCTGCCTACCCTGCTACGAGCGGCATACAGTGCGAAGCATAAATCGAATCTTTAACTTTCGTAAGCATACAGATGCATAGCAATAGTACGACGAGCTACTCAATATTATAATTTAAATAGCTTTAACACAGAATTAATCACTTGACACTCCCAATCCTTTAATCCTTGGGATAAAGGTTTGAAGTAACTTTCATTCGGACTAAATCAAAGTCCTCAGAACTACTGGGTCTCACAAAGCACTATGGCACCCTTTCATTTAAGACAGCCGAAATTATTAAGCCAATGAAATATTTTTGCATATATTTGAATTTTGATAGCTGAGTAAATTGTGTTTTCTAGAAATTGGTGATGAAATAGAAATTATTTTTGGTATTTTATTATTAAATGAAGGTAAAAATATATTGGTTTGAAGATAAAGGAAATTGATTTATCTTTGAATTCATTTTGTTTTGTATTTAGTTAAAAATTGATACTTTAACTTTGTTGTCAAAGTCTCTTGCCAGGTTACGGGTCCAGAGGTAACATATTATTATTTTTGGTTTATAATGTACATACATATACATTTCTGTATTATATTTTTGATTCTTTTATTTACTTCACCTTTATCCCTAGGGGGCTTAACCAGAGAGAACGAAATAAAGACAATTTATATCTACGCATATATGACGTACCCCTAAAAAAGTTTATGTATAAATTTAATTGACTAACTATTAATACTATTAAGACTGTCGTGATCACAATAGGTTTAGGGAAACCTGGTTGAGTTTGTTGTGGGCTCTTCTCACCAGGCCGCGCTTGGAACCCTCATAACTTTAGTTTTGAGTCGTGGAATGTGTAGGTTTCGGAGGGGCTCAATTCGATATTTATTATCGGATTGGGCTCCTCTGACACTCCTCCGTTCGCTCTATCTGACGTACACATGTGATCATCTTATTGATTCTATGTGGAAAAGTTATAAATAAATAAATTAGTCAGACAAGGGCTCTCTTACTGTAAATGCGACTGATGTGAGTTCAATTACATTTAATAAACATTAATTATCTTCCTTGTCCTGCTTAAAAGACAATGCGTTGCCACCACTCAACACACAATATCTTAACAATTGGAAGGATAAAATAGCTAACAGTAGACTAATTTAACTCTTTAAGGTTCACTTTCGGGGGGAAAGGGAACCTTAGAGAGGGTTAAATATACGAAAGATCCGGTATGCAGCCAAAAGGCTTACGAGAATCAAACCTGTTTCTATCTATCTATAAAGCCAATACTTCCAAAAATTTCACAATGAAATATCAATTAGCTCGAATTATGTCTAACGAAAAGCATTTATGACAATCAAAACTAAAGGGGTAAAATGACAAATTGATCCAAAATAAAAGCATTAGTTGAAAGGCTAATTCGAAGACAAAGCAAAGTATTGGTGACGCCGAAAACCTTTTCACAGAACAAAACGTGACGCAAATAGGATTAATTGAGCGTCTATTGTCGTCACTTCGAACGAATTTTATTTGGATAAAGCTTAATTGGACCTTATTAGGATTTTCATTCACTCATTCATTGATTTATTTCTTCATTCATTCATACAATTCACCAATGATCTGTATAAGGGGAAATGTATCAGAGAATGATATGTAAATTTATATTTGTATTTGAAGCTTCGTTTGGTTAACATGGTAAAATCAGGAAGTACTGGTTTGAATTAAGAGTTTACTATAAAATATTTGTATTTATATTAAATTTTCTTAGGACTTATTAAATTACATTACTAGTTATGACATATGCCGCTAAACCCGTTCATAATTAAGTTGGGCTCTTGTAAAAGATGAAGAGATCGAGTTATGTCCATTTGACCAGATGAAACCGTTGTTGGTAATATGCTGACTATAACTTTCTCGCTTATGAAAGTATTTTTAGGACCGTCGTAGCGCAGAGGTGCAACGTCTGCCTGCAAAGCGACGGTTTCTGGGTTTGATCCTCAGTCCGAGAAGATGAATTTTTCTATTTCTCTTTTCTTCACTCTGGCATACTAAGCAAAGCGTTGAGTTCCGCCACTCAACACGAAATGCCTCGAAAAAGGGGGAAAGCGGGGACGGAGAAAACAGGGACTAAGCAAAGGAGTGTCTTAACACTAGGTTCCCACGGTCCCTGCAGTTCCCTCTGCCTACCCTGCCATGTGCGGGATAAAGCGTTAAGCTAAAAAAATGTATTTTTCTATTATCAGCAATATCTAAGATAATAGAAAAACTTATTAATAAAACAAATATACAAAATATTATAAGTGAAGTGGTGTTAGATTTCCCGTAAATATACTCTCGGTAGTAAATGTACGACTTGACATGGAAAGTTGTGATTAACCGCATTCCTAGATAGCTAGAATAATGCTTTGGACACTGTGATTAGCCAGCTAGATTATACTAGAGTTGCGGGAATACCACTTCAATTCATACGTTATTGTTAATCTTATAAGCATAAAACAGCATGTTCGCGGTCAATAGAATATCAATAAAGACATTAATGTATTTGGAGTTCCTCAAGGTAGTGCCCTGGGACCCACAAATTTCTTCATTTACTTTAAAGACCTCTGTATTATACAGTGATCACTTTTTTTCGTCTTGCTAATGATACTGCGGTTGTTTTACTGATAAATCCTGACATGATAATCAAATAACGCTGAAATAAGGTTAGGGTTTAAAGTTGCTTAATGGCTGAAGAAAAAGGTGCTTACTACAAATGTCAATAATTGAATATAGCCCAGAATGATCTGAAAGTTAAAATATACATTTTCGATAATAGAATTAGGGTAGAATAGAATTAATAAGGTACCTTTACCTAAATACTGAGGTGTTATTATCAAGACTATCTTGGCATATTCAAATAAATAAAATTTTGAAACGAGTCAGAATTCTAAACTTAAGGACACTTCGTAACATTATGCATAAGAAACCATTACTAAGACAAATCATCACAAAAATCTCCTGAATTATTTGTCCATAGCAATATCTTCATCAACATCTTCATTTGAAGTGATGTAGATAGCAAAGTTCATTGAGTTAAAAGGGCACAGCATGCTCTAATTTAAAATATATTAAAAAAAAAACATTTTTTTAAAAGTAATTAAGAGCAACAGTTATAAAAAAGAAAAATTATAAAAGTACAATTTATGATATAGCACATACATCCATTTAATTGTGTAAATCTGAGAATTATTTCTAAAGTGGCAATGGGCTGGCCACGTCTGCCGCAGGACCGATGGCCGTTGGAGCAGACGAGTCCTGGAGTGGAGACCGCGTCTTGGCAAACGTAGGATGCCCTCCGGCCCGCTGGACCGACGACATACGCAGGGTTGCCGGAGCAGGCTGGATGAGGGTCGCGGAGGACCGGGATGTTTGGCGCAAACTTGAGGAGGCCTATGTCCAGCAGTGGACAGCTGATTGGCTGACGACGACTACAAGAATTATTTTATTTTGTTATTTTGATAATTATAATTAACAGATAATTAAATGGAGGCTTTTTGTTTTCTTAAAAGATTTTTTATTAATATTCATATACATATTTACTTTAAAAGTTTATAAAAATATATTAAACAAGCACAACATTGTTACGAAAGGCTCAAATATAATTTCCGTAAGTCCACAGTCCAGTACACTCGCCCAAATAGATTTACAGGATTAAACAAAAGGTCGTAGCGGAATACGTAGGAATATATCAAATTTATAATCTCAGTTGGACTAAGTTCTGCATTATTAATACAGTGGTTGAGGATATTCATTTGTGAATGCATTATTACGACTCACCTAGTAGGTAAATATATATATATATATATATATATATATATATATATATATATATATATATATATATATATATATATATATATATATATATATATATATATATATATATATATATATATATATATATATATATATATATATATATATATATACGTGGACGCGATGTCTGTGTTTAATATACGTTCTCTCTACCTATCCTGCTACATTTGGAGTGAAAATGTCCTAAAAAAAACCTCTATATTTGTAAGGAAACCGCCTACAAATTCTTACAGATGTACAATCGAAACCAAAGTACAATAAAATCGAACCTATATCCCCAATATACCATTTCACTAACGATACATAAACAAAATGCTTCAAATAAAGTGGCCCAGTTAACATCACTTACTTAATTAAAATATTGGTATATACAATTTAATACCCCGATGTAAGTATTCTGGCGCACTTCCAAACAACTACGATACGTAACTAACGATGCAAATTGAAATGTAATTAAGTAATTAAATAATTTAATTTTCTTTAATTTTGTAATTTTCATATACATAAATAATGACTGACTGACTTTCATTTCATGATTTCCACTAGTTAACACGTATCCTGTTTAGAGAAATGATTTAAAATTTGAACCCAGCGGGATGTGAACACGCGCTCCTTGGAAACCGCCCAAACGCTCTGACTACTAAGCCGTTGCGTTTTCCATTATGTTGCATCGAAATTCTTACATGCTATTTATAGCTTATAACGTTATTAGCATCTGTGTAAGGTTGATTTTAAGGATTTATGCTATCCAAAAATTATTGAGCATTTGGCAAGAGAGAAACCTATTGAATCAAAAAAGAGTGATGCAGTAGCTCTGTTTTCTTTAAGTATTTTTCAATATATGCTCTGTCTCCCCACGTTGGCTAAGTTCAAAGTCAAAGTCAAATTGTATGAAAAATTTAAAATGTAGTATCGGTTATTTTTATCCGGTGGTGATTGATATAACGCTTTCAAATCTTATTCATAAATTAAATTTATAACAATAACTTCAGGCAATTCATTAGAGTGGAACAGCTTACGTCTATAAGCGCCAAGATTACGGGTTCGATTCCTTGGTTGGATCGAAATTATCTGGCATAACCAAGCACAAAAGTTGAAAGTAGTAAATTTTAACACCATAATCTACTATATGCAAGATGTGGCAAGAAGTCTAATAAATGTCCTAAATAAAAATAATTTCTGTAAATTGTACACAAAGTCTTATAAGGTTTCGAAACCTTATACCTCAATCTGTTAACTTCTTAAGTACCTAAGTGTTGAAACAATATTACTAAGCGGATTTCTTCGATGTCAGCTTAATTATGTAGGTCACTTACATAAAATAGTGGCCTGAGAAGGCAATGATAATACAATTATATAATAAAAAGAATTTACTTTCAAGTGGCTTACTAGTAACCTCTGAGGAGTTTAGAGGTTTTTGCTTCATCGTTTTAACAGCTCGATAATACATTGTTACTTCATTTTGATCAATTCTGGGTATATTTGCTACTACAATTATTACAATTATTACGAGTGGATCGAATTATTATTTTTTTTATTTAACGAATATTGAAATTTTAAATATTCGTTTAACTAAACGATAAATTAAAAAGAAAAATAGCGTTACGTTTTAAAAATCATTAACCTGCATTACTATTATATTTTGTCTACATCAGCTTATTATTTATTGAATTTAAAAATTAAAAGAACAGAATATATATACCTTTTTAAATGAATTTTTACTATTTTATCAATTTAACAGACAAACAACTAGGGTTTCAATTTATTTTCGATACAGATAAAAGTAATTGAAATCGTTTAAATAATAATAAAATCATTCGAGAAATTGTTTCATGTGTCATCGATCAAACGTCATCTGTCATCGTACGTCATCGAATAACCCATCCAATTTAATTTAGCAATATTTGTATATTATAGATAGATAATATAAAGTGTGATCAGCTGGTACGTTGGAAAGGTCATAGCTAACGAAAATAAGAAGAAGAAAAATCTATTGTATTATTATAATGACACACTCCCCATACATTATATAATATACAACGGTAAATTTACATAAAAAAGTATACAAACAATGTACTAATCTGTTAAAATGTCCTTCCATTCATAACAATAAAGCAAGATAAAAAGGGGTCATGTTGTGACCAGAAAATCCTAAACGAATATTCTGTTCGTTTTTCCTTTGATTTTCCTTATTTACGCCTTCAAAGGTTTCACAAAAACTCGGTCAGGACGCAATTTCTTTCGCAAATGGGTACCGATAATAATTGAAGATGATTCGTGTGGTTCTATTGAATCTCGTCGATTCACAAATTAATGCTAGCTAAGCTTCGGAGTCGGAGCTTTCGAAGAATACATAGCATGAATGCAAAATGTTTTTTAGTCAGAAAAGCTAACTTTACGAAATGTGATTTATTGTGTCATGTTTTAAAGTAGCCTTACCTGTAATTGATACATTCTAAAACTAATAATTTCTGCTGAATATTGAATATATATATATGTTTCTATAGATAAATCTCGAAATTAAGTAAATGTAAAGTACTTGAGGTAGGATAAGAAATAAGCTTCTTCATCTTTGAATCGATTTCATTGAAATTTCAACGAGGACGCGATAAACAAGGATTTACATTTTAAATTCCCTACATCTGATGTGTGTATATTAGTAACAAAATTATATTCATATTATTGATATTTGAAAATAAAAAAATGGGAGTCAAGATGAAGAATGTTCGAACCTAAGAACTTAAATCTTTCTTTGGGGTTTCATGATTAATAGAATAATTAGGTTTAGCATCAGTTCAAGCTTATTTAGTATTTGATGAGATAAATCTACACGTAGCATAACAAAATCATAATCAAATGTAGGCAGGAGAAGTGTTTGAGCCAAAGATATTTTAATTTTTAGTCGCAAAAGATTTTTCTAGTTTCTGAAACTTTCAGTAAATCTGTAAATTTTACGGCTTAGTTCGGCAATATGATGCGACCAGGAACATGTGCATGCATTTGGATTCACAAATTCTTAACTCTATCACTAAGTTCTAATTTAACATTATCAAGGAGAATTGGGGGAGAGATGCTGACATACATTATACTTATCTGGGTTAATAGACAATCTGAACTATTCATTCACACAGAGATAATAATATCAATTAGTTTTATAAATTTGCAAATCATCATGGTAAGAAGGTGGTATATGACATAGGAAACTTTCCGTTACAATTAACACTTTGGGTATGGCCAAGTAGATATAAATAAAACCATTCAGGTGGTTTTAGAGAAATATTAAAAGAACAGCTTAAATGCTTATCAGAATTTAAGTAAGAAGACGGTAATGTTTCTAAGGAGACGGTAATGTTTCTTATCCTTTCGATGGAAATATTTAGACCAATAGTTAGAAGATAAAACACGGTATTGAGTTCATACTCTACACATGATATTTTAAATTCCGATGGAAAGAAGAGAGCTGAGTATCTTGATACTATGATCAGCTTAACTAATGTGAGACGCGGGAAAAGTGTGAAACAGCATTTTTTTATATATAATTTAAAAGTATAAAAATTCTTGAACGTCCAATTTTCACGCTTCACGCAATGATAGTAGTTGCAATCATGGGAGTGATTCTTCAGTTGGAATCACGTCTGACATCATAACTTTTAACGAACCGCTACAAAGCGAATGGCGTTAGATGTGTGTATATGTATGTACGTCCGAATGTATGAAAATATGATACTTTTCTAAGAAAAATGAACTGTTTAAAATATATAAATGTTAAATGAAAGTCATTCATAACATTTATGTTTGACTGAAAGCTCGAAGGCTGTGAGTTCGAATCCTAGTAGTGTAAATGAATTAAACTAATTTTCTCCCTCTGGTACCAAGATAAAGTGCGGCGTTAAGCTCCACCATTCAACATGTAACATATACATAATTGCAGAAAATTTAGAACAAAATATCCTAATATTAGATGCCATTTTCCTTCCCTGCAAATTAGAAGACACGGATCTTAAAAAGTAATAATGTATATTGATTTTTATTCACACATATATTTTAGACCGTAGGGTCGACGGACAGAATATATAGATAGATAGGATAGAAAAAAGTTTAAGTGAGCGCTGAAAGCTAAATTTCTGGCTGACAAGAGTATTCTGCTTGAAATATTTTTTTTGGAAGGCTAAGTCCCACAAAATAATAGATAAATTCATCAAATTAGTCTAGAAGTAGAGAACGTAATATTTAAACATTTAATTATCTACTTATACGGCGTAAACGCAACGATTTGAGGGTTCGATTCCACTCGGGGAAGATGGATTTTTCTATTTCCATTTTCTTCGCTCTGGTAACTAGGCAAAGCGCGGCGTTGAGTTCCACCACTCGACACGCAATGCCTCGATAAAGGCGGAAAGCGGGGATGGAGAAAGCAGGGACTAAGTAACGGAGTGTCTAACACTAGGTTCATAAGGACCCTGCAGTTCCCTCTGTCTACCCTGCAATATACGGGATAAAAAAAAAATTAAGTAGTAATCCCATAAAAAGATAAATAAATAAACAGCTTCACTTATCTAATATTTCATGTAGCAGTGTAGTCATAGGAAACCTGTTGTTAAGACACTCCGTTCTCCACATTCCGCCCATTTTTGAGACATCACATTTAAGTGGTAGAACTCAATGCTGCGTCAAACCAGATAAATGGTTGCCAGAACAAGTGAAATGAAAATGAAATAATTATAATTAAATCTCTTTACACGGAATCGAACCCACAGCTTTTGCTTGTATACCGAAAAGCGGTGTCGCTTCAATTAGCTTAAATCCAACAACAATAAAGTAAAACTAACCTAACTCAAAGAACATTATTATCACACGCATCGCGCTATCACTTCGCCGGAGTGTGTAATAGCTCAAACGGACCGGAAAATTTCAAAGCTTTCCCGCGTTATTTTATACCAAAGTTTGAAGGAAAAACAAATGAGGCACAGTAAAAAGGTTTTCAAGAAAGTTTCTTTCGTAACGATTTATGTGACAGTGTCGAATATTCTTATTATGATATGATACACACGGCTGTACATCGGTTATTTATTTTTAGACGGTTCTTAAGAAGATTGGATTTAAATGTCACTAATATAAAAATATTTTAAAATATATTTCTATTATTAAAATAACCAATAATACATATTAATTGCAGAAATTTCAATGTAAAATATAAAGATAAAATAAGATTAATGGAAGCGGAAAAGATAATACAAGATAATAATATTTTTTTTGCTTTACGCTTTATCCAGCATATTGCAGGGTAGGCAGAGGGAGCTGCGGGAACCATATGAGATGTTAAGACACTCCGTTGCTTATTCCCCGCTTTCTTCATTTCTTTGTTGAGTGGTGAAAATCAACGCCGCGCTAAGCCTAGTTTCCAGAGCGAAGAAAAATTCATCTTCCGAGCGGGAATCGAACCCAAAAACCGTCGCGTTTACAGGCAGACGCTACGCCTCTGCACCACGGCAGTTCTCCAATAATGAATATTTATAGTAATAATATTTAAGCTAGACAAACTCGATGTGTGCATAATTAAATTTAATAATAATCATTTTTTTAAGTCTCTACAACATATCAATGCAACACAACAGCCATTAATTAACAAACTTAAAACACAAACATTGACTCTGTTATTAAGAAACTCCATTTCCCACATATACTGTTAAATTTTGATACATTACGTTTTAAATAGCGGAATTCAACGCCTCACTCTACTTTTTTCTACCAGACGAAGAATATTAAATAAAATAATATTTTTTTCTGTAACAAACGGCCGAAAATTCGAAATTTCCGTGTGTATCACAATACATGATATAGAAGTTTCTTCGTTCCCGACTCCCGAGGCAATATCGCGAATGTCTTTGTATTTTGGTTGATTGTCGGATTAACGTTAAGGCCTATCATATAAACTGTGATCCTTATTGTTGCCAATATTTTTATTATGAGATATGTTAAACTAGATAGTTTTCCATACTTTGGCTTGCTATTTTTTATTTTTTAAGCTTATTAGAGAGAATTGAGGACCGTCATGGCACAAAGGTGCAGCGTCTGCCTGTAAACGTGATGGTTTGTGGGTTCGATTTCCATTTGATGATTTTTTAATTTTCATTTTCTTCTCTCTGGCAAATAGGCAAGCCGCAATCCCTCATAAAAAGGAGAAAAGCAGGGAAGGGATTGTCTTAACACTAGGTTCATATCGTAATATACCTATTTGACGTGTATATGTGTGTAATATGATATACACATACTCACGTAAGTGTATGTGAGCGCACGAGTGTGTGTGAGTGCGCTCGAGTGTGCGTATCTGCGTGGGTGAGTGTTTATGTGTATTGACCATAGCCACGGAGTAAACTACTTCATATCTCATTCAAATTTTGATTAATCTTTGGCCTTACAGGCCTTCGAGAGCATCCTCATGTTTTTTACATGACTTTCCACCAGTATTTTCGACACTGTATACACTGTGTAGGAACTATGAAAAAAATTTTTCTTTTGATCTATGACTAACTTGTGAGGATAAAATGAAAATGTAATTTATGCTTGGATAATCGTAGAAAATTATGATATTCAAGTTAGTAGAGATAGCCTTTCTAGAACTAGGTTAGGCTAGTTTAGTCCATTTACCAGAGACTAAGCTAAAACTTTTTATAATACAAGTATAGAGGCAGGAACTGAAGAGCTTGCATAAATTTAATAGTGCATAATTGACGTCTTAGTAGCGCAGTTTAATAATACGATGGTCCTGGGTTACATCCACACTAAGGATATGAGCATTTTGAAAAAAAAAATGCAGAGTTAAATTTCGCATCTCGTATTATAATAATGTTTAAAAATAATGTAGAAAATGAGGAGCACTTTATCTTGCGCAATATTTGGAACATAGTGTCATAGAGACACTCCGTTCCCCGCTTTCAGCCTTTCGAGGCACTGCGTGTTGAATGGCAAAGTTTAACAATGCGCTTGCTTAGTTATCAGAGCGAAGAAAATGGTCAATTTTTCTTACAAAAATGCAAAAAAATATTTATTAACTATATATTTCATTATTATTTATTATAAATAGTATTGTATTATTTTTATGACCAAACCCAAAATTGGTATTGAATTTACAACCAACGTAACGTAACCACTTCACTACAATGATAGAAAATAGTAAAAAACTATTAATCCATTTGTTATATGCTGCCGGCATTAAACACTAGTTACATATGCAAATTAGAAAATTTATATCAACGTATGAAATTTCAACTCGCACCAGGTAGAGCGATGACCTACTTGTTTCATGTAAAAAACTTTTGAATTAACCCAAAGTAAATTTTGAGGAGGCTATTATATAATTTATTAGCTTCTTTTAGGTTGTTGTAGTACTATGCGCATAATATGATAAGATATAGTTTTATTTTTCAGTTCTTAATATAAATACATACAATATGTTATATGTTCAAAGTAATTTTTATAGTAAAAATTTTAATAATAAAACTTAATGCCTCAGATTTGAGAGAAAGCGGTGCTACTCAGTAGGATGTTTTTTTCTTTTTAATATTAAGTCAAATTTACTTCCTTTAAGTAGTACGTATACATTACTACATTATTGATTTATAATCGTTTTTGTTATCGAAATACTAATCTGTTCTAAAGGTCAATGATATAAAATCACATAAACTACGGCTAAACTGAAAAAATATGAGTAAGATGTCAAGAAACAAGATAATGAATGTGAAAAGAAATTTAACTATAATCGTAGAACAACCGCTGAGATTTGACTACTGTTGTTACTATAACAGGGGAACAAAAATATGAAGTAAAAACATAAAATGAGCAGAAATCGTGTAGCTGAGTGTTTCAAAAGGATTCTTTTCGTCTACATACAGGATAAAGGGTGTAGTAAAAACAATTGAAACCATTTATTCATTTGAACACATCTTTACCTATAAACAAATACGCTAAAAACTCGATATCTCATTTACATTAAGTGAGCCTTATAGAATTTATCCTTTCAAAGATACTTTTCAGAAGCCTCCTTAATATTCAGTTTGCAACCGCTCGGGTACCGATGAAATATGTTGGCAATCACACCAGTATGAAAGCGAGAAGAAAAATTCTTTATTATTAGTCCTTATGACGTTTTTTCTTGGAGAAAGTACGAAAATGGACTTATAATTGAAATTTATGTATTTAACTGATCAATGCACAACGCTTATGACTAATAATTCAGCTAACATCAGTTATATAAAAAGTTATAAAATACAGCTTTTGACCATTTAACTTTTAACTAAATATAGTAATAGATTTAAATATAAATATATAAAAATTTGAAAGCAGTGGGATCAAATCCCACCCCTCATAGAAATCCTCATCGGCTTAACACTCTGACCACTAACTCAAGTGTTGTCCCATCAAAAATTCTAATTAGAAAAACAAAATACACGTATCTTTTTTAAATCGAATAGTAAATTTGATTGTGAACATGTAAAATTATAAAATACAAGTATATGAAGTTATTCATTTTATTAAGCTTAACACTTTTTTATAACCTAATGGATATTTCATACATTCTCCACTTTCTGTTTGACATATTTTGTATCAAATCGCAGATTACAACGCTGCATTAATTTGTTAGAGCACTCTTTCCTCTTAAGTCACTATTTTATTAAAATTTTTACACAAACGTAAAAACACTTTGACATGCACTTATGCAACTATAAAATAAATTCCATCTAATTTTCTCATATAAATACTAATCTGGTGACAACACTCTCCGTTTTTATTTTTATTTATAAGTAAAAAAATACAGAGCGAAGTCAAGCCCTAACTTGTTAGATCACTCTTTCCTCTTTAGTCACTATTTATATTATAATCTTTATACAAACGTTTCACACGCACTTATGCAATTATAAAGTAAATTCCATCCAATTTTCTCATATAAAGACTAATCTGGTGACAACATTCTCCGTTTTTATTTTTATTTATAAGTAAAAAAATATAGAACGAAGTCAAGCCCATTCTCTAACATTTCTTATCTCCCATCGCGCATACTCTCATCACGGCCTTACGTTAGTTAGGTGGTCTTTTATCTTATTTATTTTTATGAACCGCAATGGCGAACATTTCAACGCTCGGGTCAGTTTTATGTACGGATAGTAAAGTGGAGGCATTTTTAGTTGTAATAGCCGTGTGAATATAATGTCAGGGTAATTTGAATATATTAAGGATTCTTGTGCATATTTAGTTTCTTTGTTTTATTTGAAACGTAATTGAAACTACAGACACTTAGTCCGTACTCTTTTGAACCTATACGATATGTTCTTATCATAAATATTAATGTAAATATATAATAATCGAAAATTTTATTTTTTACTTTTTTTGAAATTTTTTTTAATTAAAATCTTGTGTAGTACTAATATTTTAAGCTTTACGCTTCAATATCGTAAATCGTCTTCCGAAGCATTGGATGCTGAGTAGTTGAACTTACGCCGTACTTGTTGCCAGAACGAATATAATAAAAATGAAACAATCCATACTAGAACCGAACTCACAAACCGTCAAGATTACAGATATTCACTGCGCCTCTGCACCACCATGTCCTCTAAAAAGTTTATATATATATATATATATATAACACTAATAAAATAAGCCTCGTCGATGCACCTATTTTATAAGCTAATCTAAAAGGCATGCAAATAGGTTTTAATACATTTTTGTAAATTGATTTTCAAAGAGATTAAAATGGGGATTAAAAATGTGCTCGTAATGCTATTCACTTTGCTTAAAACATAATATTTTACGAAGATATATTTTATTGTATTTTAAATTTAAAATCATATTTATATATTCTTAGGCGTGGCATCTCACACTGTAGATACGGCAAGCTAAAAAAAATATTGAAAGTATTTTGACAAAAAACAGAAGTGATGAGAAAAAGTAGTGTTTTAACACTAGGTTTTCTTTGCGCCACTCTTAAATAGTTTATTTAATGTTGCGGCTAAGACAATCAATTGAATTGAACTGAATTATCATAATTTAATTACTACCATTCAATTTAACTGAGGACCGTCGTGACGCAGAGGTGTAGCGACTACCTGTAAACACGAGGGTTTGTGGGTTCGATTCCCAGTAGAAGAAGATAGATTTTTCTATTTCCATTTTCTTCGCTCTGGAAACTAGGCAAAGCGCGGCGTTAAGTTCCAGAAGATCTTGAAAAAAAAGGCGCAAAGTAGGGACGGAGAAAACAAGAATTAAGCAACGGAGTACCTACCCTGCGGTGTGTGTGATAAAGCGTGAAAACCTTTTAACTGATAAGACAAAGTGTGTAGCAAGGTTTCTGTACTTGAAACACAAATATTTTCAAATACGTATCTTAACGCTGCATCAGCTCAAAAACCTTTTACGCGCACGGAGCACGAAGTTTCCCCTAAATAAAAGGCGATATTATTTATATTTCAAATAGTTTTAGTACATTTTATATACGAACGTTAATCTCATTTCGTCTGCCTTACTCGTTGGACGGAAAGCTTCCAAAGGATGTTTCAAATAAAATTTTATTTCAAAACTTTAGATTACAAGAATTTTTTTTCAAAAGAATTTGCGTCATTTCTTATTATTTAGGTACAAATTTCTGGAATCTAGGTTAATTTTAGTTCTAGAATATATGTTTAAGTGAAAAGGTAAACATTTTATTATACTTCACACCTTATCCTGCATATAGCAATTAAACTTTGCCACTCTCTAAAAAATTTTCCAGACAAGTACTTAAATTCACAAACGTCACATTTCATATATAAAGAGAAAAAGCAATAATATACATGCAAATAAATACATAACTTTTCCGTTTTTAAGTTGCTTAAAAATTCACGCACACTGCATTGAAATTACGGAGCTTTTCAAAAAAAATTGGCTCATAAGAAAAAATAAAATGGCTGGCATTTAATTCCTTTATGAATCCTCACGAGATAGCGCTTTTCAATATTATTTTTCAGTGTCACTGTCAAGAAAACGATAAGGGATATTAGATTTTTTTTATATTTAAGGTAGGATTTCTTGGTATGATTACGAGCTTTTGTTCAGGTAAGTTTAGAAATTGAATTCTAGATATTATACAATACTAAAAGCTTATTTATAATATAATAAGCTTATTCGAGCTAAGGATCGATTTAATTTATTTATTTCTTATTTTTTATTACTATAATATGATATAATTATAAACTCATACCTTATGAACCTATTATTCTTAATACCTATATACTTAGTGAAACTTTCCTTTTTTTTAGCTTCACGCCTTATCCCGCACATGGCAGGGTAGGCAGAGGGAACTGCAGGGACCGTGGGAACCTAGTGTTAAGACACTCCGTTGCTTAGTCCCTGCATTCTCCGTCCCCGCTTTCCGCCCTTTTTTCGACGCATTGCGTGTTGAGTGGCGGAACTTAACGACGCGCTTTGCCTAGTTTGCCAGAGCGAAGAAAATAGAAATAGAAAAATCCATCTTCTTCGACTGGGGATCGAACCCAGTAACCGTCGCGTTACAGGCAGACGTTGCGCCTCTGCGCCACGACGGCTACTGACATATTACAATTTCAATGAATTTAATTGTAATTAAAATAATAAAACTTTATATATTATAATAAATTATAACTGCACGTTTTTATTACTATGTTTAAGTTAATTATTAATGTTATTTAGTATTTTTTATTTATAAAATGTCACTCGTCGAGAATATTATATAGATACTGCGCTAATGCAACAATGTTCCACAGTGTTCGTGTTACGTTATTGATCTTCATCGGTAAAATGTTTAACCTCTCGCAAAGTATATTCACCTCAAAAGACGCTAACATCAAAATAAGGATATAAAATCATTAGATTTTCAATATTTATCATGAGAATGACTTTTTTAGCTCCACGCTTTCTTTTGCTCATAGCTAGGTAGATTTCCCCGAGTAGTAATTGAACCAACAAAGTATCGTTTTTAAAGACAGACTCTGAGCCTCTGCGCCACGACGGTCTCAATGATAATTTAATAGCTTAATATTTTTCTGTAATTATATTAACTAATATAAAAGTTATCTTTAAAATCTAAAGTGACTATAGGTATCTAGAAAGCGCTGCAAAAATCATCACAGCCTCAGACGTTTCCAATTTGCATAAGCTACTTCTCAACGAGGGTTACGGATTCCATTTCCTCGGGACATATTTCTATTATGCTATTTCAGTTATTTGGTATTCCGTGTGTGTTTCTTAGATTTTTCGGCTAAACTTGACATTTTCTATGGTTTTGCTTGAAAATTTTATAAATTATTAAACGTACTTATATTTAAACGTACAGTATTTGGAAATGCGGTGAAAAATTAAGAACAGAACATTTTGAGATTTTTTATGCCCGACAATTTCCTATTTTGAAGAAAATATGTTTTTAGTCGCGAAGCTCAACGCCGCAACTCAAAACTATTTTGATCTACTGTGATAGCTAAACGAGCTAATATATATTCCAGTTTGATAACAATTATCTAGTGTCTAGACTCTAGACAAGAGAACAGAAATAAAAAAATCCACCTTCCCCGAGTGGGAATCGAACTCACAAACCGTCGCGTTACATGTAGACGCTACCCCTCTACGCCACGGCGGTCCTAGGAGTATCTTAACACTAGGTTCCTATGATACCTGCAGTTCTGCATTCCTCTTTAACCTCTTACAGTAGTAAGACCAACCCTGTGAAGACATTACACAAGACCCCAACACATGTTACGTGACTTCTGACATCCGACAATTCAATAAATAACATATATATGTGTATTTACACATATACAATTTCATTTCAGAAACATAGTAAAATGTAATTTTAATAACAGACATTACATCCATGCGAGTACATGTCGCTCAAAAAGCGTGTCACAATATGAAAGGAAGACAATATACAGAGGAATTAAGACGCCGCATAGCAAAAGAACTTCGCTGTTAACGTTAAAATGAAACCTACATTTTGTCCTTGGAAATACAAATGTGCTGGTTTTTTAAAATGTATTCTTACATGCAAGTACTCGTATACAGTGTTTTGAGTTTCATATTTTTAAATTTGTTATTCTATTATGGTATATATAAATATATATGAGATTTTATGGTTGAGTACAGTTGAGTTCTGCAACTAAATACAAAATGTCTTCAAAATTGAGGAGCAGAGTGTCTTGACACTAGGTTAAAGAATCAGTCAATCAATTCTCATTGTTACAATCTTATTGTGATGTTAGCGGCTTCTGAAGTGAAGATTCTTTGCGAGAAGTTAAACTTTTTACAGATGAAGATCAATAACGTAACATGAACACTATTACCTCTGGCAATTCAGCAAGCGCAGTGTTGAGTTCCGCCACTCAACACACAGTGTCTCTAAAGCCGGAAAACCTTTCTCATGGTAATTGCGGTTCCCTCTGCCTTCACTGTTATGCGCGGGATAAAGCGTGAAGCTAAAAATACAACAAAAAATCTTCAAAAAAGAATCGAATCCACGAATGCCGTAATTACAATCAGATATTGTGCTCCTACGGTCTTAACATTTTTGTATCCCTGTGATGAATTTGAATCCACTATTATAAATAATGAATGTAAATATTAGTATTTTTCCTATCCCATTCAATTAAAATATATTTATGATACAATATTTCATACACGTCAACCATCACTTAGCTTTATTAACAGTTTAATTAAATAAATAACTTGTGCTACACTTTACGAACTCGAGTAATTGGAATTTAAAATAAAACATAAAAGCAATCAAATTGGAGTTAAATGATCATACTTCTTTTGGGAGTACCGTTTTAAGCGGAAGACTGATTAAAATTGTAAGTGGGAAACTTTATTTTAATTTTGTTTATAAAAAGGAAATCTTTTTGTATTTATCTAAAACAGATTCTTTTTAATTATTTTGTGAGATTAAATTTAAAACAAGACAAAAAATAACTTCCAGTAAAACAACAATATCTGATTGTAATTACGGCATTCGTGGATTCGATTCTGTTTTGAAGATTTTTTGTTGTATTTTTAGCTTCACGCTTTATCCCGCATAACACGGAAGGCAGAAGGAACGGCAATTACAATGAGAAAGGTTTTCCGACTTTAGAGACACTGTGTGTTGAGTGGCGGAACTCAACACTGCGCTTGCTGAATTGCCAGAGGTTAAGCTTTGGATTTTTGCAGCCTTAGTTGGGTAGCTATGGATTAAGTTAATTTACTTGGTCTGGTAATAAAATGTACATTCATGTTTGTGTACAATTTACAAATTCTATAGTTTCATACATATGTAACGTTAGATGATTTATTAAGTTAATTTGAGTTACCACTTCGACTGTATTAAATATCCCGTACATTATTATAATATTGACTTATAGTACAAAGTTTTCCATTCACCTAAAAGTTACCATTTCTGGACAACAAATCTCGTAATTGACGTGTTCGTACATAAATAATGGAAATTGGTCCCAAACACTTGAAAGGCCTGAATATCAATTGTATCGGAAAAGCTCTCGGAGTTCTTTGTAAAACTATTTCAACTACATTGTAAAAGCTTTGTGATCACAATTTCGTTGGTTTTTGATGACGGTCATGCTGTTGTGTGGTTGATGGGGATGAGATTCGATTTTTTGGGTATTCTTGAAGTACTAATTCACTATTAACCTACGCTCAATTTAGATAAACTTACTTTTTGTCTTGTAACTATATATCTATGTACGCTATATGCTTAGCTAATTTTAAGAAACAAAACCATAAGAACTTATATGAAATGTTTTTTGGCTTCACGCTTACATAAGGGTTAGGAATGGAAACAGCAAGAACCTGTGCTAAGGCCCACCGATTTCCGCTTTAGGCCTTTCTATGCATTGCGTGTGGCGGAACTCAACGCCGCGATTGCCAAGTAACCAAAGGGAATAATTAAAATGCAATAATCATCCTCCCCGATTGAGAATCGCATACACAAACCGTCGCGTTTATGAGCAGATGCTGCAAACTCTGCGCCACAACGTCCTTAAAATGTTAATAAATAATTCAGTCTCCTACTAGCGTCTGTGTTTAAGTGCAACGGTTGTCAGTTCCAATATTACTCGGAGCAATAATTTATTTAATTTTATTAAGAATCATTGTTGAGTTTTGCACACAAATTTTGCTCAGTACGCTCTTAAATTCAAGTAGATGATACAGTGATTTCAGATTACCCTAATATATGGTTTTTTTTTAGCTTCACGCTTTATCCCGCAGACTGCAGGGTAGACAGAGGGAACTTCAGGGACCTTATGAACCTAGTGTTAAGACAGAGCCTAGTTGCCAGAGCGAAGAAAATGGAAATAGAATAATCCATCTTCCCGAGTGGGAATCGGACCCTCAAACCGTCGTGTTAACAGCAGACGCTTACGCCTCTGCGCCACGACGGTCCTATGGGGTGATTGAATTAATATGGAAAAAAGTTAATAGGAAGCACAAAGAAAAAAAAACATATAAAAAATATTGAAGCTTAAATGAAGTATTAATATTCTGCAAGATTATTTTTATAATAACTCAGTGCAACTATTTTAATAAGTTATATAATGGTACTATCAACGTTGTTAGGACGTACAAAATTTTGTATTCTAACTCGTACCAAATGTTTGAAGTAAGAATAAGAAGGGATTAAGAACACTTAAGTGTAGCTCTGAAGATGTTCACTCGACAAAATGTAATCTTTAATTTTTCTCGCTCTAGCAAGTTTTTCTCGTACTGACTTTACTCCAAGGTACTGGGTTAAAAAATTTAAATAGGATTAGCTACTGCTACTTCGCCAGGAACCATTCGTTATTATTTATTTATGAATAAAGTGAACAGCATTCGTTCACCATAAATAGTAGCCTATATATGTTTCTGGTGTAAATGCTGTATTACTGCAAAATTTCACATAAAACCTTAAAGCAGTTTTTCTCATTTTAAATATTACTAGTTCGTCGGACCGTCAAGAACCATAGTGAAGTATAGTCTGCCCTTAAACGCGACGACTGGTTTTAATTCTCACTAAACTAGTATGAATTATTTCCATTTCTGACAAGGCAAGCCACTGTATTAATTTCTGCTTCTCAACACGCAATGCCTCGAAAGGCTCAAAATGGAAACCGGAATATTTTAACACTAAGTTCTTTTTGTCTACAGTTCCCTCTGTCTACCCGGCTATATGCAGGGTATTCTGAGGGACTAAAAACTCTAGAATGAATTTATTTAATAATTAACCCTTTTTTGTGGCCATATAGTTCTTGCTATCTTAATAAGTATTATCTATATTTATCTTTTTCATCTTTGTTTAAATGTCCTAGTATCACTCTCATGTATATGTGCAGTCAAACTTTACAGCTGAACTGGAACTGAATAAAAAAATTAAAATGTACGAAAATCCTTTTTAAAACGTTGATCATTCCGACATGAAGCGATCCAAAGTTAGCTGTCGGTCTCAGAATCCGACAGGATTCATTTCGTATCGAATTGAAAAAGTCTGTTTTATTTTTGTACGAGAAATTCTACTGGAGATGAGAATGGACACATTTGTGGAAGAATCATTATTAAATAACACTTAAAACTAGGTATTATTAAGTAAGTTAAATATTTCATCTACTACTTGAATAAAAATTTTGTTGGATTTTTAGTAATATTTCACATATTTTAATAAATATAAAAATAAAATTATCTTACAACGCCCTAATCTCAAAAACCTATGGTTTAAATAAGAAAAATGTTTTCGATAAGCAATAAACAATGGTAAGCCATAAACTATATATATATATGCTAACCATTCCGAACCATTTGAGTTCAATACCATGCATTAGATATTTTGTTCAAGTGGTGAATGACTCATAGTATATTGTACATTACAATATATTATGGGTACATTGGAATATAATGAAATAATTAGTGACTAAGATTTAAACATCACTATTTCTGATAGCAATTTTTTTTAATATACACTTTTATCCCGTACATGGTAAAGCGAACTGCAGGGGCTATAGAAACCTAGTGTTAAGACACTCCGTTGCTTAGCCCTTGCTTTCTCCGTCCCTGCTTTCCACTTTTTTCAAGGCGTTGCGTGTTGAGTGGCAGAACTCAACGCCACGCTTTGCCTGTTATTTAGCTATTATTTTATTTTTCATAATATACGTAAACAACACCGATATTGAATAAGAGAAGTAAACGCAGCGTTTTCTCTTGTTATCAGAACGAGGAAATGATCCCATCCATAATGTTATCATCATAATGTTTTTAGCTTAACTTCTAGGTGAGAACGAAATTGATAATAAGAAAGTCATCTCTTTTTAAATAAATAGTGTCAGTCAAATAATAATTTATATAAGCTTAAGCTTTTATTTTTTTTTAGCTTTACGCTTTATCCCGCACACGGCAGGGTAGACAGAGGGAACTGCAGGGACCATACGAACCTAGTGTTAAGACACTCTGTTGCTTAATCCCTGCTTTCTCCGTCTCCGCTTTCCGTCTTTTTCGAGGCATTTCGTGTTGAGTGGCGGAACTCAACGCCGCGCTTTGCCTAGTTCTCCAGAGCAAAGAAAATGGAAATAGAAAAATTCATCTTCCCCGAATGGGAATCGAACCCACAAAGCGTCACCGTTTTTTACTTTTAATATAAAATTATGCAAAATATATTGTTTCTTCTGTTCTGTTCTACGATATATACTGGCGTTCTAGTTAAGCACAATTTAGACTTTTTTCTTACTTCTGTATCCCATAAATAACAATGCAGAGGGATTTATTTTCTATACATTGTGTGATGAGAAGCGTATTTAACAATACGCTTTGACTTTGTCTTTGTATCAATTAATTTTTGGCTTCACGCTTCATCCCGCTAGCAAGCAGAAAACCTAGTATTAAAATATTCTATTCCCTGTTTTCATTTTCTTACGAGACATTGTGTGTTGAGTGGTGGAACTCAACGCCGTGCTTTCCAAGGCCAGAGCTAATAAAATGTAAATGAAAAATCTATTCTCCTCTTGTGGGAATAGAATCCACTAACCGTCGCATTAACAGACAAACACTGTGCCTCTGTGCCACGAATAAATTCTCAAAATGGGAATCGAACGCCCAACCATCGGGACCTTGCTGTACTGCTACACTACAACGACCCCAGTAAAACATCAATTTTAACAATTTTTGTACAACATTATCGAAGCGTTAAGAGACAATGTTTCGTTTTAATCAACGCTTCATTAACCCAATTAAAATTTACGCTTATATGTTCTTGACGCGATCTCCATTACCGAGAGAACTTATTATAAGTTATAACAACCGTGTAAGAGTTTCGACGTAGCTCGATAAGAACTGACTTAATTGATGATGACGGGCTTCCAAGAGGTGTGAATAGGGTTCGGATCCTGCTTCAATCAAAATTTAATATATATAATATATATATTTTTAATATGTGTTTAAAGTTTTTACAAAATGTATAAATATATATATATATATATATATATATATATATATATATATATATATATATATATATATATATATATATATATATATATATATATATATATATATATATATATATATATATATATATATATATATATATATATATATATATATATATATATATATATATATAATGAAGAAGAATTTCAAAAAAACTTAAATTCTTCGAGCAACACAACAAGTCCAACTGCAAGTATTGCAGCACAATTTAATGCATTTCGCTCCTTTATGTTAAATGCTCTTGAGGGACTTCAACTACAAGTTCAGCTGCTGACTAAACAATGTGATGATATTGAAATGCGAAGCAGAAGAAAAATCTTGTTATTACATGGTGTTAGTGAAGAAAAAAAGGAGGATACTGCCTCACAAGCTATCATGGTGTTGTCTAAGCATCTTAAAATGCCAGATATTTGTACTGATGATATAAGTAGGTGCCAGCGCCTGGGTAAATCTACGGCAGGGAAGCCAAGGCCCATTTTAGTTAAGTTTAGAGACCAACTTCTACGGAATCAAATCTGGTATTCAAAAACCAGCCTTAAAGGCACTGGAGTTACTCTGTCTGAATTCTTGACCAAGATCAGGCATGAAACTTTTATGGCTGCAAGACAGCGCTTTGGTATATCTAAGTGTTGGACAAAAGATGGCTGTATTATTATTGTTGGGCCGGATGGCACGCGCCATAGTGTAGTCATGTGCTCTGATCTGGACCATATAACTAATACTCCTGAAGTCCACCTCAAGGAATCTTCTAGTGCAGGTACTACGCAGCCATTGGCAAAAGCTAAGCAAGTACTTCGTACAAGAAAAGCTTTGAAAAAGTAACTCCTTCTTTTTTTTTTTTCTTTTTTTTTTATTATTTTATTTACTTGTTTTAAAGTTTTTTTTTTTTTCTTTATTTTTTACAACAAATTATTTTAACAAATCATTGTATCTAGTTTTTGATATTTATATTAATTTTCTTCATTTAATAACTTAAAATAACTCTTAAAATGTTAGTTCTCACTTTTTACTTATCTCAGTATTTTACTTATTTTATAATTTCTTTTGTTTTTCTTACTTCTTTTCTTTTTACTGGTTATGTACCAATTAGTTATGTTGTTATTAACTTTTCATCTATAGTATAATAGTTATAACAATTTAGTGATAGGATAATTTTTATTGTAATGCTTATTGCCTTGTTTTGAAAACAAACCATGTAGTGACAGTTGACAGCCGCAAGCAATAGCGTTGATATGCTTGCTTAATTTCGTCCCGTTATACGCTAGCATACTTTCAATTTTAATATTTATCCTTGCAAGACACTGCTGATAGGTGTAAATAATATTATTATTATTTCATTTTATTTTTTATTTTTTTATTATTTCATTTTATTTTTTTATTTATTAAACAATATTATTATTTTGTTTTCTTGTTATTTATTTATTATAGTTTTTTTTTTATCATTATTTATTTATAAATACATATATTTTTTTTTACTGTTTACTTTGATGTTATTGGGATTTTTTTCTTTTGTAATAATTATATTATTATTATTTTTATTTTCAATATATTGCTTATATTCATTATATATTTACATATAAAACATGTTTCACGATAGTGCTAGTTGTCATAATACCGATATTGATATATTTTCCCAGTGTAATTCATCCACGTCTGATGATAGTTTTCATAGTATTCCCGATCCTCTCAACTCTTCCTTAGCCACTAAATTCAAACCATTTCCCAAAAATTTTAATGTAGTTCATATCAACGCTCAAAGCATCCCTGCCCATTATCCAGATCTCCTTGATTCCTTCGATGTAGAAAATATTCACGCTATCCTCGTTTCCGAGACCTTTCTTAAACCATCCTTACCTTCAACTGCATATGCCTTGCCGGGTTTTCATTTAATAAGGAATGACAGGACTGAAAAGGGTGGAGGAGGGGTAGCTATCTACCTGCGCAGCCACATTCCTTTCTCAATCCTAGATAAATCACCGTCAGCCTACTCAAATTCTGCTGAACATATTTTAATAGAAGTTCTCTTTGGTACACTTAAAGTTTTACTTGGTGTTTTCTATAGTCCCAATTTACTTGTAAATTACTTTGAGTCGTTTGAAATTTTATTAGAAAAATACATTCCTGGTGCTGACATGCCTTATTAAAAATGACTCTCGCGCTCGGCAATTAAAAACCGTAATCAATAGCTCCAACCTTGATATCCTACCTACGAATGCAACCCATTTTTTCCCTGGTTGTGCACCATCCTTATTGGATCTTATGATAGTTTCGTCAAATGAACGTATTGCTACATTTGGACAAACGTCAGCAGAAGCGTTTTCGTATCACGACCTCGTCTACCTCTCATATAAAATACGTCCACCAAAAATAAAACCTACAATAGTGATGCGAAGATGCTTTACTAATATAGATAACGTTAAATTTATGCACGACCTTAACAGTATTGACTGGGATTGCATATTTAGTGCTGAAACAGCCAATGATAAAATAAATATCTTTAATTCTCTTTTGATTGAACTTTTTGATAAACATGCCCCTCTTCGACCAGTGAAAATAAAACATCTCCCTGCTCCGTGGTTAACTCATGAAATTAAGACACTCATGGCAAAACGCAACGCTGCAAAGTCTAATTACAAAAAACATCCTACCGAGGAAAACTTGACGAGGTACAAAAAACTACGGAATAGATGTAATAAGACTTGCAGAGATGCTCGACGAAGTTACATACATTCCTCAATCAATAACAGTGACCCAGCAAAAACTTGGAAATTTCTGAACGCGATGGGAATAGGAGGCAAGCGCATGCGTGATACTACCTTAAACAGCTGTACGGATTTGGACATGCTGAATAAACATTTTACGACTATCGATCTGATGGATAATAGCACAAAAATGAAAACCCTCCAAATGTTATCCTCACTTCCTGTTCCTGCAACGGTCCCCTTCCTGTTTACATCTATCACAACAGCAGAAATACGAAAACACGTGTTAGCCATCAAATCTGATGCTATTGGCTGCGATGACATAAGTCGACGTATGATTCTGCTTACTCTTAATCCTATTCTTCCTATTTTGTGTCACATCTTTAATTGTTCCCTTTCCTCTAGTGATTTCCCTGATGCTTGGTGTCATGCATTAGTAATCCCCTTACCAAAGGTATCCAATCCCACATCCTTTTCAAATTATCGTCCAATATCCATACTCCCTTTCCTTTCTAAAGTCTTAGAGCGCATAGTACATGAACAATTATATCAGTTCCTACATAATAACAATATTCTGTCCTCGTTCCAATCCGGATTCCGTCCGGGGCACAGCACAGTAACTGCACTAAATAAGGTATGCGATGATATAAGATATGGGATTGACAATCAGCAAGTTACTATTCTTGTGCTGTTGGATGTTGACTTTGATATTCTTTTGGCCATCCTAAGCTCTATAAATTTTTCCCCAAAAGCTACTGAATGGTTTTCTTCTTATCTCCGTGGGCGTACTCAGTGTATTAAGTTTGATGGGAAGCAAACTTCTCAATGTCACATCTCAGCAGGTGTTCCACAAGGTGGTGTACTGTCTCCATTACTGTTTTCCATTTTTATTAACACTCTTACTCAACACATAACATCTTCATACCATCTTTATGCTGATGATTTACAGATTTATAAGACTGCTTCTATAAGTGACTTACCCAGAGCAATTGAAAGTATCAATTCTAATTTACAAATTATTAACACCTGGAGTAAGTCGTTTGGACTGTCTGTAAATCCTACTAAGTCTAAAGTATGTATGTTCGGAACCTCTAAGCAGTTATTTAAAATTCCTTCACCTCCTCCTTCAATTCTGTATGATAATATTTGTTTAGAGCATAGTGCTAGTGTTGTGAATTTGGGAATCAGATTGGACAGTACATTCTCCTGGTCACCTCAAATTTCTGAACTGAGCCGTAAGATCTTTTGTGTTATAGGAAGTCTAAGAAGATGGCAAAATTTTTTGCCGTTAAAAACTAAAATATCTCTTGCTCAAACTCTTCTTCTTCCTATACTAGATTATGCTGATTCGTGCTACTTAGACTTACCTCAAAAACTACTACATAAGCTTGAACGGATGCAAAATCTCATAATTCGGTTCATCTTTGGTCTAAGGAAGTACGATCACGTAACACAATACCGTACCCAGCTAAATTGGTTAACCGTAAAAGACCGGCGGAATCTACATTCACTTACTCTCCTTTACAGTATCCTATACCATCCTGTCACTCCGTTGTACCTCAAAGAACGATTTAAGTTCTTGGGGTCGAGCACCCTTCATTCCCAGCATCTCCGTTCCCGCAACAACAATCTCCTAGAAATTCCTCTTACCCACACTAAATGCTATGGAGACTCTTTTACTATCAAAACTGTAAAACTCTGAAATGCGTTGCCGGAGGAAATTAGAAAATCTCAGACGATAGAAATATTCAAACGTCGGCTTAAAAAGTACTATCTTACACAGTAGTCTCCTGTGTGTATGAATTTCATTTACATGTATGTATGTATGTATTTATGTATGTATGTATGTATGTATCTAAGTATGTATGTATATATGCATGTATGTATGTATTTATTTATTTATTTATTTATTAGGACAACCAACAGTAGATACAATAATACATTTAATAATATAATAACTTGAACTTGAACATGGAAAATGTTCTACTAATTAAAGGTAGTCTCAGCATGCATTTATAATATTAAAATACACATATTCTATAACATAGTCTGAAGCAAAAACAAATAAATGTAAAAATTCCGCATTGACATGTTTTTAATATGTAATTTTAATAGAATTGTTAATTCCATTAAAATTACATATTAAAAACACATAAGAAATTGTTAAATAAACAAGAAATATTATTAATTAATAATTAGAAAAGAAATATTAAAACATTAACCATCTAAACAAAAATAACATTAATATTAATTTTTATATTTC
This sequence comes from Dione vanillae, assembly GCA_037178615.1. Lineage (NCBI taxonomy): Eukaryota > Metazoa > Arthropoda > Insecta > Lepidoptera > Nymphalidae > Dione > Dione vanillae. The sequence continues at coordinate 452,646 of JAZFAU010000278.1, read as the reverse complement.
TATAGATTACAACATTATATTAAATTAATTTAAGTTAGGAGTAATAATAACAATATATTATATCACTAATTACGACTGGGCTGTACAAATAAAATCTTTTATTTTTTTAATAAACACAGAGCGCGTATCATAGCAGATGTCTAAATCCTTAATTTGCTTACAAATACTAATATATAATAATGATAACCTCGGAATAATAGAATTTTTACCAAATTGCGTTCTATATGGTCGGTTATAGAAGAAAATATTAAGATTACGAGAATTATTGCGTGGGACGTTTATGCAAAATCTTGATAAGAGTTCTGGACAGTCTATATCAATAAATTAAATAAAAATTTCATTGATAAGAGTTTGCGTCTATATGTTGAAATATTTGCATCTTTCATTATAAGTACTCAAATTTATTCTAAGCCTATATGACAATTGACGAAGAAACTTTTTTTGTACTCTTTCTATTCTGTTTATATCAAGTTTTGTAAATGGGGACCAGATTGAACAACAATAGTCTAATCTGCTACGAACGAAACAATTAAATAGCGTTAATGCAGTAGTAGAATGTTTGAGGTCTTTGGAGCGTCTCAGAACAAAGCCGAGAGATCTGTTTGCTAAATCAAGAGTTTTGTCTATATGTTCCTTAAAGTTTAATTTTGAGTCTAATACAATCCCTAAGTCGCGAATTTCTTTAACTTCATTAAGTTCCTCACCATATATATAATATTTTGAAGGAGTAATGTTCTTTTTACGGGTAAACTTTATGTGATGACATTTGTTGATATTCAAGATATGTATGTATGTATGTATACATGTATTTATGTATTTATGTATGGTAGTACGTATGTATTGATATGTAAGTGTATGTATATTCAAACGATTTTAACCATTACTTTTTGTACTCTTCCGTGTCCTTTACTGTCTTACTGTCTCTAAATGGTTGCCTGTAAGAGATCACTTGCAGTGATAAGGCCGCCGTTGTACATATGATACATCTATACCTATTTACTTTTTCTCTTATATTCTATGTTGTGTGTGCAATAAAGAATTATGTTTTTGCGCATATTATGTTGCATATAATAAGTTTTTGTGTTTTTTTAATAATATTTTCAAGATTGAATAAAAATCATAATTCGATTGGAAGTCCTAAAGTTCACAAAATGAGAATTAACTTTACCATTAGGAATATTCATAGTACCCCGCTTGTCATTGACCATGGTTTAGAGTAAATTTGTATAGACTAAGAAGCAAAAGCAATCTGATAGCAAAATCTTTCTATAATTTGCTAACAGAACTCGGCCTGTTTAGAATTATAATGTATAATATATTATTTAGAATTTGGTTCTGTAAAGCAAAGCAGCTTAGAGTGCACTATAAATTGAGAGGAAACTAATATGGATTCACTTTGCAGCGTGAACCCGTACATAGAGTACTTTAAGTGTAATGCTTAAAGAAAACATAAAATTTTGAACGCAGCGGGCTTCGAACCCGGGTCGGACATTTCAAGAGTTTTAATTATTATCAATGTTACCAAATTAAGAGAAAAAATATAATATAGAATTGTTAAACATTATGATATATTAATATTATAACTTCTTTATATATTATAATTATTATTATAATTTGTTTCAGAATTGACGTTCCGCTAGCCATTATACCGAGCTTCGTAGAAAGGTAACTAATGTTTACCTATTTTTTAAATATTCATATATTTTTAAGATTTCTCTTCTACATTGTAGAATATAAACTATCGTAGGTATGTGAATAATTCGTTGAGTATTAATCTAAAATATACCTTTTGTTACTTAATGGATATTAGATATGGGTGGTTTTTTTTACGCCATCCCGCATAGCAGGGTAGGCAGAGGGAACCGCAGGAATCGTAGAAACCTAGTTAAGACAACACTGCGTTCCTTACTTTCAGTCTATCGAGGCATTGCGTGTGAATAATAGAATTCAACAACCCGCTTACCTTGATACTAGTGCGAAGAACATGTTATATATATATATATATATATATATATATATATATATATATATATATATATATATATATATATATATATATATATATATATATATATATATATATATATATATATATATATATATATATATATATATATATATATATATATATATATATATATATATATATATATATATATATATATATATATATATATATATATATATATATATAATACAAAGATGTTACTGTCTCAAGTCAAGTCGTAGCGACTGTTTCCGAATTTTGAAACATTGGTTTGTCTATTTCCTTTCTTCAATGTTATTATTTTGAGGAAATTAGATTAGAATACAGCTGTTTCTATCGTAAATATATATTTCCAATTCTATATAGCAATATATATACAAAAGTTTGTTTATTTTAAGTTTTATGTAATAAAAAAACCTTGTGATAAGACACTCCGTTCCGTTCTCTGCTACCTGTTCTTCGAGGTTTTGCGGTACTCAGTGCTGGCGAAACGCTGCCTGTAAACGCGACGGTTTGTGGGTTCGATTCCCACTCGGGGAAGATTTTTCTATTTCCATTTTCTTCGCTTTGGAAACTAGGCAAAGCGCGGCATTGAAATCCGCCACTTTACACGCAATGCCTCAAAAAAGGCGGAAAGCAGGGACGGAGAAAGTAGGGACTAAGCAACGGAGTGTCTTAACACTAGGTTCCCACGGTCCCTGCAGTTCCTTCTGCCTACCCTGCCTTGTGCGGGATAAAGCGTGAAGCTAAAATATAATATATTATTTAGAGTAATTACACAAAAAGTGTTGTTATTTTTAAAGGAAGCATCATTTCCGGTTTTAATAAATTGAACACTGTATATAACTTTGTTGTAATAACGTACATTTTGTATGACTGGGGATTTCGCTGACTACTTCCAGCTTGCAGAATAATACTTGCGAAGGGAATGTAATATTTAAGATAAGCTCTAACACTACTGTGTCTTCTTTATTATTTAATATGAATAGAATAATGAATCATCCTCTATAATGTACTTATAAGACATTGTCTATGATGTTGTAAAAGGTTAAGAATATGTTTGTTTTGACGCTCTCATCTCAGAAACTACATTTGAAATATATTATTTTCTCCGAACTTATTGTAAGGAGATCTAAAGTAGATTTTATCTTGTTTTGCTGAGTTAGACAGCGCATAAAAGTTATACACTTGACTAAAACCAACTGGGAGAATCATAACGAAGAAGATTTTTACTATAGAATTTCAATTTAAATCAAATACTAGTATAAGTTAAACTATGACTGACTACAGTAATTGTGCTTACTTTAGTCAGTCATAAAAAAATTAAACGTCATACCTATCAAATACAATCCAATATGGATGACGAAAAAGCTGTTTTTTTATTAAATACAATATGAAAATCAAATTAGCGTGTCAAGCTGTCAGTAAAATTCGTCGTGATTCCACAAAAAGTGTCACGGAAGGTAATCCTCGCATTTTGGGAAACAAACGAATAACTTGGCTCAGCTGTATTGTACTTTTAAACGTTATTAAAGTTGCTTTTTTTTTAATTTTTTCTACCCGTATATAATAATCCGTTGATTCGTTTTTTTTTATATATTTTGACTCATTTTTAACAGACTGACAGAGTGTGATTTGATCAAAGCTTGTATATTTTTAATGGTGGTTAATTAACGCAATTGTCACAATATGAGTACTAAAGTTTTATCACCTCCACATCTGTGTACCTGCATATGAAAAGAGGAAATTTTGTTACTCGCTTTCTATACAGTTTTTGAGACATTGTGTACTAAGTGGCAGAGGCATCAACGTCTAGCTTAGTCTTGTTATCAGAGCGAGAAATTAAAATATAATAACTTTAAGAAGAAATCGAACCCATAACCGTCCTGTTTACAATTGGACTCTTCGCCATACATACATATCTTAGGAATATAATCAATATAAATTTGACATTAAAATTTACACTTTTTTAATAAGTAGGTACAAAGTTTATTCATAAAAACATAATATTCTTAACGAATATTTTCTTGTATAAAATAAATAGAGTAAATACTAACTTAAAAGAGACTATCTTAGGTAAATAAATATACAATTTGATGCAATTCTAATTTACTTGGAAAATGCTTGGAATATCATAGAATCAGTAACTTCTATGATCTCGATAACTCATTACCGTACACAAGTTTCTGCGGACTAACTTCGTTGATAGAACGTTTCCATAAATAATTTTCCTTCTAGAATTCTTGTATAATTTAAAGCAATAAAAGCGTTGAAAATAGTAACTATTAAATTCAAGAAGAAATTATTATTAAAAGTTACAAAAGTAACCGATATTGCTCTAAGAATTGTTCGTTTGAAGTGGCGGTGGGCGGGATATATGGTGAAGAGAACTGCGGAAAGGAAAAGTTAAGAGGCTCTCATGTAGGCCACGAACCTTGCGGTACTCACAGGGCAGGTTTCGTTGGGCCTAAGGTTAAGTCCAGGTGACTAGAAATCAATGAAATTGAGCAGTACTAATGATTATTGTATACGACCGAAAAATCGATTCGAAGACTCTTTATCTAATTTTTTTGGAGTACTCTTCAAGCCACCCAAAATGTAACAAAATTGTGTACTTGTTTTTATTTAATATTAATAACAAATAAACAAAAAAATAACAAATCATAAAAATTGAGAAAAAAAATTCTCTAAGACACTTATGATATATGTTCGTGGTGTATCATATATATACAAAAATATTATTGGATCCCTGATAGGTATATTTTTTTACATATATGAGATGATTATAGCCTTTCTATAATATTATTTTTTTATAGCTTCACGCTTTATCCCGCATATTGCAGGGTAGGCAGAAGGAACTGCAGGAACCGTATGAACCTAGTGTTAAGACACTCCGTTGCTTAGTTCTTGCTTTTTCAGTCCCCACTTTCCGCCTTTTTCGAAGCATTGCGTGTTGAGTGGCGGAACTCAAGTACTAGTACTAGTTTCCAGAGCGAAGCATATGGAAATACAAAAATTCATCTTCCCCGAGTAGAAATCGAACCCTAAAACCGTCGCGTTTACAGACAGAAGCTTACGCCTCTGCGCCACGACGGCCCTCATAGTCATATTTAATATTTATTAAATTATATATATTCATATTATTATTTAATATTTATTAAATTTAAAATCTAAAGAAAATCATAGAAAGCAAAGGTGAAAATATTTTCTAGTGGCGGCCACGAGCTTAACAACGCTCAGTAGACCTCTCCTTGTAAGTGGACTCCTAGATATGGTAAGCCCAAACGTAATGCATAAGGTGTTCTGTCTAATACTACAATATTTATTTATTTATATTATTTAATTTTGAAACGCCGTGTGTAAACTTAACAGCTGTTGGTTTCTACTAGGAGATGATGATTATCTCTTTGCTCATTCTAGTAGCAAGACAAATCGTAGCGGTGAGTTTCGTCACTCAACAAACGGAGAGTAGAAAACGGAGAGTCTTAACATTATGTTCTTTGTCCATCCTGCTATATGTAGAAAAGCGTAACCTTATATTAAATATATTTATTTATTTTATATATTTTTTTTATTTTAACATATATGATAAGCTTCAATAGAATTGTCATATAATTTTTAGACTACGTTTAATATACCGAAGCTTGAATTAATAGAACACGTTATTACCAACGATACGCCTTTGTAACAATATGAAGATCAAAGACGATGAAATTCTGATAGAGCCGTGTCAAACCAATTACGGTGGTTTGATTTTTGAGGTTGATTCTTAAAGCTAATATATCGTGAATATATTGGAATAATAACTATTTTTTGTTTATATTGTTAGAAGCTATATAGTGTTAAATACCATGTTTTCATACTTGAAGAAAGCATATAAAAATGTTAACGCAATTTTTTAATTTTATCAATTACTAAACGTCCGTCCGCCCGACCGTCGTGGCGCAGATGCGCAACGTCTGCCTGTAACACGACGGTTTCTGGGTTCGATCCCCAGTCGAGGAAGATGGATTTTTCTATTTCCATTTTCTTCGCTCTGGTAAACTAGGTAAAGCGCGGCGCCACTCAACACGCAATGCCTCGAAAACGGCGGAAAGCGGGGACGTAGAAAGCAAGGACTAAGAAACGGAGTGTCTTAATACTAGGTTCCCACGGTCCCTGCAGTTCCCTCTGCCTACCCTGCTTTGTGCAGGATAAAGCGTGAAGCTAAAAAAAAAATACTAACTATTTTCCCATAAAGAGCACCGAATTCATAATCGACATACAGTCAGATGTTCCGCTTACGGTTAAAGAACAAAAGACCTGGTTTCTCAATATTTATTTAAGCGACTGTTACTCTCTCTTCTATTATATTATTTTTAAAATTTGCTAAAAAAAATGTTTTTCACACTTATATTACAATATACACACATTATGATTTGCAAAACTTAACGTCGCACTTCTAACTAGAACCAAAATTGAAATTTGAACTGATATGTCTTATAAATAATACTTAAAAGAAATTAATGAATAATTTAAATTTTATTTTTTTTTATTTCAATCTACACTAAGTATAGAAAAATACTTAAAGTTCACGCAGCGTAATTTAAACCCGCGCCTTGAAAACATCCAAACGCTCTAACCACTAAACCATGTGTCGTCGCCAAGCTAATTTAAAAATGTTAATACGTTGTTAGCGGTAATTTTCAATTTTTTCACCACATGGCTATAGTAAAATGCGGATGATATTGCAATTTGAGAACGCTTTGTGGAACATTTCAGGCGTACACTGTGGCAGGTCGTATGAATAAATAAGCGCCTGCATCTTCAAAGTTCAGTCTTACGTTATCAAATACTGTTGCTGTAAGGGAATCTATTAATTATACGTTTTTAATGACGCTCTTATATAGAGTTAGTTTATTAGTTTGGATTACTTGTATTTGTGATAGTAGTAGGTTCAAAATTACTTTAGAGCATATATCTCACCGTATGGAAATTTTAAATTTTGAAGCTGCAGTAGACAAAACGCGGTGTTTAGTTATGCTATTTATTACGCAATGTATAGAAAAACGAGAGTGAAATAGGAAACAAAATGTTTTGACACTAAGTTATCCGTGCCTGCTAAATGTATAAGTCAGTATTGTATTATAGTATTACTTATATATGTATATCATGTAAAATGCTACGTCACTAGGCTATAATTTGAAAAAAAAAAACGGATAGAGGACTTATTAAAAAAAATTATCACTAATTTATTTTATATTTTTAAAATGGAAAAAACGGAGAAAGCAGGGACTGAGCAACAGAGTGTCTTAACACTAGGTTCCAACGGTCCCTGCAGTTCCCTCTGCCTACCCTGCCATGTGTGGGATAAAGTGTGAAGCTAAAAAAAAAAAAAAAATTTATTCAACGATCCAATACTTATTGAAAATATATAAAACATTGTATATTGTAAATTTCCCTATAGAGATGCTAACAATGCAATAAGTTGTAAAAACTTATTAGAATTTCAACGCAGCGCGATGAAGAAACCATTTTAGCATAGCCAGAGCACTTAGACTGTTTTCATGATGCGCAGTTTCAAACAGCGGGATTTAAACCCGTGTTCAAATTTTTATAAAAAGAAAAACTATGGATCACTATATAAACTACTTTCCCACTCAATATTAAATGATTTATAAGTATATTCTAACCTGTACTGTGCTTTATAAACTGAAAAATACTATATTTCATATATTCAAGAAATCTAAGAGACAAAACCTGGATGAAAACCGAATTGATTTCTACCAGAAAACCAAGCTTACACTACGTACAGGATTGAAACCTAAAATTTGCATGTCAAAGAACTATTGAAATATTCTTTCAACAACCCACCAATGTACACTTCATGAAGTCTAGAAAATAGGGCATGTTACCTAAATATGTCTTTTTCTTCGTATATGTTATGTTGTATATGTTTATATATATGTTTTAGTTTCACGCTTTATCCCGCTCATAGCAAGGTAGAAAGAAAAAACCGCAGAAGGAGTGAAAACGTTCCGTTTCCCGCATTCCGCTTTCGAGGTACAATTCGAAGCGTGTTACTTGGCGGAACTTAACGCCTCACTTGTTAATTTGCCAGAGCGAAGAAAATGTAAATGAAGTAATCCTGCCCCAAGTAGGAATTGAATCTACAAATCGTTGGGTTTTGCCAACGGACCGGATGCTGCAGCTCTGCGTCACTTTAGTCAGTCAATTTTTTCTATATTTTATACAAATAAATATTATCGTGTTATTATTTAACTTAGTATATTCATAAACTAAACGTTATTGTAAATTATTAAGGAAATTTTATGATTTATAATGAAAATTGAAGCCATATTTAAACTCAATGATAAGGTTCAATGAAGATGTAGCGTATACTTGTAAACTATAGATTGTAATGAAAAGCAAAACAAAAATTAAATTTATATTTTATCTCTCTATAATATTTTCTTTCTTATCTATATTTTTTTTATTTTTAAACGAATACAACTCTATTATACCTAAATTAAAAGAAAAAAAATCATTTAAACAGTAAAAAAAATCAACACAACTCAACGTAAATCGCAACGTGTATGCTCTGTATGGAAAGAGGGCAACCAAGCAGACGAAACTACCGCATTTACCCTATGAAGGAACGCTTGTCTTTGTAAAAGGAGTTTCTACGCGTGAAACATGGATAAAATGCTTTCATTCTGCATGTGTTGGAATCGGTAAATATAAGGTAAGGTAAGCTTGGGTATGGTTTATACAGGTTAGATATTACCTAAACCGAATAAAAGAAAGGTAATGTGTTTTTATAGATTTAAGTTTTATGTTTATAGAGACTAAAATATTGCATATTACTTATATTTTAATTATCATTAATATATATTTCGCATAAACAGATGGCATAAATTGCTTCACTCTGAATATCTAATTGGCATGTTTTTATCATATAATTAGTCTGAATATTTTATTTTTTTTAAAAAAAGCACAAAAACTTTGTCGTCTGTTAATAACTATTAAAAAAGCATAAAATATAGAACTATGAGTATAAAATATTTACTTAACAGTAAAATTGAGGTGGCAGGAGGTAGTATTCTGACAAGAAGATTTATAATTATTGAAATAGATGAAACCTTTTTTTATATAATTGTTTTTAAGGTATAAATTTCGAATATTTTGACAGAATTATCATTCGGTACATTATTTTTTATCTAAAAATGATTGAATTGTATAAAATCAAGAGTCCTTATGAAGAGTTGTTATTAAGAGTTCTTTAAAGAATTCTGTATTAACCATAGTATGGAAATAAACCAATTGATTGAATGTTATTTTATTGTGAAAAATGAACTGCGAACAACGAAGCCTTACATTGCCTCGAAACCAGACGAAACAAAACGATGTATCAATATCAATTGTGAGCAGAGAATATTTACATGCATGGCAACCGCGCCCGGAAACATCTAACTCGATTACAATTTATTCGTGTAAATTTTGTGAATTTATTACGCTTTACTTATTTTAGACTTAACATTTTGTCTCACATGGAGTGGGGTAGAGAGATGATAGGATTAAGGCCTCCGTTCTTTTCGTTCTCCGTTCCGAAGCTGAAAGAATTCAGCTCCTTGCTGTTTTATTCAGTATTAAATGAAACATTCAGTCAAATCAAGCAATCCGATATAAATGTTTCTTTTCAGTAATTTCTTTAAAATTACCAGTTTTTCCTAAAGATAAAAGAAAAAATGTGGTAAATGGTCTTTTAGAGCACATCATTACCAACGTGTTGCGTTCTCATAGTAAGATTGAAGCTGAGCAATTACAGTCACTCCCTTTTAAAAGTAGGTTTCCTCAATCCTGGTAGCGCAGCTTTTATAGAGCTTTAAACAGCTTCTATCTGTAATTATTGTAACTTTTGCATTTCAAAATATGATGTCTGCTTAAAAGTTAATGTTTGTTATCATTTGTTGGCATAGTTGTAGCAAATTTTATGTAATATATATATATATATATATATATATATATATATATATATATATATATATATATATATATATATATATATATATATATATATATATATATATATATATATATATATATATATATATATATATATATATATGTACGAGTATATATATGTATGTATATATATGTATATATGTATATATATATATGTATATATATATATATATATATATATATATATATATATATATATATATATATATATATATATATATATATATATATATATATATATATATATATATATATATATATATATATATATATATATATATATATATATATATATATATATATATATATATATATATATATATATATATATATATATATATATATATATATATATATATATATATATATATATATATATATATATATATATATATATATATATATATATATATATATATATATATATATATATATATATACGAGGTGTGTTCAAAAAGTATCGCGAATTTTGTGTTTTTTCAAAAATTATTTATTTATTCATGAATATCTATTTTGTCCCCTTCAAAGTAATCCCCATGAGATATTATACACTTGTGCCAACGGTTTTTCCAATCTTCGAAGCACTTCAAAAAATCATTTTTTTTTATCTTGTTCAGCTCCTCCTTCGATGCCGTCTTTATCTCGTCAAGTGTAGCATAACGTCGTCCTTTCATGGGCCTCTTCAGTTTAGGGAACAAGAAAAAGTCACAGGGGGCCAGATCTGGGGAATACGGTGGCTGCGGCATCATTAGTGTGTTGTTTTTGGCCAAAAAGTCGCGCACAAGCAACGATGTGTGAGCAGGGGCGTTATCGTGGTGCAAAAGCCAATTTTTGTTCTTCCACAAAACCGGGCGTTTCTGGCGGATTGCTTCGCGCAAATTGCGCATAACTTGCAGGTAATAAACCTTATTGACCGTTCTACCCTGTGGCAAGAACTCATGATGCACCACGCCCCTGCAATCGAAGAAAACTGTCAGCAAAACTTTCACATTCGACCGAACTTGGCGCGCTTTTTTCGGTCTTGGTTCGTGCGGCAGCTTCCATTGAGATGATTGAGCTTTGGTTTCCACGTCATAACCATAAACCCACGATTCGTCACCAGTTATGGCCCTCTGGAGCAAATTTGGGTCGTCGCGGACAGAGTCCAACATCTCATTAGCAATGTTCATGCGATGCTGTTTTTGGTCGCAATTGAGCAATTTTGGTACGAATTTCGCGGCGACCCGTCTCATGCCCAAATCATTGATAAAAATCGAATGGCACGAGCCAATCGATATGTCTAGGTCCTCAGCAACTTCTCTAATGGTGATTCGACGATTGGCCAATACCATTTTCTCCACTTCATTAATTTTTTCGTCTGTTGTTGAAGTGCTCGGGCGTCCGGCACGCTCTTCGTCGTTCACATCTTCTCGGCCTTCTGAGAACATTTTGTACCACCGATAAACGTTGCTTCGGTCCAAGGTAGCTTCTCCGTATGCCACAGTCAACATTCGGAATGCATCCGCGCACTTAATTTCGTTTTTCACACAAAATTTGATACACGTTCTTTGATCCATTTTTTTGAATGGGTAAAAATCGAAGACGATCCAAAACACGTGCAAGCAAAGCAGCTGTCAACAATTAAGTGAACATTCAAAATGGCCGAGGTTGTCGGCATAAGTGAGAGACATGAGTACCAACATAACGCCACAAAAAAATTGAAATTCGAATATACGTAACCCGCGAAAATTCAAAATTCGCGATACTTTTTGAACACACCTCGTATATATATATATATATATATATATATATATATATATATATATATATATATATATATATATATATATATATATATATATATATATATATATATATATATATATATATATATATATATATATATATATATATATATATATATATATATATATATATATATATATATATATATATATATATATATATATATATATATATATATATATATATATATATATATATATATATATATATATATAAGGTGTTAAGGACGTAGCAAAAGCAAAAAGGACAAAGCGGCGTTAAGTTTCGCTTCTTAAAATTAGAGAAAAAGTGTATAATTCACCACATAAGTTCAACATAAAAAATCAATAAAGCTCATTTTGACCTTTATATATTTTCTAATAATTTATCTACAAACATTTCTAGACATTAAAAAAGTTGTTCCATGTTCTTTGTAAAACAGCGATTTATGAATGCTCAACAATGATATAGCGGTACAGTAAAGCGAATCTGATATCAAAATATATTTTTAGTCTACAATAGAAATTACAGTTAAAATGTAAAACAGGCGCGGCTCAGTAATTAGTTGTCAGTGTCGATGCGACGGCCTGTCAACACCGAAAGTACGCTCCTGGCATTTTTATTTGAAGAGACAGTGCTTTGTTGCAGTTTTATTGGCACAATGAAATTTTTAACGTTTTCCACACCGTATGTTGGATATAAGTTTGCTCTGATTGTATCTATTATTTTTCATTTGGATCTTGTAGCAATTTTAAAAGTATAGTTTCACCTTGATTAATTTGAGTAATAGTTGAGTTTCACCACTTAACACGTGATATTGCAGTTTAACACTAGGTTCCTCGAGTCCGTTCTGTTTATCTACTTTGTGCGTGATGTAACGTGAAGCTATAAAAAGAAAATTATAAGCTTACCCGATTTTAAATACTGCTTCACACTTTGTCCCGCATATTGCAGGGTAGGCAGAGAGAACTGCAGGAACCATATGAACCTAGTTTTAAGACACTCTGTTGCTTAGTCCCAGCTTTCTCCGCAAAATCGTAAGCGTCTGCCTGTAAGCTCGAGGGTTTGTGGATTCGATTTCCTCTCGGGGAAGATGGAGTTTCCTGCAATATCTCGCATAAAGCGTGAAGCAAAAAAAAGATGAATGACTAAGAGACTAAGATGGTGAATAGAAAAGTTAACAGGAAGTACAATTTAATAAACTTAAATTGGATGACGTATGTATTAATTATTCTAAACTATATGAAATGGACTACAAACACTAGATTATATTATTTTTTCTGTAACATGTCAATATATATATATACATATATATTTCAGATTTAATTTTACCTTTATGTACACTGTCAAATATTACTTCATGTCAAATTTAATACTTTTAGGTCAACGGGAACGGCACAACCTATATGTTTTGGTTATGTGGCGAATTTTATGTAACAAAATCTCATATATTTTTTATTGCGTTGTAAAATTACACATCCAAAATAATTGATATTAATTTTCCCACACGTTCCTGAGAAAAATGGTATCCACTGACCAACCAATAGATAGACGGACGCATGACACATAGACTGATCTTTTAAGTGGTTTAACCTATTGTGGCCCTAAGAGTGTAATAAAATTTCTTTCTGCCCACATACAAAAATGCCAAATTTTTATACAACTTAATATGGTTTGTCATAAATTATACTTAAAACGAACCCCTGTACTAAATAATTCAAAGTTCATAAATAACACTGGCTTCCTTAACCATTTAAGATGAGTATTTTTAATACTCCCCCAAAAGTTGCTAAGTGCCCTTAGTAAATTCATGAAAGTTGAAGAAAAAATTTTTCGAAGCTTCACTTTGTTGGAGCCATGCCCCAAAAACTTAATTTTTTTGGGTCAATCGTCCTTGTGTTTGAGTAAACTTTTGAAGGAAAATAGTAATGTAGGGAGCTAGTGGTCGTTTGCTTTTTATGTAAATATTTAAATTTGGAATAAATCTGAATATTTATGTAAGATTTTCTTTGTTTTCGCTTGATTTTGCCGGTAAATTAATATTTTTTTGGCATTTGTTGAAAAATTTGGGACTCTGAAATGTAGGCTATATTTTATATAATGTAATAACGTAGAACATCTATGATTACTACAATTTGTGCCTGAAATTATTATTTGTTTAAGCATATGGAGAACCGTGGCGCAGAAAGACAGCGTTAGCCTGTAAATACTATGTTTTGTGGGTTCGGTTTTCTGTCGAGGAGAAATATTTTTATTTTCTTCGCTTTGACATCCAGGCAATATTGCGGCGTTGAATTCCGCTATTCACAACTCGTTACCTTGAAAAGCGTGAACTAAGGAACAGGGTTTCCTAACTTATGCATATAGGGCTTTACATAAGATCTTCATACAATGAAATTTATAATTCGTAAAAAGTTACATTATAAACCACCTGTACATTAATCTACTATCCAGTTATTTTTTTAGCAATTTTTTATAATAAATATCACATAAAATTGCAAAAGCTTTTTCCATATGTTTTTATATGACCGGAATGGGCGCCGCGACTTGCAGTTTTACGTGCAAAAAGGAGATTACCCAACTTCCAACACGTCATATCCATCCTCTATAACTCAAAAGTTTTTACATATATTTTCAGTTTCCTTTACTAACTTTAATATGAGGTAGTGATTTGATTAATATTCGCTTGAACTTATATATAAGAGATATATATTTTCATGTTTAGTAATTAGTAGTATAAGAAAATTTATTTTCGAGCGGCGAAGAGCGTACGGAGCAGACGTGTTTTAAGTTTCATTTCAATAAACATATTCCTTGTGTACGGAAATTTGTGCATTTCTGCCTTAAGAAATAAAATACAGATTTGCGTAAACTGAGCTAGTGAGTTAAATAATAACCCGCACTAGTTTAACAAAGATCAAGATGAGTGTACAACGAACACCGCCTAGAAGTGACATCAGTGCGGAACGTAGTATATCTCAACCAAACTTAAGCTTAGCTGATGACATCGTTGAGAAGCCAAACATTACTTTCCGAAATAAAAGAAAAATGACAGATGATGCGGATGAATGCAGGACAGAAATGGTCGAATTTAGCAAAAAAATGTCTGAAATGATGAATCTAATAAAATCTACCTCGGAAACCCAAACTCAAAATATCAACAAAATATGCCAGGATATAACTGACATTAAAGAACAAGTATCCAACATCAAGGCAACAGTTGAGAGCATTACAGCGGAACAATCCAAAATTAAACAGGACGTTAGTAGCATTGTGGAAAGTAAAGACATTATAGAAAAAAAGATCCAAATGCTGGAAACTGAAATACAAACAGTAAAGTGCACCAATCTAACGATCGGCGAAAATTTCGTTCAAGAGGATATAATAACCGAGTTGAATGAGCGGAATCTGAGAAGCAAGAATGTTATTGTGGTTGGTATTACCGAACTGGATAATGGATCAGTAAATGATAAAATTGATGCCGATAAATCTGAAATAATGAAATTACTGGCGATTATTCCTGAAAAGCCCCTATCTCCCTTGAAATTCTTCAGACTTGGCAGGGACTCCTCAAATAAGTGTCGACCAATAAAGGTATGTTTTGGCTCAACCGAAGATGCTAAATATATATTAGTGAATAGAAACAAAATAGCCTCAGGCAGCAAGGTAAAGATTTATGCAGATATGACGCCTAGTCAACAAAATTATATGAAAAAACTAAAAGAAGAGCTGTTTACCAGGACCACCAAAGGGGAAAATCATTTGACTATAAAATACATAAAGGGTGTACCCAAAATTGTACAGAATCATCAAAAAAACTTTTCCCTGTCTCACTAAGAACCAGCATGATAAACGAAACCAAAACCACTTCACAAATTTCATACCAAATAACAAACAACTATGCAGATGTCAGTGTCACCCGTAAGGCGTTAAAATTTCTCTATGCCAATGTTCGCAGTATTGTCAAGGACGGAAAGTTTGAAGAATTATTATGCATCATTCAAGCTTTGCCAACGTTTCCCCAGATTATAGTACTTACAGAGACTTGGATCAAATCAGAGCAAGAAGCCAAAAGATTTCATATAACTGGATATGCACACTATCACAACTATAGAACTGACTCTAGAGGTGGAGGAGTGTCAATATACGTGCATGATAGTCTAGAACATAATTATCTTGATGATGAATGCCGTGACGATAATCATTTTCTGTGGATCAAGATAAAAAAGTTTTCCTTGAACATAGGTGTCATATATAAACCTGGCAGGACAAATAACAAAACATTTTTCGAGAACCTAACTGCTCATATTGAAAATAAGAAAAGAACCCTAATCTTTGGAGATTTTAACTTTGACCTACTTGATTCTAAAGAGTCTAAGGACTACTTGCAAACATTTAAAGTGAATGACTTTAAAGTTCTCAATAAAATCCATAAGAACTATTGTACACGTGAAACTCCCACAACTAAAACTATTCTCGATCATATCTGGTGTAACCTAAAAGAACATAAATTTCATCTCTGTATTATGGAATCTTCTCTATCTGATCACAAGCAGTTATACTTTGAAGTTAAACCATGCGACGTAAAACCTATCCAAAAATTTGAATATGAGGCTTTAGATTATCACATTCTATACAACACAATGGAAAAAACGAAGCTTAGCCCCGAAGATTGCGAATACTATAAATTTGAAGAATCATTACTGAATTGCCTAAACAAAAGTAAGATCAAAAAAACCAAGCTGATAAATCCTCCCCGGCAGGACTGGATTGGGAAAGAAATAATTGACGAAATCAATAAAAAAATTCGCTCTGGCTTGACTACAAAAATAATCCTCAAAATGAGCACGTAGAACAACATTTCAAAGACCAAAAACAAAAAGTATCAGATAATGTACAGAAAATGAAGAGTCAATACTACTATAAAGAATTTAACAAATGCAAAGGAAACCCAAAAAAAATGTGGAAATTACTGAATGACCTATCGAATAACAAGTTTAAAATGTAACTGTGCCTGCAAAGATTAATTCAAGTCGAGGTGTAATTACTGAAGAAAAAGAGATATGTGAATGCTTTAACCATTATTTTGCTACTATTGGCGCTATGCTCGCTCTGCAGATCCCTCGTCAAAGTGACAACGAACAATGTAACATTCGGCCAATAAGTCTAAACAACCATAGGGATGCAGCCTTTAACTTTAAACCCACCACCACACAAGAAATAAAGCGTATCATTGACAGTTTAAAAACTAACACCAGTGCAGGCCTCGATGGAGTCACAACTAAAGCCGTAAAATGTGTTAAAAATCTAATTTCTGAGGACTTATCCAAATGTATCAATAATTGTCTTAAACTAGGGGTCTTTCCAGACACATTAAAAGTAGCAAAAGTGATGCCTATCCATAAAGCTGGGTCAAAAGATAACCCTGAAAACTATCGTCCCATTTCAGTTTTGTCAGTAATTTCAAAAATTTTTGAAAGAGTAATCTTTAAACGCCTAGATGAGTATTTGTCATCAAAGAACTTTCTCTATGAAAGGCAGTATGGGTTTAGACCGAAATCGAGCACGCTTTCGGCAACAACAGATCTTCTTACTAAAATTAAAATTAAAATTGATCAGAAACAGATTGCATTAGGTATATTTATTGATTTAAAAAAAGCATTTGACACTGTCTCTCATAGCATACTATTAAACAAATTATGCAAAATTGGTCTAGATGGTACTGCATATAGCTTAATAAAATCATACTTGACAAATCGTTCACAGATAGTAAAGATTGGAAATATACAAAGTAATCCTCAACCAATTACATACGGTGTCCCTCAAGGATCGATTTTAGGCCCGTTATTGTTTTTGATATATATCAATGACATAAAAGACATAGGATTGAAAGGAGATGTTAGTTTGTATGCCGATGACACCAGTTTATTCTTTTTCGGAACAGATTTAAAATCAATTGTAGCAGGCGCACAATATGATCTAGACTTGCTAAATAATTGGTTTCGTAACAATTTATTAACTATTAATATTGCTAAATCAAATTACACTATTTTCTGTGCTAAAAACAAAAAAATCGTGGACTATGATCCTTTAAAAATAGACGGAAAAATAATTAACAAAACCAATGAAACGAAATATTTAGGTTTAACGCTAGATAAAAATTTAACGTGGAGGCCCCACATAGAAAAACTCAAAACAAAGTTATCAGCACTGACAGGTGTTCTTAGATCTCTCGCTCGATGTGTTCCGCGCCTCGTCCGGTATACTATTTATAATACACTTGTAAAGCCTCATATAGATTATTTGATAGAAGTCTGGGGTAATGCAGCCGACACTAATCTTGATATTATCCAAACAGTCCAAAACAAACTTGTGAAAGTACTCTTTCGTTTTAATTCTCTAACGCCAACTGAAACAGTTTATAAAGAAACTAAACTATTAAATATAAAACAAACCCACAAATATTTCACTTGCCTTTTAATCAAAAAAATAATGACTCAAAATGTTCATTCCCAAATCACTTTCATTAAACAGAAGCAAGTACATTCCAAAGCCTTAAGACGTGCTAGTGACCTAATTTTGAAATCCGCGCGTACTAATTATGGAAAAAAATGTCTGATGTATCAAGGTGCTAAGCTGTTTAACTCTATACCAAAACAAATAAGAAATACAAAGACAATATATACTTTTAAAAGGTTACTAAAATTGCATCTTCTAAACAGTAACTCTTAATCCTATATCTAAATACAGTATACTTTTACACAAAATAAAAAATAAATTAGAATTAAAAACAAATAAAATCAATTAAAAAATAACCAAACTACAATCCTTTACCTGTATAATCGATGCCACTTCTAGTTTTCACAAATCACTGACTACTATTGTGTTGTTTATCTTTCAACTTTAAACCAATTAACATAGTAATAAGAGCTATTTTCGGTCGTCTTGTAGCTTGTAACCACTGTTGTAACTTGTAACTACTCGTTGTCTCTTTCAATCTCAGTAGCAAATATATCTTTGTGTACTATTGTTGCAAAGGATATTAAAAACTTGTTCTCTTTATTTCCATACTACCGACTTTTCGACGCTCATATAAAAATGTATCTCTTAGAATATAAGTTTTCTTATGTAAGTGAATTTTGTAAATTCTTAGTGAGAAAATAAATGTCTTTAAACCTAAAATTTATTTCCACCTCCATACCGAATTGCAAATGTGTTTACGCTGCGGTATATTTACCAAAGCCAGTAAAAAAAAGGTCAACCAACCATCGAATAAGCATCAAACTCGTCCTATACAATATTGCCAAAAGCCACTTGATGCCGGCAGCTTAGAATCAATCGTCATTAATATACAATAACCCAGGATAACCATGACGATTTCAGCTTTTCAACAAATACTAATTTAATAATATATATATATATATATATATATATATATATATATATATATATATATATATATATATATATATATATATATATATATATATATATATATATATATATATATATATATATATATATATATATATATATATATATATATATATATATATATATATATATATATATATATATATATATATATATATATATATATATATATATATATATATATATATATATATATATATATATATATATATATATATATATATATATATATATATATATATATATATATATATATATATATATATATATATATATATATATATATATATATATATATATATATATATATATATATATATATATATATATATATATATATATATATATATATATATATATATATATATATATATATATATATATATATATATATATATATATATATATATATATATATATATATATATATATATATATATATATATATATATATATATATATATATATATACATATATATATATATATATATATATATATATATATATATATATATATATATATATATATATATATATATATATATATATACATATATATATATATATATATATATATATATATATATATATATATATATATATATATATATATATATATATATATATATATATATATATATATATATATATATATATATAATATATATATATATATATATATATATATATATATATATATATATATATATATATATATATATATATATATATATATATATATATATATTTATTTGGACTTCCTCTGCTTTTCTTGCCTGTACGAACTTTCTACTCCTCTCATTTCCGAGCCTAGCCCTGTGGCTTGCCTACTTCTATTTTAACTTTTGGATGTTTCTTAGAGAGTCTGTGACCTCTATTTGTGCGCGTATTTTACAGTGTTTAGCTTTGTCAAATCTTTTTTAAAATGAGTTTTTCAACGCACGCTGACAGGTTACTTTACTTTTTGCAATAGTTTCCAAGTTTGGCATCCATATATTCAGCATGTTAATAGGTAGAAGTATGGTAATTTAGGAAGCGATGAAAAAAAATATTTTCTTATATAAAATATATTTTTGTGAAATCCATACACTACAAACTGTAAGGCAACGGCAATTTCAAGGTCTATCGCGGTTATTTACCACTATTAGGAATAATATACATTACATTACCTAACTAGGGTTTCTGTAACTTAACCAAGTAAGAACAACGATATTATGTTACAGTATATTTATCAAGGTGTGTTTACTAGCGAACTAAAATTAAAATATAGTAATAATAGCATAAAAGGTATAATGTGAAGCTCAAACTAAAAAATATATAAAAATACATTATAGTATAGATTATACACAATGTTCACTTTATAACTGATTTTTATCGTAAAAAAATATTAATTGTGAAATTTATTTAACTTCATCAATTATCGCTTAAAGTCATACTTTTGCTAATTCCTACTTCCATATACCTACTTAAATTTTATCTTCTTCTTAAACATATACTATTGATATTTTTTGATTTTGAAAGAAGAAATTGTTTGATTTTGCGTTTTACTTATCACGAGACTTTTACATTTCTTTTAACATGCAGCTTCGTGTGAATTTTCGTTGATGATACCCAGTGATAGTTTTTATTAGATCTGTACTGTACAACGAGTCCTATACTTCACAGAACACTTCAGTCACTTTAAAGAATGTTCGATCTATATTATACTACACAAATATTAATGAATCTTTATTGTACTTGTAATTTTTGTAAGGAAAATACATTGTGATAAGTACATTTCCAAAGCGTATATTTTGCGCCGATCATGTAACCTAATTGCCCAAGTTTCTGCTCCATAAAGAAAAGTCTTGGTGATTTTAGTTACTCTACATTTTTTCCAGATTCTCTTTTTTCATCTGCTAACTTGGTATTATTTCATATTAGATGTTATGATGAGAAGAAACAACTTAGCGTTCCATGGATTCACTGTGAGGGTGCCCATCGTGTTGTAGGAAGAGGAGCTCCCAGCAGCGCTTGGGACTTGCGATACAAGTGTAGGTTTAAAGAGCCCCTTTAAAATGCGTTAACGCTCACCTTCACTGCCCGAGCTTCTCCCACTACCTAACCAAATTTTAAATGATTCTACCAAAGCCGCCTTCAAAGTGCGTTCTAGAAATGAATTTGTGATAGTTCCAGACAGGCCGAGATCTTTTAGTAATCCATAGAGAGATTTCGCTTTTATACTTCTCGCTCCTACTTCAACCGCATATGAGCTAGCTCTAAACCTATTTCTGGTCATTTCGTTTGTAAGATCAAAATATTTATTCAATTTAAGGTGGTGACTTTTCGGGATATTTGTTTCCCACGGAACTGTAAGTTCTACCAGTACTACTACAGAAGTATTTATTCATTTGTCGTAAACATGAAATTTAAAAGCTATGTATTACTTACTTAGATAAAGCTATGTATTACTTTTTTTTATTATTTAGCTAACTAAAGCTATGTATTAATTACATAAACTCTATGTCTTTATTTATATTATTTTAAAAAAGCTTAGGTACAAATTTAAATTTTATCATTAGAAATAATTATAGTATATACACTAAGCCACACCAGGCCAAGCGAGTGAAGCGAAATAGAGTTGACGAGCGAAGCGAACATAGAACTAACATTATATATTTCTTCACTTTAATTAAACATCTGAAGCTATAATTTCTATTCTAATAGTTAATCTTTAATTAAAATTAGCATGTATCATTGCTCGGTGATCAATTTACCAATTTATAAGCATTACGTTCTGGCGTATTAAACTAAATATTTAAACATGATTGATCAGTAATCAGTCAGTAGGAATTTACTAGCAAGTTTAATTATCAGACTAGCATATATATATGCATCTCCGATCATACTAACTCTACATCGGCGATTGGACTTAAATAGTACGTCCGAATATTATGAAATAAGGATAATGTACAGTATTACGACATTACATGTTAATTAGTAGAGCCCTATATCGTTGTTTTTTTCCTTTACGCTTTATCCTGCGTATGGCCTATTTATTACCTTAGGCAGAAAGAATTGTAGGAAGTTAGCACTATTAAGACACACCGTTCACATCGTTGTTATAATAATAAATAAAAATAAAGTTAATTGCATAAGAAATGCTGTTGATTTGACATGTTTCAGCCCGTTATGGCAAATTGGAACGGTAACGAACTGTAATAAAGATAGTCGTGGATTCAATATGACTTAGAAGGAATTCTTATATTTGCTGTGGAGATGACTATGTTTTTTTACAAATGAATTTAATATTGCGTCTATAAAATGAGATTTGCAGATCTACAACAAATCAGAAATCACAAATCTTAATTTGTGTAAATTTTATTAAAATCGGCCCACTAGTTTAAGTGTCTGTCGCAGATTTATATATATTAAGATTATTAAAAGGTGGCGTTGAGATCTGCCACTCACGTACCATTTTGAAAATTGTGCGAAAAGTGGGAAAAGAGTCTTAGCTATCTACCTTCTGTCCACCCAGTTATTCAGAAAAAAGTAATGAGGGTAGCTAAAAAAACCTTGTATAAGGATTATTTTTAATTTTTCTGTTCTAAATGTATTTTTTTATTGTAAACATTTGCAATTCAAAAGTTATTTAGAACAGTTTGTTATCATTAAATGATTTTTAATTCAGAATACTAGATATCACACACAATGTTTTGATGAAGCATTGAAAACGTTTATTTTAGAATACATATTTCAATATTTCACATGAACTTTTTGATATTCAGTTTTAGAGAGTAAATCGTTTGTTCATAATTGGAATGCCTTTGATAGTTGTATATATGTTTGTTATTGCTCCATTTTGGATTTTACTTAAAATTTAAATTGATTATTTCGAGCAGGAGGTAGACCTTCCTAAGGAAGGTAGATACTTACTCTAAATGTCCTAAGACAATATTTTTATTTTTACTGCCTAATATTTGGCGCAATTTAACGCCTTACTATATCTTATTGGGAGATTAAAAAATAAAATATGTACTCATATTATACTCTTCAATATAACAATTACATCGAGATATCTCAATAAATTTGAACTGGTTTCTACTTCCATATTAAATCCTATTAAACTCATATACATACAAAATACAACGCGTAATTTAAGCTTCAATCGCATCGTTGCAGAGTTGCGAATGGAATCAAATAGCAATTGGTTTCAACTCATTTCGTTCAATGTCGGTCAATTGAATGTAGTTCATACGATATGGTACGTATTGATTGGATATGCCAGTATTGAATGAAATAGTTCACGTGACAGGTGTGGGTTCTTTTCTTATTTGCGAAAAATAAAAAAAATATACTATTTATATGAAAAAAAAAAATTCAATGTGAAAAATCGGTGGCAATGATTTAAAATAAGGCCGAAGGTCTTTCCAAATATTTAAACACTATAAACATATGCTATACAAATTTTGATAATATTATGTGTTAGAGGAATTTCACATGTGAATTCGATGTCAAATAGTTGTGTCAATGCTTAGTGAATACGCATTGACCATAATTGAAAGGCATGTCGATATAGCTAGTAATATCTGAAGATATAGAGCCTTCATTGAGAGTTTTTAAATTAAGTTACTAAGTAAGTAAGTTAAAAATTAAAATTCATCTTATTTTTCACTCTATTCTATATCTTTACCTAGGTAGGTGTAATTTGAATTTGAGTTTGACCTTGGTAAAGATATACCTGTAGATCTACCTTGATAAAGCTGTATTCAGCTACCAATAGGCCTAACCTATATATAGATCTGTCCGTTAACCAACAAATATTTGTCTATTTGTTGATAATCACAGCAAGTGTTGAATGAAATGATCCAGTGGAAAAGTGAAAAAATCTCCATTTATTTTTTATCGGTAAACATATCGTAAATGAAAAATATCCACAAAAATCTATTGAAATCTTTCATAACAGCATAATAGACAGCCTCCATAGTAGAACACAATTCGCAAACTTGAATTGATTTTATTGTATGTACGTATCGTTACATTCATCTATTTTGTTTATATTTATACCAAGTTCCTGTATATTATAAGTTCAAAAACGTGAAAAAAAGAGGACCTTCGTGGCGTAGAGGTACAGTGCCTGTCTATTAATGCGACAAGTTGTGGTTTTGATTCCTATAAGAGGAGGATAATTATTATCCTCGCTCTAGTAAAGGAAAAATACGGCGTTGAGTTCCGCCAATTAACACGTTATGGCTCTAGCATAAACAGAAAAGCTGGCTCTATCTACCCATGGCACAAGGATTACCCATTTCCCCGAGTAGGGGTTAAATCCTTACCTGTACCGTCAGACACTGTACGACGAACACGTCGCGTATTCATTATTCAGAAGACTTAATTAGAAATACTTTTGTATCCATATTAACCTATCAAGACATAACCTAGAAAATGTAGATAGTCAAGTATAGAAGATTCATCACGGATCAATATCTCTTCGAAATATAGGTCGTACAAATTCTTTGCTAATATTATGCTTATATTATGCTGCCATATAATTTATTTAGTTGTTTAAAGTTGTGTATAACATGCAAGCTGCAGCGCTTTACATTTTACTCTTTATCGCGCACATAGCATGGTAGGCAGAGGGATCCGCAGGAACCATAGAAACATAGTGATAACACATTCCATTCCCTTTCCGATTTTTCGAGGCATTGTTTGTTGAGTGGCGTGCAAACTCAAAGCAAGCTGCAAGCTGTAGCCTGAAAATTTTATTCGCGAAATATTAAAAGAAAAATCTCGTTTTTCCTATTACCTTCCAACGGTTGCAGGAAATCCTCCTCTTTCTATACTATTCAATGACTAACATGCCAAAACTCAGTATTCTATGCTTAAAATTTTGGCTTAGCGTTGTCTGTCAGCCAGTCAAAAACAAAAGAGTTATATATGTACAGATACAGACGTTATACGTTAACTGATACAAATACGAGCTTCAAATTCCACAAAGAGCTTTTTTCTATTTATTAAAACCTATTTTGAGGTTATCGTAGCATCGTAGAAGGATTTCTTTAGTTTTTTAATTTAGTCTACTTACAAGAAAGTGTACAAAAATGACTTACAGTTTTAACAGTAAAAGCTTTCATTCCATTAAAGCTCATCGACTTAATAATGCTATATCGTGAATAATCAGCGACCTCAAAAATAACGGTCTGTTATCGTTAGGCCGATACGTCCACGTAACGTTACGTACTAATTAGAACGTTAGCCAATTAAATTGGAGAACAGGTGTGGTCGTTTACTTTGTATGTAATTTTAATAGCTTTGTATATTTGGGTCAAAGTGTCATGGTAAATGTCGGTTAAGTGAATTTCATTAAGTTATTGGTCTGACTGTAAATGCGACGGTTTAGAGAGAATTTTTTGTCTTCATTCTAATAATAAGGTAAAAAGTGGCATTGAGTTCCGTTATTCAATGTTCAAAAATTGGGCTGGAAACTGGAACGCTTTAACATTAAGTTTTTTTATAGTTTCACGCTTTATTCCGCACATGGCAGGGTAGGCAAAGGGAACTGCAGCAAGTGTGGGAACCTACCGTTAAGACACTCCGTTCGCCCTTTCAAGGCATTGCATGTTGGGTGGCGGAACTCAAAGCCGCGCTTTGCCAAGTTGTCAGAACGAAGATATGAAAATAAAAAAATTTCATTTTCCCCGAGTGGGAACAGAACCCACAAACCGCGTTTACAGGCAGTCGCTTCACCTCCGAGCCACGACGGTCCTCACTAAGTTTTCTCTGCTCAACTTGCCGCACGTGGTAATGATCCTTATCACCATTTAATAGAGTAATGTTTTAATAATTTACACGAGAAAATAAATACAATTTAATTTAAAATATCTTCGTTTACGAACTCCGTTAAAATTGTGTAATTACCTCACGCTGAGTCCTTAGTGGAGTAGTCAAAGAGACCGGAGCTTTAAATATTACTATCACCTCTATTGCCTCGTCCTCTATAGTCGAAGTTCATATGTACGACTACACGACCTTAGGGGATTCTTTATGTTGTTTGACCAGCTATCTAAAATAGTATTTAGAATAATAAATATTACTGCTACTGAGAACATGGTGTAACGTTTTGATTAATGTAACTTATTTTTTTTTTAGCTTCACGCTTTATCACGCACATGGCAGGGTAGGCAGGGACCATGGGAACCTAGTGTTAAGACACTCCGTTGCTTAGTCCCTGCTTTCTCCGTCCCCGCTTTCCGCCTTTTTCGAGGCATTGCGTGTTGAGTGGCGGAACTCATAGCCGCACTTTGCCTAGTTTGCCAGAGCGAAGAAAATGGAAATAGAAAAATCCGTCTTATCCGACTGGGGATCGAACCCAGAAACCGTCGCGTTACAAGCAGACGTTGCGCCTCTGCGCCACGACGGTCCTCAACTGGAATTTAATTATTTTCAAATTTTGATTAGGAAAAATAAAATAGTGTATTCTTTTAAAAAATCCACCCATCATGCTTACAAATAGAATTCATTGTACTGTACTATTATAATAACATTCTTATTTTCACTTCATTATTTTTTCGGCACTAATTTAACTCTAATATTTATCTAATGGCAGTCCTCGTAATATTATGGTCATATCAGCTGACAGAATTGCATAGGCTTCTGCCTGCCAATAGCGATGGTCGTTGATGGATAACCAACTATGAATTATTACTGAACGTATTAGCCTGGCCAAGGATCAAGTACTGTCAAATAAGTAATGGTTAATTTGACCTATCTACGTAAATTTATCATAAATCTTATAGCTCTTTTATTTGTTGAATAATAATTGAGGAATATATTAAAATATCACTTCTCTATTTCCTCTTTATATAAGTGCTTTGTCCTTATAACAACCAACGCTGTGAAGTTTGCAATCGAATAATTTCTTTAGCTTAATTGTTCTTGATCTGTACTATATAAAACAATTTTTTCAACACAACTTGCTATCGCAATAATACTATTACACGCTCCTATATTCTTAGAAAACAGACTACAAATGAATAAACGACGTCTCAATGGCATGTTCTGGGTACGTTCCTTCAAAGCTGATACACATCGCCTATTAAGTTACATGTACAACATTTTGATGAAGGTGATTTTCACATTAAATACGAAAATTTATTTGATAGAATATGTGCAGATCTAAATCTCAAAAAAGTCACGCACGAATCAATCCATGCATTGAGTAACGGTTGTGGTTGTATAAATTTTCACCAAATTACTTGAGATTGTTGGTAGAAATAGAACTTCTCTTCCAAAATGTAAAGTTTTTAGTTTAATATACAAGGAAATATCACTTTATTATGTTCTCTGTAGTTGGTTCTTTAAACATTTGTCGAAATATCATCATCAGCTTAAAAGCTAGGTAGCATATTTTTTCAGTATGTTGAATTCGGCGCAATTTAAAATGTCATACATTAATTATTTCAAGTTCATCCTGATATATGTGGGAGATGAATTAACACGGAATACATCCGAGTAACTAAGGTCTTTCTTTTACTCTATTACGTTAAAAATCGATATTGAATTCCGCAACTCAATGTATAATAACTCAAATATACGCGGATACCGGGAACAGATCAATCATGTATACTGATAACTAACTACTATGACCTTATGAAGTATTCTACTGTAAACTATTCTACTATATGTGTGTAAAGCATGAAGCTTAAAAAAATAATATAGAGGTTTTTTCTTTTTTCAAGGTAAAAAGAGAGAACAACAGGAACCGTTGGAATCTAGTGTTAAAATACTGCATCCCCTCCACTTTGTATCTTTCGAAGCTTTGCGCAGTGAGTGGCGGAACTCAACGCCTACCGCCTAGTTGCCAGACTAAAATGGAAGTGTAATAATCTATCCTTCTAAAGCGGGAATCGAATCCACAAACGGTCGTCCACAGACAGTACTAAGTGTAGACTTTATAGCTACTATAATGTTCTTCTTCTTCTTCTCTTTAGTTATGGCGTTTCGAGCGTGCCAGTTGAGCACTATTCACTTCGCCAATGTCACGTTGAATGGAGAACACACGAAGGAGAATGTACGGTAAAAAGGAGATAGCATTACACAAAAGAGGAATGCATGTTTAAAAGAGATCCATTTTAAATCCTTCACCTATAACAAATACTATAATGTTAAATATAAAACAATAAATGTCAAAGTAAAAGAAACATCAAAAACACAAACAAATTGCTTATCAAAAACATCTTTACTAAATGTCAAACAAATGTAACATGGTTTAATCTTTAAGAAGCTTTCTGTGATATGTCAACGTTATTACTTTATTTTGTTTTCTTTGGGATTCCCCGAATTTGTATTGTAAATTAATGTTCATTATGTTTTTATTTAAGTGTGAAATGGACGTTTTATCAGTACAGTATACACGGACCGTTCGAGGCACAACTTCTGCCAGTAAACGCAAAGGTTTGTGGGTTCGAATCTCATTTGGGGTAACTGAATTATTTTCGTTTTCTAATAAGTAATAAGGCAAAGCGCGGTGTTGAGTTCCGCCACTTAACCCGCAATTCCTCTTGAAAGCAAAAAGTGCTTAACGGAGTGTCTTAATTTTGACCGTATCTATCTGAATTAAGAGCAAAGTAAACCTAGTGATTATAATTTTATAAGTTTTGTTGTGGTTTTTCCGCTAATAATTAGAGTTTTATCTGTCATAGTATGTGGAGTTATCTGATGATATAGTTCAAGTTGATGCATTAATCTTCTTACAGTCTCCTCGTCTCCAGAGGAAATAGTCGTTTTAATACATATTCCACTATTTTAGTTACGGAACTCGAAGCTGCCCGTCCGAAAGCGTTTTCCTCATCGTCAAAGTACTGTGCATCTTTTAGTATATATCGTTAATGCTACGACAGTGCTTAAAACACAGATGTGTAGAGCAATTTTAGAGGTCTAGATCTGGATGATCACTTGATTAATTGATTATAATTCCATTTAATTCAATTCAAATAATTATTTCCGAAACAAGAATACATGGTATATTTTTTGAACGTAAGAACATTATCACTGGTTTACTAAACTTAATGCTTCAGACCTGAGAAGAAACTTAGCGGGACATTTTCGTAAAATGGTAATAGAATTTTACAATAATTTATTTTTGATCCCTTCTCATATTCTCTCCTGATAGGTTCTTTCACTTTCACACTTTGAACACATTATTGACGAAACATATAGTGATGGGCTGAAATGATTTCGTCAAAAGCCTCGTACAGCACGTACCTATATTATGTTCAATTGACATCTGTAGAACTTTGCTAGCTTGAATGATATTTGAAACGGTATTTGAATAAATATAGTGCATTTTAAATAAACTTTTGTCGGTCTGTCTATCAAGAGGCATTTCTTTAATATAACTGATGAGTGCAGGTATATTGGTAATTCCGATCGCCTCAAAATGATTAATTACGGCTTCCTTTAATATGTCAGGGGCTTTTTCACTTAAGGTCTTTCATTTTATGCCATTTATCAGAACTCAGGCGATCGTACTAACTTTGATGTAGGATATCGATGTGAAGTTTTCATCCACGAATGCTGTTTACTCATTTTATGATAGTAACACTCAAGGCTCCCAAACCTACTAATGTATTTTAAGCTGTTGGAATCTTGAATAGAGATTGCACCGTGTGGAGTATTTTTTTCCTTGCATATACAATGTTCAGGTACAATTAAGACTAGGTCGTGACAAAATATCATGTACTGAAATGTGGCTTTAACTTTATTTTCTGCTGATTTTCACCTCTCTTCTTCTACACTGATACATTTTGCCTACCATGAGCAATATACATGAGTGGTTCCCTCTTAGTGGATTTAGTATTAAGATATTCCCTCCGTTTCATGCTTTCCGACATTCATTGGCCGTCGCTATCTATTATTACCAAGCAAGTAAAGTGCAAACAATTGAAGTCATGTTTACAATTAGAAGCGGTACCACTACGCAAAGACGGCTGGAATCTACTAACATATTATTTCGCGGGTAGACACGATTGTGCATAGACGTGTTTTTACAGCTCCACTGTTTTTTGTTTATTTTAAATAAATATATACAAACATATGTGTTAAAATCGTAAATACCTGTGCGTAAGTTGACTATAACTAACTCTCTTATACAAATTTTATACCATTTACACAACAATGGAAACACCTGTGGAGCAGCTGTTAAAAAGCATGAACGAATTATCTTCAATGTTCTCCTCAGGTATGGGTGAATTTGAAAAAAATCTATCTCAGCCTGGTCCAGCCGTCCCAACTCCCACAATAAAGGCCTTGAGTGCTGAATTTTTTACATTTAAGTCATTTGTGTGGAAGTCACTCGGTTTGTTAAAGTCTCAAGTTGAACTTCTGGTACAAGGAATGGACCGCCTGGAGACTAATTCCAGGAGAAAAGTGCTGCTGTTTCACGGTATTAAGGAAGACAAGGATGAGAACGTATTGCATAAGATATTGAATGTGCTAGACGGAAATATGAAGCTGTCTGAAGTAAGGTCAACTTCTATCGAGTCATGCCATAGACTTGGTACACAAAAGAACTCTGCCAGGCCTATTATTGTTAGATTTTCCAGTCTTCATGATCGTTCTCGGGTTTGGAAGTCTAAAACTTTATTAAAAGGCTCTAAAATAACGTTGACAGAATTTTTAACCAAGACGCGCCAAGAAGTCTTCATTGCAGCCCGTAAGCACTTCGGGATACGGAAATGTTGGTCAGCTGATGGCATGATTATTATATCACTAGGTCAATCTAAGGTCAAAATCTCCTCTATGTTTGAACTGCAAAAATTAACGGAAAAACATCCAGCTCCGAAGGTCAACTAGTAAGACGTTTTATTTGTGTAACATGTTTATTACGAAGTCTTTTACACTTTTATTATTATTGTTTTGCATATTTTGCTACATTTAGTTTACTTTTTGAACAAAACTTTTTTAGTAACTAAGTAATATTATAATAACATAACATATATGAAATGTGTCATTTTGTCGTAGCTAATATATCAACAGATAATGTATTTACTTTTTGTAGAATGCGTTCTGAAACATTAGTTATTTATTTATTTTATTAGTTGTTTTTGTTTAACATAATATTTTTTTTTTATAAAGTTAAAATGGTTTAATGTTTCTTGTAGTCAACCTGTGCACGTGATTTTTATTTGGCAATTTTAATATACATTTTGTTTTTATTAGGTAAGCCTTATATATTTATATTCTATTCTTTATTTAAATATTCTTTTATATATTTTTTATATATTTTGTTTAATATATTTTATTTATAACATACCATTATGAATATTGATGATGAATATTTTTCGTTCTCGTCTAGCAATTACGATAGTGCAGACAGCAATAATTCATCTTTTACAGATACTGCATCGCTTGCTGACAAACTTTCAAATATTTTTATTAATCCGTCTTCCTCTCTTTCCTTGGTGCATATAAACGCGCAGAGCATTCCTGCTCATTATATCGATCTTCTCACATCTTTTAGTTCCGGCAAAGTAGATTGCATACTGATATCCGAGACCTGGCTTAAGCCTTCCCTTTCATCTGCCTCCTATTCCCTACCAGGATATCAGTTATTCCGTAATGACCGCACGGAGCGGGGTGGTGGCGGCGTTGGTATTTACCTTCGTGACCACATCCCCGCTTGTGTTGTCTCTTACTCCTCCTCGCAACAGATTGGTTCACTGGAATACTTGTTTTTAGAGTTGTCACTACGTCACACAAAAGTACTTATCGGTGTCTTGTACTCGCCTAGTGACCAGATAAACTACTTTGGCACTCTAGACGGTATTCTTGAGAACTTCCGGCCTCAATATGATCATATAGTTTGCATGGGTGATTTAAACACTTGCCTTTTAAAAAACGATAAAAGAAGTCATTTACTTACAGAACTATATAAATCATATAATTTATCCCTCCTTCCTATGTCTTCCCCTACACATTACTTCCCCAACTGTAGGCCTTCTCTTATTGATCTTATTTCCGTCTCTAACCCTAATCTCGTTATTTCTCATGGTCAAATGACCGCCCCTTTCTCCTTTCATGACCTCATTTATCTTTCTTATAAATTACGCCCTCCCAAGGTTAGAGGCAAAACATTTTTTCAGCGCAATTTCAAGCATATGGATCTTGAACGCTTGAGAGAGGATTTGAGGAACATCGACTGGTCATCAATAATGTCATCAACGAGCATTGACTACATGGTAGAATCTTTGACTACTGAACTGATTAATATGTACAATATTCATGCCCCTATCAGACCTGTTCGTATGAAGCATGCACCTGCCCCCTGGTTGACACAAATTATTAAGAACACAATGGCAAAACGTGACAGAGCTAAGGTTAAGTACAAAAAATGTCCAACCCCAGAAAATCTTAGTGCATATAAAAAGTTGCGAAACATCTGTAACAGAATGTGTAGGGATGCCAAACGTCGCTACTTCCACAATACCATTCAGAATCTTTGTCAATCCCAAGTATGGAGATTCTTGGAGACATTTGGTGTAGGTAAAACCACTGATACTTGTCGTGTTTCAGTGGATCTTCATACCCTTAATTCCTTTTTTACAACTCCAGTATTTATTATTAGCCCCTCATTAAAATCTAAAACACTTGCAATGCTCTCTGAAATTAACCTACCTGACTCCAGTTCCTTCTCTTTTAGCACTGTCTCAGAGGATGATGTCAAGAAGTGTGTTCGCTCCATATCCACTAAAGCATTCGGAAGTGACAATCTCAGCCTGGACATGATTCTTCCCGTGTTGGAGGACATTGCACCGGTGCTCACCCACATTGTTAATTACTCACTGTCTTGTAATGTCTTCCCTTCACAGTGGAAGAATGCCTTTGTCATTCCAGTCCCTAAAACTTCTAATCCTTCCGATGCCTCTCATTATCGTCCAATATCTATCCTTCCTGTTTTTTCAAAGGTCCTTGAATCCTTAGCTAATACCCAACTTTACTCCTATCTCTTGTCCAACAATCTACTGTGTCCTCTTCAATCCGGATTCCGTCCTTTACACAGCACTGTTGGAGCACTGCTGAATATTACAGAGGATATTCGGTGTGCTATGGACAAAACTAAGCTCACTATTATGGTACTGCTGGATTTCAGCAGTGCTTTTAACTCTGTTGACTTTGACATACTTCTTGGAACTCTTCGAGCAGTTAATATTTCGTCAGCTGCTATCGGCTGGTTCCGCTCATATCTCTTCGGCCGCTCGCAATGTGTAAAAGCAAATGATACTACTTCATCTTGGCTTGAGCTCACTGCTGGCGTGCCACAAGGCGGCGTACTTTCTCCACTTCTTTTCTCTGTATTTATAAATAATATCTCAAAAATCATATCTTCTCCCTACCACCTGTATGCAGATGATTTACAACTTTACCGTCATGGTAATTTAAATGAACTGACCGATGCCGTTGAAGCATTAAATTTAGATTTAACTGCTATTGAAACATGGGCTAATTCATTCGGTCTACTAATTAACCCCCAAAAATCTAAAGCTATAATAATAGGCAGCAATAGACTAAGACATAAAATAAATTTGGACGCTATTCCTACACTACAATACTCGGGAGTAACAATTCCCTATTTCGACAAGGTTAAGAACTTAGGGCTTATAATTGACAGCAACATGTCTTGGGCGCCGCATATTAACGAAATTAGCAGGCGCATGCATTTCTCTTTTCATTCTCTTAAGCGCCTCCAATACTTCCTCCCTCACAACACCAAAATTATGCTAGCGCAAGGTCTTATGCTTCCGATACTAGACTATGCCGATGTTTGCTATCTAGATGTGACCGAGGAGCTGCTAAATAAGTTAGAGCGATTACAAAACCTAGCCATTCGTTTCATTTTTGGTCTACGTAAGTATGATCATGTTTCTGAATTTCGTGCTCAACTCAATTGGCTCCCAATCCGCCTTCGCCGTGATATGCACATCCTTACGCTCCTATTTAAGATTCTCAATTTCCACAACTTTCCTTCTTATCTACGCTCCCGATTCACTGTGCTTCCTCCTCCCTCACGCTCTAGGCGGTCTTGTGTCATACCGACACTTGACATACCGAAGAGCAACACCAAATTCTTGCATAAATCTTTTTCCGTATATGCCGCATCTCTTTGGAACCAACTTCCCGTTCACATCCAGAGATGTCCTTCACTAAAATCTTTTAAATCTCACTTGAAAAAGCATTTCCTCGCTATCGAAAATAGTTGACCTAGACTCAATTCATCGTTCTTCTTTAGTTTGTGTATTTATTTATATTATTATTTTTAACGTAAATATGTATATATTTTATGTATGTATATATCTATGTATATATTTATAAGTATAGTGATACGTATGTATATATTATATGTGTATGTATGTATGTATTATTTTATACATTTTTAAACTTGATTTGCTTATACTATTTATTGCATTGTGTTTTGACCCGTTGAATGGCACTTACTCACTTCCACTGGTTGGCTGGAAGAAATTTCTTTTAGAGATAAGCCCGCCATTGTATACATACCTCTCATATGTAGAATTTCTAATTGTTAGTGTTATGCAATAAAGAATATATATATATATATATATATATATATATATATATATATATATATATATATATATATATATATATATATATATATATATATATATATATATATATATATATATATATATATATATATATCTATTAACATGTTATTATATTTATAAGAATAAATTATGACTATTTAGTTAAATATCTAAGATTATTATCAACTTAAGTATGTTTTAAATAATGAATTAATTCTATACGAATGTTAAATAACACGAAAATGTTATATACAATTTACATTATATTTAAAAATATAAAACATTTTTATGTCACTCACATACAAAAGATACATTGTTCTAGTAGAAATGTTTCTATGAAGGTCGTTTTTGTAAACTGAAACTATTGTTCTTGTAGTGTAGTGGTATTTTACTTTATGTTTCATAAGTTTAAAGTGTGGTGTGACGTTTGATTCTCTGGTTGAATAATTTTGATGGTGATACAAGCTAGTGTTAAGACACTCCGTTGCTTAGTTCCTGTTCTTTCCGTCCCCGTTTTTCGCCTTTTTCGAGGCATTGCGTGTTGAGTGGTGGAACTCAACGCAGCACTTTGCCTAGTTTCCAGAGCGAAGAATATGAAAATAGAAAAATACATCTTCCCCGAGTACAAATTGAATCTATAAACCGTCGCGTTTATAGGTAGACGCTACGTCTCTCCGCCACGACGGTCCTAAGTTTAGCTTAAATCTTACGTAAATCGATTTTTGAATATTTTTTAGCTTATTCTATTTTAATGTTAATATAATAAGTTCTGGAGGAGGCCTTTACCTCTCATGGAGAGGGTTCTTGCAAATAAAAAAAGAAAAAAAAAAAAAAAACCTATTATATATTATACCAATTAAATTATATATTATGTTATGTCAATTGCAATATAATATCAAATCAATAACTAATTAATGGTATTTATAATCTAATGAACAAAATTACAAAAACTGTTATGAATTTGAATATATTTATTTTATAATCTAATTTAATTATTTGTTCATATCATCATAATCATATTATTTTTGTTTTATTTAATTTTAATTTAATTTAATTTAATTCAATATTAATCTAATTTATTTGATTGTTTATTTATTATGCATGTACACTGTAAATGAACTATGGAATGCAAGAAATATAAGGCTTTTTTATTTTTTTATTTATTTATTTATAATAAGTTCGGGATAAATAAAAATTAGAAGAAATACGACAGGACCAAAATATACAAAAGCGCAGACGAAATTCTGGACTACGTAGCGTTGTCTCCAGAATTTGATTTACGTGAACTATATAAAGTAAAATTATCCAGTTTCTTTTGGAATTTTGGAAATCATATCTTATATGTAATTTTTATATATAATATATAGATAGATAATGTATTTTGAAGATCTGAATAAGATGTGCAAATACATACGTTCAATCTAATAGTTGGTCAACACAATATACACTGATGAGAAGACCTTCGCAGCTCTGGTTCAATCTGGTAAGAAATTTCTGATGAAGTTGGAACGAAAATGTTTAACTTAGTCTTTAGAAGAGAGAAAAATAATTAAATTTTTCTCAGTTGTATGTTTTATCTCGTATAGAGCAGAGTAAACAGAGAGTAACAAGTGTCAAAACGCACCATGCTCTGCTGTCGGCCTAAAAGCGAAATAACTTATATGGGGTGGTTGATTTCAATTATGAAGTGGCTAGTGGAAAAAGTTGAGGCTCAAAATACAATAGGGACCTCTGTCGAACAACTGTTTTGATAGGCCATAGACAGGGAGAGGTTCAGGGAACTAACGGGCAACCTTCAATAGTGAAGAGGCACTGCAAGAAGAAGAATGAAGTAATCAAATAAACGTCTTTTTAATGTGTGTATCTATCTAGTTGGGCAGCCTATTAACATCAAAGCCAAAAATATTAGTAGAATCAGCGTTACAATTAAATCAATTGATTGTAGTAAGTTACTAAGACCTCTCCATACTATAAGATACTTATTATTCTATTCTATTATTAAATTGAATGATAATATTTATAAAGGTAATTTCCGGCAAAGTTTAACTTGATTGTTTATACAATGTGTAGATCGAGTTATTCAAAGATCATAAACTTGTTTTAAATAAAATAAAGTTATTTATTCAAATTGTTATATAGATATCACAAATTGTCAATTTCAGTTTTATAGATTATTTTCAAATTTCTCCATTTTTTCCAAATTTTTCCATTTAAATCAAAAGATATCTGTAAATCTAGTTTAGAACGGTAAGCCCATCTATACAAGTGCTTGAGGCAAAGTATTTCAATTCTTATTTTATATATACTAGGTAGAGTAAAGCTGGAACAAAGATTTTGAACCTACTACCTTCATCATAGTCGAGCCAATGAGTATGGCATCTAACTGACAGGATATTAGAAAATATTTTTAGCACAAAAATAACTGCTTTTAGTGTTAAATTAGTAATTATAGAACTAAACAATACAACAAAAAAGTATAAAAAATTAAATAAGAAAATTGAAAAATTAATTTTTTAACATCATGCTTTATCTATCACGTTCATAGTCTAACGCTGACCCACATTGAACCGCTATGATGCCACTGTAAGTAAAATTTTATACATATAACAAATCCGTCGTGATACAGTGGCACTGCGCCTGCCTTAAAATGGGGTTCAATTTCATTTTATAGATTATTCTCCACAATTCTCCATTTTTTACTACGATAT
The DNA here is from genome assembly GCA_037178615.1 of Dione vanillae. Classification (NCBI taxonomy): domain Eukaryota; kingdom Metazoa; phylum Arthropoda; class Insecta; order Lepidoptera; family Nymphalidae; genus Dione; species Dione vanillae. The sequence goes on along the minus strand of JAZFAU010000278.1, from coordinate 415,161 downwards.
ATATTTATAATTTAAATTGATGTTAATTATTTAGTCCACTAATGTGGAGTGCAATACTTCATTTTTCTAGCTCTGATGACTAGACGAGAACGCGTTGAGCTGCGTGTGACATCACACACAGCTCTCTTAAATTATTTTCTGTGTACTTTAGTAACCAATATACTAATTGCACTTATAAAAATGTCATAATTTTTACATCACTAAATAAAAATAACATAAATTAATGATCGCCCAATGTTTCTTTTGACGTTACCATTGTCATGCTACTTCCGTTTACCCTATATCATTAATACTTGCAAGACATAGGCAACGAATACTTAAAGCATATACAATAAATATTACGTAAGTGAAAAATAAAGAAATTTAAATATATTTTTTTCCTTTGAGATCGTATCGAAATCTTAACCATCACGCTTATAGTACATTTTCAATTATTTACAGCAGTAGTGGTGGTATGATTTCTCATGAGATGATCTGAAAAATATTTGTGAAGCAAATAATCAAATAGCAATTGTACATGTAAACCACCGATCCACACTCCTATACTTCCTTTTACTAATCGTCAAATTGGAACAATTCAAAATTAAAAAAAAAACGGAGAACAAAGTGTTTTAACATCAGATGCACCACCACACGCAATGCCTCGAAAAAGGCGGAAAGCGGGGACGGAGAAAGCAGGGACTAAGCAACGGAGTGTCTTTACACTAGGTTCCCACGGTCCCTGCGATTCCCACCGGCTAACATGCTATTAGCGGATTAAAGCATGAAGATTAATAAAATAAAAAACCAAAATTTTTAATTTCGGTCCCACGGACCAACACACGAGTATAGGAAGGTTAGCATACATTCAAGTAATTATTTCGTAATATTATACAGATTGTATATCGCTACGAAAATATTTTACTTATAATGGCTGTTAAATTATGTGTAGAATGTTGTTATTTAGGTCTAGATGTTTTGGTTGGAACGATATATTGTTAGAAGTTGTGTAACTGGAAATTTTTATGTAACTTAGTATTATAGGAATCTTTTTTTAACTTCACTCTGTATTTCTTATATAGGAAAGGTTAAATAGTGACAAAAATCTCCGTTCTCCGCTTTTTGCTAGACGCTTGGACCCAAAAATTTAGAGTGGCTGTCATAACAGAGTAGGAAAGTAGATATTATTAAACCCGATCATATGCGCTTTATATATAAATGCATTACCCCATACACTGTTATATTGTGACACAATAACATTTTTCTTACAACACATGTTTTTACTAGTTGTTACTATTTCCGTAGATTTGTAGACACGTGGAACTCCACTACTGTGCAGTTTCGTAGGAACTTTTTTCCACGTATCACACTATTGTGGAATAGCCTACCCTGCGGCAGTGTTTCCAGATCGATACGACATGGTTACCTTCAAAAAGCGCGTCTACCTCCATCTTAAAGGCCGGCAACGCTCTTGTGACACCTCTGCTGTTACACAGGGCCGTGGGCGTCGGTGATCACTTACCATCAGTTGACCTGACCGCTCGTTTGCCTCGTCCTTGCCATAAAAAAAGAAAGATTTGGACGGATCCCAAGAGCATTTTATTGCATCCTAAGTGTAAAGTAATGAATTACAGTGAATAAAAATATTCTTCTATCCCTATATCTTTGTTTTAATTTCCCCTACGAGCAATGTTTACAAGTAAAAGCAAAACATGTCCCACACGGCACTGATGTAGTAATATTTTCAGTTTGACTACGACGTTTCATGAATAATTCAAGAAGCATTCAATAACACATCATAACGACGAATCTATTGAAATGCTATTTAATAGTTGTTTTGTTTGATGTTAGTTTTTAAATTTTATATGGAAAATTTATAAATATATTTTTTAATGTTTTCAAAATTTAATCTACATATAGCAAGTTTATTTACGCATAGATAGCGTTAGACTGTAGACGCGATTGTTAATTGGTTTAATTTGCTCGAGCTCGAGTTCGAGCCAAAACGCGGCGTTAAGTTCCGCCATTGAACACCAAATGTCTCGATTGGCGAAAAGTTAGGAATGGATTTGATTGATACTAGGTTCCCCATAACTATAATTTGAGGACCGTCATGGCGCAGAGGTGCAACGTCTGCCTGTAACGTGACGGTTTCTGGGTTCAATACCCAGTCGGGAAAGATGGATTTTTCTATTTCGATTTTCTTCGCTCTGGAAACAAGGTAAAACGCGGCGTTCAGTTCTGCCACTCAACCCGCAATGCCTCAAAAAAAGGCGGAAAGCGGGGACGGAGAAAGCAGGGACTAAGCAACGGAGTGTCTTAACTGTAGGTTCCACGGTTCCATCAGTTCCCTCTGCCTACCCTGCCATGTGCAGCTAAATTCTCTCATTTACAATTAGTATATAGATATTCCTGTAATTTTTAAAGTCCTACAATTAAAATACTTAATTAAAATATCAACTATTAATTAACTGTACTCAATAGTTTAATTATTTTAAATTAATATGAAGCATATTCACTTAATAACAAGCGTGTAAGACTAAAATTATTCTACTGGAACTAGGTTATGTACACAGCTATGTTATTTCTTAACAAACAATAACCATACAATATTACCTGGAGATAAACTTGAGGTAACGTATATATGATTAATATAGTATGTTAGTAAATATGTTATGGTAAAGTAAATGTAGTGTGGTAAAGTGGCAAAATGTGGTGGGAAAATTGAAATTAAAAAAAAAATCATTTTGTCAGTAACTTTGGTAAAGCATCTTCTTCGTCTTTCAAAAAAGTATAGTCGACAATGAAATCCTCTATGACCGTCATTTACATTAAATTGCAGCAATAAATTTATTATTATTAAGCTACTTAACAATATTATGAGGACCGTCGTGGCGCAGAGGCGTAAGTAATCTACCTGTAACCGCGACGGTTTGTGGGTTCGATCTCCACTCGGGGAAGATGGATTTTTCTATTTCCATTTTCTTCGCTCCGGAAACAAGGCAAAGCGCGGCGTTGAATTCCGCCACTTAACACGCAATGCCTCGAAAAAGGCAAAAAGCGGGGTCGGAGAAAGCAGGCACTAAGCAACGGAGAGTCTTAACACTAGGTTCCATGGTTCCTGCAGTTCCCTCTGTCTACACTGCCAAGTGCGGGATAAAAGCGTGAAGCTAAAAAAAAGGAAAAAAAAAAACAAATTAAAAAAAAAATACATAAATAATTTTTAAATATGTACAAGCAAATTTTTTAAATTGGTACGATTTATAGTCATTTTCAGTTGAATATAATTCAAGCTATAGCAAGCAAGCTTAATTTAGACAATTGACTTTTTCTTTTTGTTATTATTCACTAAAGATATCCACTAAAGGAATTTTTTCGACATAAATCAAAACTAGACTAACCTTTTTTTTTTAGCTTCACGCTTTATCCCGCACAAGGCAGGGTAGGCAGAGGGAACCGCAGGGACCGTGGGAACCTAGTGTAAAGACACTCCGTTGCTTAGTCCCTGCTTTGTCCGTCCCCGCTTTCCGCCTTTTTCGAGGCATTGCGTGTTGAGTGGCAGAACGCAACGCCACGCTTTGCCTAGTTTGCCAGAGCGATGAAAATAGAAATAGAAAAATCCATCTTCCCCGACTGGGGATCGAACCTAGAAACCGTCGCGTTACAAGCAGACGTTGCGCCTCTGCGCCACGACGGTCCCGTAGACTTACCTGATACATTTAATTCATTCATCATTTATAAACGTTTTCAACTAATTCACAATAGTATATTATAAAATACTTTTAAGTGTTTGACGTAATTTAATTTAATTCTCTATACACAGAAATTACCCAAAATTAGTGGGAAATTTTTAAATATTATAATTAATAAAGCCAAAAATTAAAAATAGTGTGATGTAGCGATATTTCTATATGCCTACTCGATAAAATGAGAAACCACATAATATTAACAACATAAAGAAGTTGTAATTGGGGCGGGTTCAAATCCCGCTTCGTTTCCATTTCTATACTATTTTCTTAACAAGAATTTTCTTTTCTTAGAAAGCAATAACAATAAAAAAAAAAAGAAATGTGAAATAATACAATAAGACAGAGTTTTTAGGCATTAGCGCGGATAGACCTGTAACAACGATGGTTGTAAGTTCGATTCCGCTTAAGGAGAGTGAATTATTTCTCGTTCTGACAAGAAGACAAAACGCGATATTTGAGTTCCGTCACTCAATATATTGGGCGGAAAGTGAAGAACAGAGTGTCTTAGCACTAGATACATATAACTCCCAAGTAATTTTAAAAGATTAATTTAAGAAATTTAAAATATAAACGTGTAAAAAGTTAACTAACTAAAAGTAAAGTAAAGCCTAGTCCGTACTTTAGTATTAAATTATTTTTGGCATCACGTTTTATCTTGCTTATAGAAAGAACCGTGGGACTTCCGAATTTCGAATCATTGTGTGCGTAGTGGCGTAACTCAACGCCGCGCTCGTCTAGGTGCCTCTCCTCATGGGATTCGAACCCACTAACCGTCGCGTTTACCCCAGACCCCTTAGCGTAACGACAGTCCTCTAGTACCTAGTAGTTAATAAAAAAAATTAAAAAATGAGAAGGTGCTGTCTACCCTGCTATATGAGGGTAAGAGCGTAATCCTTTTTTTATAACTGTACAAACACGGCTGTACTGTAGCGATGCCATTTCTTATTATCTCAGCGCTCATATTTTGCTATATTCTTATTTGTTTAGCGATCTATTATTATTCTGAAACAGTAAATATAACATTATTAACAAGATCACTGAGACAATTTTCTTTATTTGCGGAAATGGGTTTTCCATTAGAAGGGATATTAAAAAATTACGTATTACTAATATTTATACAGGATCGTGATGACGCAGTGGCGTAGCGTCTACCTGTAAACGCCACGGTTTGTGGATTCGATTTCTATTTGGGGATAGTGAATTAATCCATTTCCATTATCTTTGAATCTCTGGAAAATAGGCAAAGCATGGCTTTCAGTTCCGACACTCAACACGCAATGCCTCAAAAAAGGCGGAAAGCAGGGACGGAGAAGTAGACTAAGCAATGGAGTGTCTTAACACTAGGTTCCTATGGTTCGTATAGTTCCCTCTGCCTATATAATAGAAGTTAGAGTGAAGAAAGTTTATTTTAAAATGAAAAGTTTAGTTTAACTAACCGTTTTGAAGTCAAAAATATGTATATAAACTTTTCCACTTTCACTTTCATCGCAGTTTTTTGACATAAATAATATCATTTTATAATTAAGACATCCTTTAACAATGTGTATTTTTTGTTCCGTCTTACTTCACATTATATTCCTTGCGGAGTATCCTCTTCATACGTGCCCACGGGAAAGTACTCGTACTTTTACAGGAGGAAGTCTCAGTACTATCGACTTTGTATACTACAAAAGTTTCTATGTTTTATAAAGAACTAAAAAATTTCAAATATACAAAAAATTAAATAAAAGCTCCACTAACAAAGCTTTTAGTACTTTTAATTTAAATTTAGAAAAGACAAAAGATTCAAAGGATTCGATTACTAAGAGATAATCAATGTATACATAAAAGAACACATGCAAACCAAGCTAGCTAGCTAGCAACAGTATATCCATTTACCATTTACCATAAAGCGTGAAAAAAACAATTACGATAGAAAGCCTTCAATTATAACCAATATATGAGTATAATATAAAAAATATAATGTTTTCCTCCAGCATAATGTTCTTTAGGTGCGTGTGTCCTGACATTAACATCGCGTTTTATGGCGCGTGTCTACTTCCCATGGATTTATGGTGAAAAAGTCAGCTGAAGTCACGAATATACTATGGATTTTCAGAAAAAATATTGTTATTTATTATAGAACGGATCGGAGCTGTCTGTGGAGTTTAGTTTGACATTTGAAGTTAACGTTGAAAATTGAAATATTACCGACAACTGTTGTGCCGCAGAAGCGTAGTGTCTGTCTGTAAATCTTATTTTTTGTGGGTTCAATGTTCGGGAAACATGGATTTTTCTATTACCAGTTTCTTTGCTCTGGCAAAGCGACAAACCGCAGCGTTCCGCCACTCAACACGCCGAAAAAAAAGACGGATAGCAAGTAACGAAGTGTCTTAACACTAGGTTCCCATGGTTTCCGCGGATCCCTATGCCTACCCTGCAATATACGGGATTAAAGCGTAAAGACAATGCTTAATGCGTAAAGGTAAGCAGAGTAGGCAAAAGAAACCGCAGTAACCGTAGGAACCTAATGTTAAGATACTCCGTTACCCGATTTCCAAATATCGAATCATTGTGTGTTGAGTGGCGGAACTCAACGCCGCGCTTTGCCTAGTTTCTAGAGAGAAGAAAATGGAAACGAAGAAATCAATTTTCCCTGAATGCGAATTCAACCCAAAAACCATCGCGTTTAGAGGCAGACGCTGCGCCTCTATGCCACGGCGGTTATTTTATTATTTATGTAACTGTTGACACTTCACAAATCTGTATCACAACTCCCAACTCCGGTTTCGCAAAGAGAATATTTTCAAGGAACGAAGGAGTTTCCTAAATTTTGTTTTACGCTCAATGTCGCATATAGCCAAGAGATAAAACAAAAAAAATTAATGTTAGGACACTCCATTCCCGCTTTTTTAAATATTACGTGTTGAGTGGTGAAACTAAATACTGCATATTTTCTTATAACCAAACCGAAGATTATTAAAATAATGAATAAAAAATATATCCCCGAATGGATATCGAACCCACAACTATCGCGTTTACAATCGCTGTGGCACGACGGCTTCAAATTAGTAAAATTATTGAAATATATAAGTAACGTATTTTCGATCTGCATAATTTGAAACATAATTCCTTTAATATTTTATACGTGTGACAAAACAAGATTGTTTTTTCGTAACGCTACAAACCCTTTGTCTTTTCTTCTGTCGTGTCAGTGTATAAAACAGTGTACGTAGATAAACGTCCTTTGTGTAAGTTTAATGTGGGGTCAAAGCATTACTTAAAACATTTTCTAGTTTCCATCTGGACTGGAGGAAATAAACGACTGTACATGGTATAGCCAATTTGCGCCTTCTGTACAAAATGTTCTGAGTCTGTAAATACGTAATATTATGCCTCGGCCTGCTTTTATTTAAATATATATGAAGAGTAAATGCATAGTAGAAAAATGTATTAGTATGCAAAAGGAAAAAAAATATTGTCAAAATAAAATTATAGAGATTTATAATATAGTGTTTTGACACTAAAATCTTCATTTTTTACATGCAAACGGCGATTCTCCCTGTTAACGATATGCTATATCGTTGTTGGCCTGTCCGTCCGTCCATCTGTCCTACCCCAGGTTGTTATATCTCACAAACCTTGATATCTAGAAACAATTTTTAATTTTTCATAATTTATTTATTTTCGTAGACGTTTTAAAGACAAGTATTAAATATATTGAAAAAATTTTAATATTTCATCAGTAGTTACAAGTAAACTTTTTGAAATAAAAAATTGGCCACAAAAAAATTTACCACAGGTTCACTAAGTACTTGAGTAAAAGTGACGCAGCGAGCTCATTGGAATATTTTCTTTGAACTACAAAGCGCGGAAAGCGAAAACGGAGTGTCGTAACTCTACGTTCCCACAGTTTCAGCGGGTCCCTTTGATTACCCTAATATATGCGGGCTAAAGCTAAAAAATTCTACTAAATGGGTAACAAATATTTTTCACCATAATAGAGCTGCATTTATATGCAAGGTAAGCTAGCAAGTATTATATTATATAAAATCTGTAAAAAAGGCAATAATGTAACTTAAGGTATGTTCCCATTGTAGACTTCAAGCGTTCGAAACAGCAGACGGTCACCAGTTTTAAGAATAAAGAATTTTGGTGAAATATGAATTTACTTTCATTTATTTATTTATAAAGAACCTAATGTTACATACTAAGACTAAATTGGTGGTAATATATTCATAAACATGTACATATAGCGTATCTTAAATGTAAGTGAACTTTTTTGTAAATAAAAATTGTTGTCTTTTAAACTTTGATCTATATAAACGGCTAATGATATAAAATAAAAAAAGAACACTTGATATTTCAATAATGAACTGAGAATAAATGGACTCTAGTTTTAATGCTCTTCAATCTAGTAGGGTATTAAGGTTCTCCCCATTTACCAATTAACTTCAAAATATTGCGTGTTGAGTGACGTAACTAAACGCCGCGCTTTATTTTGTTATTATAGCAAAGAAAAATGATACATACATACATACATACATAACTTCACGCTCTATCCCTAGCGCTACGCTACGGTCCCTGCATACCTCTTTCGCCTCGTCCACTGTCATTAATCTCTACATGCATGCTCTCCGGGGAGTCCTCATGCTTTTTACGTGACCTTCCTCCAGTATCTTTGATACTGTGTTTTCGAAAGTCAACCGAGGTCTCCCATTACCTTTCTTACCACTTACTCTTCCATCGTATATCTTTTTTACCACTCTTTCGTCACTCATTCTTTCGACGTGCCCAAACTATCTGAGCACGTTCTTCTTCATTCTTACTGTGACATCCTCGCTGGTACCTACTATCCTGTGTACCTCTTCGTTGCGGATTCTGTCAACTAAGCTGACTCCGCATATCCTTCGAAGAAATCACATCTCCGCAGCATTCATCTTTCTTTCATTCTTCTTCTGTAATACCCACGTTTCAGCGTCAGGACAGCATCGGAACAAGAACTGCATTGTGTACGGCCAAACGTGCAGCGACGCTGACGTTCTGCCATCTCAACAACGCAGCTAAGGTACCGTTCATTCTGTTACCGGCAGCAATACGTCTTTCAACATCCATTTCGTATCTACCATCTCTACTTAACATACTTCCCAAATATATTACTTCGTTCACTTGTTCTAATAATTTTCCATTCACAAAAATCTTGCATTCTGTCCTTTCCTCGTCTCTTTCAAATACCAGAACCTTTGTCTTACTTGCATTTAAGCTTAGACCATTATTTTCACACCCGTCTTTCAGAATGGTGACCAATGCCTGTAACTCGCTTTCTAATGATGCAATAAGCACTGCATCATCTGCGTACAACAAGCAAACAAAAATGATAACGATTCATTTAATCGAGGGCGAATCAAACACACAACCCTGAAATAGAATAAGGTCTTTCGCCTCGTCCACTGACATTAGCCACTTCATACATGCTCTCCGGGGAGTCCTCATGCTTTTTACGTGACCTTCCTCCATATTTCATACTGTGTTTTCGAAAGTTAAGCGAGATCTTCCCTTTCCACCCTAACCACTCTCACCAATGATTTTTAACATCCTTTCATCATTAATTCTCTCGACATGTCCAAATCTAAGCAAGTTCTTCTTTCTTCAAATTTTACGACGTTTAAAGTAGATTTATCTATATATTGTTAAATATACTCGTTTTTTTAACATAAGTCTTTCAAATATTTTAATTGACAATCGTGTTCTTTCTTAAATGAGTATTTGAAGTTGCTACTTTGAAGCTTAGGATTTAGTTAATACTAAGCACTCTGGTTCGATACCACGATAGCTCAGTGGATGTTTTAATATTTTATGTCTTACTTTAAAATCTCTTGGGCTCGACTTACCGCCACGGTATTGAAGATAGTTGAAAGTCCCGGGACGGTTGTATAAATTGTATTTTTCGCTATACAGTTCTTTAAGTCACACAGATCACAATATCAACACAGTTTAGCATAGTTCACAACTTCTTATTTTGAATTTTGAATATATTCGCGGAGCTCACGGCGCGTGACTCGCGGCTCTCGGCGAACTGAATGACACTAGCGCCGCCGTGGCGTTTTGGCGAAACATCCGTCGATTTCGGCGGATATAAAATGAGCCCAAGATCCTACACCCTCTATATTTAGTATTTCGTTGGAAAGTGTAGAAGGAGTGTCTTCACACTAGCTTCTCTTTGCAGCCTCTGTAAGTTTCAATGACATCGAGTATGACAAGACAAAGTTGCGGGTTGCTTCTACTTCATTATAAATACAGGTGCCTGAATTATTCCACGTGTAAATGTTTATTAAAACTTTGCGAATGCCAAGTGCTCTTACATTGAATACTGTATGTATCTCAAGTCTAGAGACTAGATTATTATGTACATATATTATTCACAACTTAGTTCAAAAATTTCTATGTACATTATATTAACTACACGTGTCACTTTTAGTTTATTACACGAACAACACAATTACACATTTGTATAGAGAAGGTTATGTTTATTTAACTATACTTATGACTAGCGGGGACGGAGAAAGCAGGGACTAAGCAACGGAGTGTCTTAACACTAGGTTCATATGGTTCTTGCAGTTCCCTCTGTCAATTCTGCATTATGCGGGATAAAGCGTGAAGATAAAAAAACAATACTTAACTTGCCTCTGGCAAAATGTGCATGTGCTCCTGCTGTGTTTATATTTTGTATATATTTTCTTTAAGTATTTTTTCTAGCGTCAGTTTAGAAAATATTTCAAAAAAAAACAAAAATTTAGACGCAGTAGGATTCGACTGCCAAGCGCTATTTTCCACTGAATAGGAATTGGTTTTTTTTTAACTTAAAACATAATTAACACTTCAGACATTTGGCCCTATCCTCCTATCCTATATTAATTAATAATTATATTATGTCCTTATATTTATATATATTTTGTATTACACCTTTATATAAATATTAATATTTCTCATTATTTTTTAGTTCATTGTTTCCTAGAACTTAAGCGAAATATATATTTTTTTCTATGTAACCAAAAATCAGTGAATTTATCATATTTGCAGTAAAACACTAGAACGGACAATTCTAGTATTCTGAATATTCCCTTAAGTAAAATATGACCCTCCTGTCACTGTTTTAGAACTACAAACCAACAGTTCCACTATAGAGTCTATTCCAGCATATTTATACTTGAAATAGGTCAGATTTTCCTTATTCAGTCAGTTTCAGCTTAATAGAGGTGTGGTTTGGCTAGACTGAATGCAAAATGAACTGGATAGTATATTTGGGGAAAGCTGTTATTTGCTTACACGTGTACGAGAACTATCAATTTGATTTAATGTATAGGCATAGGTAGAGAGTTTATCCACTTGTAACATATATATAAAAATAATATAACATATAGAGGACCGTCGTGTCGCAGAGGCGTAATCGTCTGCCTGTAAACGCGACGGTTTCTGGATTCGATTCCCACTCGAGGAAGATGGATTTTTCGATTTCCATTTTCTTCGCTCTGGCAACTACGCAAAGCGCGGCGTTGAGTTCCGCCACTCAACACGCAATGCCTCGAAAAAGGCGGAAAGCGGGGACGAAAAAAAAAAGCAGGGACTAAGCAACGGAGTGTCTTGACACTAGGTTCGTATGGTTCCTGCAGTTCCCTCTGCCTACCCTGCCATGTGCGGGATAAAGCGTGAAGCTATAAAAAAATATAACATATATACACATATATATATTTTTAGAAACCAGAGGTGGTTAAAATTAATTTCTTAAGAAAAATAGCGAAATACATAAAGCATATGTTTCAATGAGGACCGTCGTGGCTCAGAGGCGCAACGTCTGCCTGTAACGCGACGGTTACTGGGTTCGATCCCCAGTCGGAGAAGATGGATTTGTCTATTTCCATTTTCTTCGCTCTGGTAAACTAGGCAAAGCGCGGCGTTGAGTTCCGCCACTCAACACGCAATGCCTCGAAAACGGGAACGGAGAAAGCAGGGACTGAGCAACGGAAAAAAAAAATTTTTCAAGTAGTATTCATAAATCACTTATGAACATTATTACGGAGTGGTTCTTTCGTAATATGGACTGCCAAAGGTGCCTTGATTGACATTATTTCATTGCTTTTATAGTCTTTGTCATCTAAAACTATCTTCGTTTAAAAAAAGATTCCCAACTATATTTAAAATTTTATCAAATCGTTCCATATCGTGTTGATTTCCAGAACTCAAAGTACCCTATGGAATGTAGATAAATACCAACCCAGGTAAGACACATACAAACAACTATAGAGCCAATGAGGCTCTATTTACATACAGCTCTTGAATAATTTAATAACAATCAAAATTGATTTGAAAAATATTTAATGTAATTAATTATCATTATCATTTACTATTTCAATTAAATTAGTAAAATTAAACATATATATTTTTCTAAATACATTCTTAATTGGAATCGTTAATAGTCAAACGCTGTGCCAGGATTTTTTTTAGCTTCACGCTTTATCCCGCACATAGCAGGGTAGGCAGAGGGAACTGCAGGAACCGTGAAATCTAGTGTTAAGACACTCCGTAGCTTAGTTCCTGCTTTCTCTGTACCCGCTTTCCGCCTTTTCGAGGCATTGCGTGTTAAGTGGCGGAACTCAACGCCGCGTTTTGCCTAGTTTCCAGAGCGAAGAAAATGGAAATAGAGAAATCTATCTTCTAATATGACTTCCTACTTTTTCCCTAGCAAGGTAGCTAAAGAGAAAGGAGAGCCTAATAATATTAACGATATTATTTATATGAAACAGAAGCATATATTAAAAAAAAAGACAAGACGTACTTTTTATATGACCTAAGGCTCTCCTTTTCCCATATGGAATTTCCCCTAGGTAGGAATTGAACCTACATCCTCCTAAGTAATAGACACTATGATTAGATATTATGATGGTTGAAAAGGATAAAGGCCTGAATAATTTAAATTAACCTATTTTATGTCATTTTAATAATATATACGAATGTGTATGAAAACAACAGTGTCGTAATTTACTAATGAATGCACAGAAGGCGAGATCGTCCCTTATGGGATTATCGCTCAACCCTAATGTGGCTTACATTATACGTGAAATATACAGAAATTTGCAGAAACCCATAAATTTTAATTTTTTTTCAGTGATAATTGCTTTTCTCTATTTATATTTAGTTATAAGGAAAATTCAAACGATTTCTTCATTTGTTCAAACATAAACAGAGATAACACGGTGTTTTTAATTCTACGCAATGCCTCGAAAAAGGCGGAAAGCGGAGACGGAGAAAGCAGCAAGCAACGGAGTGTCTTAACACTAGGTTCCCACGGTCCCTGCAGTTTCCCTTTGCCTACCCTGCCTTGTGCGGGATAAAGCGTGAAGCTACAAAAAATAATAATTTGGACCTAGCGCGATTTGAACCCGCATCTTATGGACCCGTGTAAACATTCTGACCACTAAGCCATGCGATCTTTATCACGTTACGTAAAAACTTTTATATAGTTTTTACAATTTACAACGAAGTTATTAAAGTAAGTAATTGTGATAAATGACCACCACTCAACGCTATACGTACGTAAAGTGAGAGACGGAGTGAGCAGCGGAGTGTCTTAACCCTAGGTTCATATGGTTTCTGCAGTTCTCTCTGCCTGCAATATGCAGGATAAAGCGTAAGCTAAAAAAAAAGTAATAACAAAACCCCACGTCATTCCTAGCATGTTAATCAAATTTTGCCTCTTATCTATATTATTCCTTGATTTATTAATACTGACATCTTAGTCACCCGGTATATATGACATGACATTATCACAAAAACTATGTTACATTTAAATACCAATTTTAGTTTTAGTTTTTGAACATATCCAAATATATTCCATTTATGGTATAATGTGATAAGTTGGCCTCATTTACATATGAAGTTGATGTAAAATTAGTTTTCTGTGTTGACTCTGAGTGAATGCAATATGAATTTTACAAAAACATTGTTAATAATAAGTTAGTAATTGTAGGTTTGAATCCTGTTTGATGTAAATTTCGGTTTTGCTTCAGTAAGTTATTGAAGATCGTAAATTCTGATATTCCAGTAAATTATACAAGGTTTCATAACAATTTTTTTCTCTTTCAAGTCGGTGGCTCGCAACAAGCTTTACGTCAAGATTTCCACTACGAGTAGTGGATTTTTTCATTGAAAGAGACAGTTTTCACTGAATTTTACTAAGTAACATCGAATTCCCTGATGTTTTCCATAGTACCATGTATTCGTAAGGCAGTTATTTATTTAGACTTATTTACTACGTCAAAATCGTTTACTTTGATATTGGAAATAAAAATTGGGTATTTATTTAAAAGGACAGCTTATTTAAAAAGCCAATAATCAAAAGAAATAAAAATAAATGTATTGGAAAATTTAATCGCTTTTATATTTTTTATTCTTTTGATTCAAATTTTTGCCGCGCATAGCAATATAGGTGTTGTATCGCAGGTTTTATATTTTATGTGGTGGCAAACGAGTAGATGGGACACCGTCCCGTATAGATGCGTTGACAACCAAATACTCAGTTGAATCCCCCTTTATGGGCTTTCGAAACTCTCACTCACCTCAAGAAACACAACAGCATTAATATGTTGTTTCACGACTATATTCTGTTCCAGGGGGTAATTACCTGGTTAGAGCCTGGTATTAGAGGTATCTACGTATAGTATTAAGATACTCCATCTCCCACTTTCCGCCATTTGAGGCTTTGCGTGGTGTGTAGTGGAACATTATGCTGCGGTTTCCCAGTTTCTATAACGAAGAAAATGGAAATGCAATAACCCATCCTTCCCGAGTATGAATCGAACTCACAAACCCATCGAAGTACAGTTGAAAAGTACAAAATATTTATGACTCCTCTAGATTATATGAAATGAAAGGTAAAAAATAAAGTGCAGTAAAAAATATTTAGACAGACTTTAACCTAAATTTATTCTATGAAGAATAACAATAGTAATACTAAGTAAAATTCGTGGTCCATAATCTGTCATCTATGGACCATTAATGGACCACTGATCTTAGATAAGTTAAATTAATTTAAATTAACCTAATCAACTGCAAGTAATAAAATAATGTACACACAATTCTCACAAAGTGATAAAGTTTCATGTCTGTATATTATATGAGGCTGTTATAAAGTTTGAATATAATAGTAATGTCACTTAATCTCAAGTGAAGATGTCTGAACAGATTTGCATGAGGCCAAAGTGAGGGTGGATTAGGTGGGTTCACTTCTGAGGTAGTTAGATCTATAGATAATTATAATTTACATGTTATTTATAGGCACAGAGTTTGCTTGTAAAGAGAGGGTTGAGGGATCGATTTCTGATCAAGAAGAATTATTTTTTTCCTTTTCTTTGGTATGATAACAAGCAGAGGTCAGAGATATATATATATATATATATATATATATATATATATATATATATATATATATATATATATATATATATATATATATATATATATATATATATATATATATATATATATATATATATATATACGGTTTCTTTTAAATTCTAATGTGGCTTACATTATACGTCATATATATATATATATATATATATATATATATATATATATATATATATATATATATATATATATATATATATATATGTATATATATATATGTATATATATATATATATATATATATATATATATATATATGTATATATATATATATATATATATATATATATATATATATATATATATATATATATATATATATATATATATATATATATATATATATATATATATATATATATATATATATATATATATATATATATATATATATATATATATATATATATATATATATATATATATATATATATATATATATATATATATATATATATATATATATATATATATATATATGGTTGATTTTAAATATCATTTAAGTGAAAATTAGTCATCCATTTCGACTTGTTTGTGTCAAATGATCAAATTACGGACAAAAGTTAAATCCATGTAACCAAATTCTTAGGAATTATTCGGGAAACTTTCATTCGGTAATAGAATTATTAAAATTGTTTTTAGTAAAAGCCAAGTTGTGATGATATTTTAGACGTAATGGCAAATATTTTAATTCAGAAACGATAAACACTTAATAAGATCACAGAATAGTGAATTATCATTTATTTATTAAGTCTTAGATACGTCATAGACAGAGCTCTGGTATCTAAATAATGCGCGAATTTAAGTTACGCCCACTTGACATAAAGTGGAAAACGCATAATCTTTACATAAGGTACCCCCCGCTTTTCCTACAATCTATGGAATACAACGCGAAATTTAAAACTTTAATCATGAATAAAGTAAGAAAATAAGAAAATTGTTAAAAATTTAAAAAAATAACTAAAAGGTTTAAAGAAGAAGACCTTCATATTCTTTAGTATGGCACCAGAGAACATCTAGTGAGTAATTATTAATAGTATCAATCTGGTTATTTATATGACCAATACATATGATATTTATATCAATTTTAATTAATCAATACGTTTATTATAACCAAAGCTTTTAGAAATATAAATAAATTACGTAACAAGACGAATTAATTGTAGAAATAATATCTTAATAACACTTCACCAAACTTTGTTCATTCTATTCACAATTTATGACAAAAAGAGAAATTTAAAAATTCTAACAAAGCTATATATGAAAGTTTGACTTTCTAATATAAAACTTGGTTCCTTAGAAGCAGAGTCGAAGTTCTTTCATTTAATTTAATTACACCGATCACTCTCGACAGCTGGTATAAATGATAATGACGGTTCTAACGTCACTTATGCATTAGTTTGTTGAATTGTAAGCATAAGTCAAGGTTTTGTATGAATGCAGATTCTAACGGCGGAAAGCGGGGACGGAGAAAGCAGGGGCTAAGCAACGGAGTGTCTTAACACTAGGTTTCCACAGTCCCTGCAGTTCCCTCTGCCTACCCTGCCATGTGCGGAATAAAGCGTGAAGCTATAAAAAAAAAGATTCTATTACAATTTATAAAGAAATATTCGTTAGATTTTTCATAATTTGGAAAATTATAGAAATTTCCCCACAGAGATGCCTTATGAAGATAACAAAATAAAAATAAGCTAACGAATGTATCGATTAACTGGCTAATTAGCTAGAATGCTCGGACATTATTAAGAGACCTAGGTTCACATTCCGGTATGTTATTATTTATATACATCTTTGAAAATATATCTTAATGTATAGTTTGGGTAAATTAAAAAAAAAATGAAAGCCAAACTCTGTAACTTTAATACTTTAAATGCTGCCTTTTTAATATATTTCCCAGTTAAAATACTGTATGTTATCAGTTTTGTCTTTATTAAAAAAATGTTTTAATATTTTTTATTACTATGTACTCTTATTTTTTTTCTATACACTTATTTTTTAAAAATTACTCAAATCAAATTAAACTCATAATATTTATGCAGCTAAATATAGCATATTTTTGTTACGAAATTCTGTAACTGTAACATTCATTTAAATTTATTACGAATTCCCTTTAACGTACACTTGGGTCACAAAACTGAGGCTCGCCCTGACCTCCTCATCCCAAAATACACGATGAATCTATTGAATTATTTAATTATTACCTTCTCATAATCCTGATAAACTTTAGTATCAAAAGTGGTGTTCTTACTATATATTTCTCTCCAAAAATCGAACCCGCAATACTTTGAAGAACCAAAAACACATTTTGTTTCAGAATTTCTGTGTTATTTTATACATTTTCCTGATATAGCGAAGTACGTGCTCACATTAAAAGGCACTCCACTCCGCTTGACTAGCTCTAATGTCATGAAACATTTTAAATGTACTATAGAGTTTATATTACTATGTTATA
Organism: Dione vanillae; assembly: GCA_037178615.1. Classification (NCBI taxonomy): domain Eukaryota; kingdom Metazoa; phylum Arthropoda; class Insecta; order Lepidoptera; family Nymphalidae; genus Dione; species Dione vanillae. The sequence continues at coordinate 397,536 of JAZFAU010000278.1, read as the reverse complement.
AATAAAATTTAACAGCTAAAAAGAAATGTTGATTTGTGGGTTCGATTCCCACTCAGGAAGATGGATTTTTCTATTTCCATTTTCTTCGCTGTGGCAAATAAGCAAAGTACAATGTAGAGTTCCGCCACTCAACACATAACGATAGGACAATTACACGGGAAACGGAGTGTCTTAGCACTCAGTTACTATAACTCTTGCGGTTTCCTCTGCTTAGCTATTTGTAGGATAAAGCATAAAGCTGTACAAAAATATATGAGACTGACCCAGGAAAAAATTGGCAGATGACATCATCTCAGTTGCTGGACCACACTGGACTGGACATACGACATTTTGGCGATAGGAAAAATGGAAAGATTTAGAGAAAGCTCCTTCTCAGAAGGGATCCTCATTGAAATGATACAACTAAAAAATTAAAATAATATTTAATATAAGTAACTAACTAACACTATTTAAACTTAAGCTTACATATAGACATAAGTACTAACTACTATTATTAACAGCGTTAAAATCAATACATATCTATTTGTTCGTTTTGTAAAAAATAACTAAACGGAGAATAAAAACACTGTATGAAAATATTGTTAATCTTTTAGATGACTGCAGAATTGCAGTTGTAAATTTATTTCAAAGAGGTTTATCTATAAGATGTTGTATATATGTAGATCTTAAAATTTATATCGAGGACTTCCCCTAACTCTCTTATCAGGTGTTCTTGCATTATATTCTATGTACATAATATTTATATCATCTAGGCAAAGACGAGATTTAAAAAATGTATAGTTAGAAAGTAAAAAAAGAAATGTGTTGAAGTAAATTTTAAGTAATTTATATAATTTTATCGAGAAATTAAGTCAATAGTAAATAGGCCGTGGTGGCGCAGCTTCTAAATGTAAAGACGTCAGTTATGGGTTCGTTTCTCAAGAGGTTAGTGTTTGGTAATAAGGCAAAACGTTGCGTTGAGTTTCATCACTCAATGCGCAATGTCCCAAAATTAGGTGAAGTGGGAAACGGAGTGTCGTAACACTACGTTCCGTATCTCTCTTGATGTAAAAGACAAACTACTTTTTTAAGCAAGCAAATTCTAATAAAATAAATTAATTTGTTTTAATACTTGTTCTATCGAACCTAGCTAGCGGAGCATCAGAAGCTAGGTATATAAAATGTATGGGATTTTGTGAAAAATAAACTAAAAAAAAATTCTATCCATTGGATACACTTTAAAAATTTTGATTGAAAAAAAAATTAGGACACTACACAACAGTGTGAGGGCCGAAACTGAAAACGTCGATTTTTACGTACTCGTAGTGCATCGAAAATTGACCGACACCCACGGTAATGGACTTCTGTTTTTGCCTTTTATGAAATCAATAAAATATTGATAGATACGTTTGTACTGCTGTAAAACTTTATTTGACACAGAATATGTCCATATTTGATATATTTTATTAACTTTCGAGCTGTATCCGGCAAATATTTTTTTGGCATCACGCATTATCCCGCAAAGCATAATAGGTATAGATAATTTAAATTCAAGATTCGCGTATATTACGTATAATTACCGCGTATTTTTATTCTTATATCAAGTGGCGTATTTTAGGGCCCCGTGTAAAGCGTTGCATTACCAAAATAAACGAAGAAAATTATTCTATGTCGAAGTCGGAGTACGTATGTAAATACACTACAAATAATCGTCGTACCAAGGAGGCACAACGTCTCAGTTCCGCCACTTAACAATCAATGCCTTAAAAAGCGGAAACTTAACGTAGTGTCTTTGCACTAAGTTCTTAAAGTGTCGATTCCCACTGCTTATACTGCTATGTGCCTGATACATTGTGCAGCAATAGCATTACTTATACTAGCATAACATTCTGAAATGTCAAAATATTATAATATGCATTTGAAAAAAATGTGACAAAGTATGAAAAATAATAATATTTTGTTCACTTAAATAATATCTTCTGTTTTAATATTCTACATTTTCATCTCGAAACACATCAGGCGGGACCAGTCACGTAGCGACGTGACGACATTATAAGAATTCCATTTTATTTCTAAATCCTAAATGGTGTACCTCAGCAAACAAATATATTTATTATAGTAAAGATTCTTTGTTAAAATCTGTTTGCCTGACGTGACAGTTGCGGGTTTGATTCCCATGTTGGGAAATAAAGAACAACGATTATACTTTATTGCACAGATAATTAAACATTACATAACAACAAAAAACTAAAAATTAAAACAATAATGAATAGAAATGATACATGAAATTTATATAAATCAAATACACTTAATATATATTATATATATATATATATATATATATATATATATATATATATATATATATATATATATATATATATATATATATATATATATATATATATATATATATATATATATATATATATATATATATATATATATATATATATATATATATATATATATATATATATATATATATATATATATATATATATATATATATATATATATATATATATATATATATATATATATATATATATATATATATATATATATATATATATATATATATATATATATATATATATATATATATATATATATATATATATATATATATATATATATATATATATATATATATATATATATATATATATATATATATATATATATATTATTGCACAACAGGCCTAAACACAACATAATAGTTACAAAAATAAAAAGGAACAGAAGTACAATCAGGCGGCCTTATCGCTTAAAGCGATCGCTTCCAGGCAACCTTTGGATGTTGCAGTTGTAAAAACAAACGGGTAGTAGATAAAATATAACATATATTTAAATATATAACCATACAGAAAAAATATATAAATATATGTACATACATACAAACATATACATATTCATAAATACGTACATATATATATATATATATATATATATATATATATATATATATATATATATATATATATATATATATATATATATATATATATATATATATATATATATATATATATATATATATATAATGCGGGGATGAGTTCCGTCCATGAACACACAATATCTCATCAAGTTAGCCTAAAACGGTAAAATTTCCTAACATTTTTTTTGGTTTTCTTTGACAATCTATCATGCGAGGAAATTTCTTTTGTATGAAAAATAATTATGATTTTTCAAGTTAAATCGAACCGGCAATTTTTGCCACAGGCAATAATATATGTTACAGTACGGTAATTTACCCCTTCGTAGTCGCTAATGTTAGTTCATGAAGCTGATATTTAAATACGTAGAAAAATATACATAATATTCACATACAAAACCTAGAAAGTATAAATTAAAAATAAATGCATAGACTGAAGTCTAGTAAAAATAAATCAATTCATTTCAACTTTTAAACAAATATTTGCCAGAAGCGATAATCGAACTCATATACCTAATCAATTAAGCATATATAAAATAGAATATTCCAATTTAAAACGACCTATTGTGGATTCGAATACATACCGTCATGAAGCCGTTGAGCTGCCAGTAAAATTATATTAAGGTGCGCATAATGAAGGGAATCAAAGGGGAGAGAGTCATTGATGCGAAAAATGAGATAGAATTTAGAAATGTCGGCAGTTTTAGACGTTTGTAAAATGATAATACACACGGATCTACAGAACTTCTGATCTCTTATATACAAGCACTAAGCCAATTAGTGATATATCACTATATATTTTCTATTAAAAACGAAGTAATAATCTTTGATTTTTGTGCTTGAAAGTTTTTTAACGAATTCAATTTTTTTGAACTCGAATCTCATAATAATTTGTAGTCGTTGGAAAATCGTAGTTACTAGAATTAAAAAGTTCGTACCAAAAGGTATATTTCTTTTAATAAATGAGAAAAACTTAAAAGAAAAATAAAGTTGAACACAAACACAACAAAATTATATTAAGATACAACTAACGAAGGAAATCAAAGGAGAAAGACTCATTGACGCGAAAAGACGTTTGTAAAATTGAAATACACACGGCTCTATAGATATTTTTGAAGGGACGATGTTTAAAAATTAATGTATGATTTATATTAATTAAAAAAATATGTAGCAGCTCTTTGCTCATGCCGGTACCACAGGAACCGTGGGAACCTAGTGTTAAGACACTCTGTTCCGTGTTTACTACCTTTCGAGATTTTGTAGGTTGAGGGGTGGAACTCAACGTCGCGCTTGCTGATTGCCAGAGCAAAGAATATGAAAATTAAAACAATCTATCCTCCCCAAGTGGGAATCAAAGCCACGAACCGTCGCATATACAGATAGACGCTGCACCTCTGCGCCGCGACGCATCATTACATATGCATTAACTACACTTATTGTATACACAAATAAATGTATTATATTTCTAATTTATCTTAAAATTAATTTTGTAAAATAAGCGAGATTTAAACATTACGTTGTTGTTTTTAATTTCTGTTCCTTGTAGTAACGTTATTAATATAAAAGTAGTGGATTACCCTACACATGCAATTCGTTTTTATGTGCTTGAAAACTTTTTACCGGACCGTCGTGGCGCAACGGTTTCTGGGTTCGATTCCCACTCGGGGAAGATGGATTTTCCTATTTCCATTTTCTTTGCTCTAGTAACTAGGCGAAGCGCGGCGTTAAGTTCCGCCATTCAACACGCAATGCCACGAAAAAGGCAGAAAGCAGCGACGGAGAAAGCAGAGACTAAGCAACAGAGTGTCTTAACACTAGGTACATTTTGGTAAAAGTCAGAATTTTTGAGGCTGACAAAAACCGGGCGCAAATCTTTTTCAAGCTAACTAATTGGCTAACGTGTAGAATTTGTTAAATCAATTATCAATTCATCTGCTCAAGTTTTAACATTTGCTATGTTTCACACCAATCCCCCTTTTTAAGATGTTTAAAACGTTACCAAAAGTGTAATTGTAAGTCAAAAACTCATCTCTTTAAGTGTGCGCACTTCGAACAGTTCGACTAATAATATATAATGATTTTTCAAATAACAAAGCATATAACCATAAATAATAAATAAGAATGAATACTCTACGTAATAATTAAAAGTAAACACCACGCGGCTGTCAGCAAGCCACTTAGAATAACATTATTATTCTATAGGGATATCTTCACATTAATACTAAACTTGGTTTATTAATAGTATACAGTAGTTTCGTAAAGGGATTATGAATAATTAAGGAAACGAGTCTCCCGCCCGAGTTGTCCATGTATTATTCATTTGATGAAAATAGTTAACTTTAAATCGTTGACAGTATTGCGATGTGTTATTTGAATTAATGACAGGTAGTTTGGAGTTTTATGAAAATGTATGGAATGATGGGGTAAAAATAGATATGTATATATGAGGACCGTCGTGGCGCAGAGGCGCAACGTCTGCCTGTAACGCGACGGTTACTGGGTTCGATCCCCAGTCGGAGAAGATGGATTTTTCTATTTCCATTTTCTTCGCTCTGGCATCTAAGGCAAAGCGCGGCGTTGAGTTCCGCCACTCAACACGCAATGCCTCGAAAACGGCGGAAAGTGAGGACGGAGTAAGCAGGGACTAAGTAACGGAGTGTCTTAACACTAGGTTCTTATGGTTTCTGCAGCTCCCTCTGCCTACCCTGCCATGTGCGGGATAAAGCGTGAAGCTAAAAAAAAAAAAATATATATATATGGTTGATAGTTACTATATAATAATTTCTACTCTGACTGATCGAGCGACGTGTGTAGGTGTGTATGTGAACATATATAGCAATTTCTATAATATTTATTGCTTTATTATATGTACAAATGTAAAGGTAAGAGTAAAGTTATCATAATTTTTTTTTTTTTTTAGCTTCACGCTGTATCCCGCACATGGGCAGGGTAGGCAGAGGGAACTGCAGGAACCATACGAACCTAGTGTTAAGACACTCCGTTGCTTAGTCCCTGCTTTTATCCGTCCCCGCTTTCCGCCATTTTCGAGGCATTGCGTGTTGAGTGGCGGAACTCAACGCCGCGCTTTGCCTAGTTTGCCAGAGCGAAGAAAATGGAAATAGAAAAATCCATATTCTCCGACTGGGGATCGAACCCAGAAACCGTCGCTTTACAGGCAGACGTTGCGCCTCTGCGCCATGACGGTCGATCTCTATTTTAAATTATACTCCGCAACAAACACCAAATAAAGAAATGGTGAAAAATTAATAAATAATATAATTATATTTTTATTGTGACATTGTGATTAATAACATTAATGTCGTTTCCTTTATTGCAGGTATAATAGTATTTTTCATATTAGTTTCACGCTTTACGCCACTGTAATTGTACTTACGTACTTACATATTTACTTACTTAGGTATTTTATAACAGAGAAACTCTTCTTTTATTAATTATTTTTTCTGTGTCGTCCAAATCACAAATATATATTGTGCCGTATATGCACGCACATAGGTATTAAAGTAAATAATTGATAAAGCTCAAATATTCTATGACTAAAATGTTTCACATCTATGTATCTCATATTCGTTGGCATATATCATGTATAAAAGTGGAAGCATTGCATATGTAAAACACAGTGTGTATCACAGTGCGTCACAGTCTGTATAATTGTGCCGTCTCGTTAATAAATCGTAAACCAGTTAGTGATTTTCATTATCAACACTAGGTTAGCAATATATTATTGAAACACTACGTTGACACTAACAAGTACATTCAAGAAACGATAACGAATATATCATATATTATTCAATATAACTTGGTCAAAATAGTTCTGTCTGTCCGTATATCACACGCCATTTCTGTAACACGTAATTCGTGAGACGCCTTCAAGATCACTCGCCTAGCTTTTATTTAAATGTATAATAAAGACGTTCGGATACGTAAAATTTGTTAGGAAATTATTTGAGCGTGTCTAATTACAATACTGTTTGTTAATGTTAGTTGCGATCAAAGACTTGCTTTATTTAGGTTTGAAGTTTATTAAATTTACGTTTTGGCTTACAATTGTAAGCGTATAGAAATAAAACAAACAAACAAGTAACAATTTTATGTTTAATTCATTTCATATCTCGAGTATTAAGTATTATAATTATGTTCAATAATAAATTTACCTTAAATATCATCAAACTGCTACTTATGAATACTTTAAACATTTATCAAATCATAATCACAAACATTAATAATTAATCTAAATCTAATCTAAAATAGGCAAATATTTCAACAAAACATACCCGTGGTTATTGCTTCGAACTCCAAGTAACTCTGCCACTAAAATGCTTTGACAGAGCTATTTTATAAGCTTATTCCCCACCAACTGTTTACAAATCAAGTCGAAGAAGTCAAATTGACAACCATATTATTAATTGAATTAAATTACAAAATGAGGGTAGCTTACAACTCGTCCATCCTGATAATAAAGTTCGCGCCCTCGTGAGCAACATATTACATTAAATTTATACTAAGCTAATTTACTTTTACATGGAAATAATTTTAATGAACACAACTTTTTTTTTTTTTTTTTTTTAAATATATTACAATTGAAACCAATCATAGCATTTATTTATTTTACATCATAACAAATCACATATCATATCATATCACACTGCACCATATGTCACACCATATCATATCATATCATATATGTCACATGATATCATATCATATCACATTATATCATATATCATATCATATCACATTGTATCATATATCATATCATATCACATTGTATCATATATCATATCATGTCATATTGTATCATATGTCATGTCATGTCACATTGTATCATATATCATATCATATCATGTCATATTGCATCATATGTCATGTCATGTCACATTGTATCATATATCATATCATATCATATTGTATTATATGTCATGTCATGTCACATTGTATCATATGTCATGTCATGTCACATTGTATCATATGTCATGTCATGTCACGTTGTATCATATCCAACATCATATCCAACATCATATCCAACATCATATCCAACATCATATCCAACATCATATCCAACATCATATCCAACATCATATCCAACATCATATCCAACATCATATCCAACATCATATCCAACATCATATCCAACATCATATCCAACATCATATCCAACATCATATCCAACATCATATCCAACATCATATCCAACATCATATCCGACATCATATCCGACATCATATCCGACATCACATCCGACATCACATCCGACATCACATCCGACATCACATCCGACATCACATCCGACATCACATCCAACACCATATCCGACACCATATCCGACACCATATCCGATATCATATCCGATATCATATCCGATACCATATCCGATACCATATCCGATATCATATCCGACATCATATCCGACACCATATCCGATACCATATCCGATACCACATCCGACATCATATCCGACATCACATCCGATATCATATCCGATATCATATCCAATACCGTATCCAATATCATATCCAATCCAATATCATATCCAATCCAATATCATATGTAATCCAATATCATATCATATCCAATATATCATATTCATTTCCAATAATTATATTATTCAGAGTAAAACCAATTACAGATGTTCTAGTCATTATCGTTCTCACTATCGCTATCGTTTTGACTACTACTTTTTTCATCATCGTTAACCGCTTTAAAGTTAAGCCATGGATATATACGTTCTACGGGATATATACCTTCATAGGTTGCCTTTCCTTTACATTTAGTTATTGGAGTATCTCCTATCATTTTTCAAAACCTTCAAAACCCTAAAAGGGCCAGAACATTTAGGTATTAATTTTTTTCTTTTCTTTAGACAAGGTATTGATTTCTCTACTCTCACTAGATCTCCTACATAAGCTACCCTCATTTTGTAATAGATGATACTACAGCTAATGTCTCTAGCTCATGGGAGGAAAAACGCTGCTCTTTGAAATACGGCTGGAGCGCTTGCTAACCCGAAAGGCATCCTATTAAATTCCCATTGACCGTCGGGGTAACGAATGACGTTTTAGGTTTTGAATCTTCTTCTAATTCGATTTGATAATAACCGCTAGCTAAATCATGTGTTGAATAATATTGGTATCCGGAAAGTTTTTGCATTTGGTCTTTCATCAACGGCAAGGGGTAATGTTGTTTTACAGTTTTTCTATTTAACACACGGTAATCAATACAAAGACGTTTATCGCCGGTTTTTTTTTTCTAACTAGTATAATGGGACTTGCGTAAGGGGAATCGATTCGCGGATAATATCATTAATACTTAATTCATCAATCATTTCTTGTACTTCGCAACGTTCACTATGCGACATTCTATACGGCCTATAAATAACTGGTCGATCATCTTTTAAATCAATACCCATTTTTTTGATATTTGTACATCCTAATTCGGCTAAACTATCGGCAAAACAATCACGAAAGGAGTTTATTAAACCCAACAGTTCTAATTTCAAATGGTGTGGAATATCTCCGACATTTATTTGATCTAAAGTAAAAGGTTTGTATAAATTTGATTTTGATTCCACTCTATTAATTTCGAATAATCCAAAAGATGCTAAAACTATTTCAGCTCTAGCTAGAAGTTCTCCTTTTACAAAATTAATTGGCTTTGCTGATATCGGTATAACCAAAACTGAACCTAGACCGTTTTCAATTTTAAAAATGAATAATATATTCATTATTTGGTTTTCCCCGGTAACTATTTTTCAAATATATTGAGCCAATAAATTTAGGATCACACGTGATTTGTATCGTGTCTGGACTCGCAAGAGTCACATTATTTGCAATATTTAAATCTAATTTTATGTTATTACTATTACAGTCACTGTAATTATTATAGAAACACAAATTATCCTTTGTTTTCATAATATTTACATTGGGTTGTTCAGTATAAGATTTTCCTATTAACACGTTCGTTGCATTACGAGATCTATTAGATCTCTTACAGGACTTTTGTATTGTGCGTTGAACATAATCGTGTTGTTTCACTCCTTGCGGGAGGATCTAACGAGTAAAGTTCTTTAGGTGTGAGAATGACAAATATACATATTTGCTTCCTACTTAAAGATGAATTCAAGGACATTAAAAAATAAATTAGAGATGGATTAGGTCCCTAACGCACAGTACTGTAATTATTTTCATTCCTTGCGTTAGGAGATATGTCGGTACTCGTGGAATCGTACGCCTCGTAGACGCAAGAGAGGGAAGGTGGGCGGCGCGGGCGCTGCGTGACTTGTTTTAGTGTTGTCATAGCATCGACGTGGGACGTCGCGCGCACGTTTGCGAAATAACACTCGCGCATATACCTACGTGTTGATTATCATTTTTGTTATACAATGAGTGCTTTTAAAAGAAAAAAGTGTAAAAAATCTATTTATTTTGGTGAGATTTCCAACAAAAAATCAACGCCGGATTATATTTCTGCATCGTCCAGTAAAATAAAAATTTTGGAAAATGTTCAAATTTGCTCTCCATTGGCTAATAATGACAGTGATTCTGATTATGAAATATTTGACGTATCTAAAAAGAAAATGATGAACCTTTCTACGCTGGAGCACACGCAGCTAAGTAATGAAAATAATATATATATCAGCCCATGTACTGGAAAACGATTTAGTGTGCTTCAGAATACGATATCCAATCCAAAAAGTAGTAACAATAATACCACAATATTGATGACGAATACTACACCGACAATACCTACTGATCCTATGACACCTACTCGTAGATTTTGTGGTACTGTTTCTCGTAACCATAGTGTTTTATCTACTCCTAGCTCGTGCACTCAAATGCTAACAGAAACATCCAACACAAATGCTAAAGCTTCTCCTGCCTCATTGAATGCTTTATGTACATCAAGTAGGTGCTCGTCTTTGAATAATATTTCATGTTCGAACTTATTACCTTTAGAATTTAGTGAAAGCAGTATGCAAAAATTGATTAAAACAACTATAAAGGAAAGAAGAACCACAGGCAATACAAACAATAGTCCATTTTCTTTTGAGTATACTTTTGAGGATGATGCGCTCACTTATGACGAAAAAGCAGAAAGAAAAACGTCAAAATGCAACTTGAACAATAATACACAAAAACATTTAGAAGAGAGAAACACTGAAAAACAACAAGAAAATAATATAATAGGGCAAGAAAAAGACCAGAATAAGCAAAATAGAAGTCTAGAAATACAGAATGAAAAAGTGGAAGAACTAGATCAGGACGTGGAAAACGAAAAAATACAAGAAGACGCTTCGGAGACGCAGACTGATGAAGCAACCAATACTGAAATAGAAGAAATCGTTTCAAATGGAAGTGATGATGATACAGGTGAAAATCTCTCATCCGATATAATAAGTGAAGATGAAGATAATATGTCTGAAAATTTATCAGAAAGTGAGGGTGGAGAGCTTGAGGGTGATAAAGATTGGATTGACATTCCCGACAATGACGTATTGAGCTTCGATGAGAGCATACTTGATAGCGTAACAAATGTACCTATTCGTAATAAATTGCCCGTCGATATTTATAGTTTGTTTCTAACTGACGATATTATTGATAAAATAGTAGAAGAAACTAATAAATACGCAGATAAATATTTATTAGAAAAAGAAATTACAGCAAAATCACGCTCTAAAGCTTGGAAACCTACAGATGCAAATGAAATGCGTCAGTTTTTCAGTGTCATACTTACGATGGGCTTAAATAAGGTTCCACATTTTCACGATTATTGGTCAAAGAAATCCATTTACAGAAATGAATATATATGCTCTCTCATGGGAAGAGATAGATTTATTTTGCTTCTAAAGTTTTGGCATTTCAGCGATGAAAGAAATGATACTGAAGATAGACTCTACAAAATTCGACAAATACTTAATATGTTAAATAATCGTTTTAGAGATATTTTAACTCCAGGAAAATTTATCGTGATAGACGAATCAATGATTCCCTGGCGCGGGAGACTTAATTTTCGCCAATATATCAAAAATAAATCGCATAAATATGGAGTTAAATTATATAAACTATGTACTCCTGAGGGGTACACTTTTAAAACCATAGTATATACAGGTAAAGAAGGAAATAGAAGAGAAGTGAACCATGGAAAAAATGTAGTTATGAAGCTCATAGAGGGTCTAGAATATGAAGAACGAGTTTTAGTAGCCGATAACTTTTATTCTTCTCTTGATTTAGTAGAGGAACTCTTAGAAAAGAAAACATTTTACTGTGGCACGCTAAGATCAAACCGAAGAGGACTTCCCAAGCAATTTATGTCTAAAAAATTGAAAAAAGGCGAAATTGAAGGGATAATGCTGCCTAGTGGTGTGAAAGTTATTAAATGGCACGATAAGCGCCAAGTTTCAATGATAACTTCCTGTAAAGCACATAAAGCGTCTCTAGTAGACACAGGTAAGATACATAAGAGAACTAATGAAATGATCAGAAAGCCACTGTGCATTTTAACTTATAATGATAATAAAAAAGGGATAGACTACTCAGATCAAATGTCGGCATACTATACTACTTTACGACGAGGTCTAAAGTGGTATCGGAAAGTGATGATGGAATTTTTATTTGGTACTGCACTCATAAACGCATGGATAATATACAATGCAAATACAGACAAGAAAATGTCAAAAAAAGAATTCACAGAATCAATAATCGAAACATTCGGAGGCCGAAAAATTTCTGGAACAGGTATGATTAACTTATTATTGCACAATTTACTATTTTTAATACAACTCGTGTGACAACAAGCGTGTATATAAAACCTGCAGGTTTCTTGTGACATGATATCTAATGTAAAGCAGATACACTAGGCCATCCCTCTTGCCTAAGAGCGCTCAAAATACTAGACACATACTTGTGTACTTACCTGCTGCGTTTTTCTCACCATTTTTGCAGAGTAGGTATCATGTTGTAGTCCATTTTTTTGAGGAAACACATCTTAATTTGTTCTAAACATAACCGTTTAGGTTCAAGGGTATGCGGATAAATCCGATGGCGAGTGTGGTGGTGTCTGAAGATTGCCGTGGTCAACATACCTAACAGTTCTTCGAAAACAAACTGTTCTTACTCATAAAGGTAGCTAAAATCTCTCCAGAAACTTAGGTAATGGTTCCAGACAACGCGTAAGCTTAGCATCGTCAACTAACTGCAGCACGCTTTGCATGAAACTGAGCATATTATGCACTTTAATCATTCGAGTTTACTGAACAAAAATCTTTTTGGATACAATTCAAATAACATAAATTAAAGAGGGGAGACTTTATTTCCAACTAACATCTGCCTGCCTTTTTTTCGATATTACGTGTTTTTTATTTTTTGTGTTTGAAACGCGTTATGTACCTACTTCTTCTGTTGATTGCCTGAAAATTTTTGGTTGTTTTTGAGATTGTCTTAGCTTTGTAGCATTTCTGGTGGGCTTTGCTACTTATCTCTAATGCTAGAGTGTTTTAATTATGTAAGCATTATACTACACAGGGGGGGGAGGGGGGGGGGGTTTCACATCACTCTCTGGTAAGTTTCTGGTAGCCTAAATTTCGGTTATTAAAACAAAAACGTTGTTATAGTAAACTTACAAGAGACCTGTGACATCCAGCTTTTATTTAATACCTCCGTATATTTTTTTAAAGCAACAACAACCTAAAAACAAAAATATACATAAGACACTCGAATTACGAAACTAATAAAATTAGATTTCATCGCATTTACTTCACTGACATAGTTGCATGCTATTTATTTATACAATGCACTTTATTACAGAATTACCCGAAGGAAGATGTACTGATCATGTTTTCCAACGTGGCGACAAAAAAAGACGTTGTGTGGGTTGTTACGAAAAATTACGACGCACATTAAACAGCACTGACGCTTCTAAAAAAACTAAACGAATTGTTACCATTTGCGCGCAATGCAAGCAATCAATGTGCTTACCATGTTTTAATGAAAAACACTTTGCATAATTAATAAAACTTTTTCAATCGACAACTGAGATATTATTTTATTCCCATCACTACTTACTACACATATTGAACTATCTTCCGTTGCGGTACGAGCTACAATCGATATCATTTTTTTTTTTGGTATTTGTAGTTTATTCAAATGTCATAACTGCGTGCGAACCTAGCAAAATGTAAAGCAATAGGCTATCTTTCACCCACAAAAACTTCAAAATATATTTGATTGTTTTTTTGGAAGATATAAACTATTCTGAAAACTGTATCTTTAGGAGACCGATTAGGTCTCAAACGCACCAAATGGTAGGTTAGTTTGGAGATCTTTTAGGTCTCCAAAGCACCAGCTGAAAGTTTTTTGAAAGTGATGGCGCAGGGAACGTGTTAATAAGAAATATTTTAACAGAAACCGATACTATATAACATATACATTTTAGCATTAACTCCCCGAATACTATTATTAGCCACACTAGATCCGAGAGAATGTACAATTGTACCACCAAAATCTACCATAGGTCTAATATCATTACTATCCCATTGTTTAAATATTTCTTTAGCATCAGATTCTCGAATTAAAGTTAAATCACTTCCTAAATCTATAAACCCAACTATTCTTATATTATTAATATATAATATTAATAATATTCTGTACATATTTATTATTTTCGTTACTTTGTAAAATGTCATTAATTTTTATAATTTTCTTTGTTTTTCATTTATCTTTTTATTATTAAAACATTCATTTTCTAAGTGAACTAACATGGCACATTTTGAACATTTCTTTAAAGGTTTTGAGTATTTAAAAGCTGTATGTCCTTCCTCTTTACAATTATAGCATTTAATTAAATTGTTACTATCATTTTGGCATTTTAACTCTATTTACTTTTGTAATATTTGTTTTATTAATCTTTCTATCTGAAATATTTCTTAGAAAAGCTAACAACTTGTCAGGATCGAATCGAATCGAATTGTGCTGCTTCTACTCCTAAACGTACACATCTATCTTAAATTCCATATAAAATACATTCTACAGCCCTTTTCCCTTTAATATCACACTGATTTAATAGAGTTACTATTTCATAGAAATAATCTTCCAAAGAATCACCAGATTTAGCTTTCCTTTCCAACATATTCCGATAACATCTGACTATAGTTTTCATAAGAGGGGAATGCATTACGTAACTTAATTTGCCATTCTTCCCACGTGAATAAAACTGTAGATAAACCCTCGTACCATTTCTTCGCTACCCCGACAAGTTTAGGTAAAGCATAACGTATTGTCTGTCTGTCGCTCCAACCATATAAAATAGCATATTCATTAACTTTAATTAACCAATAGTTTATAGTCTGGGTTTTTTTTGTGAAGAGTCGAATTCTCGCACAACATTTTGAAAAACTTTCCTTGGTATGATTGTTGTTTATACTCTGAATAATATCGGCAAATTTTGAAAGCAACTTACTTGAATCATCCGAATCAAGTCTCAGAGGACTGCGGGAGCGATTTCGACTCGTCGATGTCGGTGAATGATGTCAGTCTCCGCTGACGTCACGTACCACACGACTGCAACTTCGATGCCGGTTGGATTCTTCACGACGCCTGGTTCGACTTCTTCGTCGTTGCCTTTCTCTTGACCGACTCACCCTGCGTCGACTGCGCCAACTGACTTTACTGCGGCTCCTGGATTTTTCTAGACGAACTTCGTTTTGTCGACGTGGAGGAGTGCTGACAACCCCACCACAGGTTTCTCTGCTCCGGCGACGACTGGCAATTTAGTTCCATTTTCGCTTGAAATAAAAAAAAAATTATCCGGACATCATTTGTTATATGTGATAAAGTGAGATCATCCCACTTCTGAATTTGTAAGCGTATAGAAATAAAACAAACAAACAAGTAACAATTTTATGTTTAATTCATTTCATATCTCGAGTATTAAGTATTATAATTATGTTCAATAATAAATTTACCTTAAATATCATCAAACTGCTACTTATGAATACTTTAAACATTTATCAAATCATAATCACAAACATTAATAATTAATCTAAATCTAATCTAAAATAGGCAAATATTTCAACAAAACATACCCGTGGTTATTGCTTCGAACTCCAAGTAACTCTGCCACTAAAATGCTTTGACAGAGCTATTTTATAAGCTTATTCCCCACCAACTGTTTACAAATCAAGTCGAAGAAGTCAAATTGACAACCATATTATTAATTGAATTAAATTACAAAATGAGGGTAGCTTACACAATATTTGTGTGTTTGAGGGTAGAATTAAGTTTTATTGGGTAGGTTTTTTTTGGTTTTTTTTTGTACTATTAGAGAAAAGTACAGTAGTGAAAAAGCTTCAAATTGTTGCTGCGATTCTAAATCTGAGAGAATAAATTATTTTCATTTCATTCATTCGTATAAGATAAAGCATGACGCTGAGTTCCGTCACTCAATACGCTGTGCAAACAACCCAAAATAGAAAATGAGAATCAGAGTGTCCTAGCACTAGGCTCACTCAATTTACTTTGCTATGTACGGAATTTGTGAATTGTGAAAATTAATTCTAAATTTTCTCCTTTTTTCTTCTTTTATACAAAAATATTTCATTTTTTTAACAGCAGTTAACTACTTTTTTAATACAACTAATCTAACAAATCTACTTCAAGTACATTATAAACAAGATCATGAAAAACTATGAAATACTTCACATCATTATTAGAATCCTTCTTATAAGAATATATTGGTATCTCAATTGTATACTATTGTTTCATAAACAAAGGAACTAACATCTGAGGACCTAAAGCTTGTTTAACGCAATCTGTTGCGGTCGCTTGTAGCTGTTTACATCGTCTTGTTCAATCTTACTTAGGTACTATACGTACTTAGTTAAATATGATATTGGGAAGTCACTTTGTCGTGTCAGTTTTTGACATTATTTGATTTATTCCACGGATTTTAATGCGGTTTTCATTATAAGATAGTGTAAAGTTTTTTATGTGATGTCAAGATTATATATTTTTGACATAATTTTTGTAATTATTATATATTATTTGTGGAAGCGTTTTAATTGCGCATACTCAAGAGAGGCCTTCAGAATTTAAATTTTGGTACCATTTTAAGATTTTTGTTCTTTCTTTTTTTTCGTGAAAAATATAGCCGATGCTAGAACTTGAACAGGTCAATTGATAATTGATCAATTTCTGCACGTTAGCCAATTGGCCAGCACTAGTGCGAGCTTTTTGTCAGTCCCAAAAATTTTATTTCCTGATTTCTAACTTTATCACCTCTAAAAGTGTTAAGGTAGTAAAATTAGCGCCACATGTACACGGTAACCCACCAATGCCAATAGATAGTATACAACATTTAAAATAGAAATTATTATCATAAATGTATGTACTACCAAAATACAATACATTATTACGTAATAATAGGACAGTCGTGGCGCAGAGGCGTAAGTGTCTGCCTGTAAACGCGACTGTTTGTGGGTTCGATTCCCACTCAGGGAAGATGCATTTTTCTATTTCTATTTTCTTCGCTCTGGAAACTAGGCAAAGCGCGGCGTTGAAATCCGCCACTTAACACGCAACGCCTTAAAAAAGGCGGAAAGCGGGGACGGAGAAAGTGTCCCTACTAGAAAGTATCCCTACTAAGCAGCGGAGTGTCTTAACACTAGGTTCACATGGTTCCTGCAGTTCCCTCCGCCTACCCTGCAAAATGCGGGATAAAGCGTGAAGCTATAAAAAAAGAAATAAAAAATTACGTAGTAATCTTAAGCGTTTGATACTTTTTACAATAACTAAAAATCAAAATAGCTATTTACATTACATTTGTATAGAGAATATCTTAGAAGATATTAAATATAAAAAATTCAAAATAAGAGAAGCGAACCTTTCGGCCTGAATATAGTAAGGACTCATATTTCTCTTCAAAGTCAAAGTCAAAATCGTTTCTTTTCCCAACTTTTATTCCACTTTCCAAATATTAAGAATCATCATAGAACTCAATTCCGCGCTTAATTTTCTTAATAGCGTGTAGAATTCAAGTACTCGTTACCTCAAGTGGGGATTGAACCCATATTCACCGAGTAAGCCACTGGTTCGCTATACCACAACGACTTTTAAATAAATTGGAGAACAGCTGCAATTAACCAGGTACTATTTAACGTCTTGAGGTCTAATTTAAATTAACGACAGTGACATTGTAAGGTAATTCAGGTACCATATGTACCAAGGCGAATGCGAAACAATGTACTGAATATGTATGTCGGTCACTTTCTTATATCACTATAATTTCTTTGAAATGCCAAAGCGATGATAACACGTAGGACTGATGGCTCACGCTTCCCGCTTTATCCCGCAATGGCAGGGTAGGGAGGGGAACTGCAGGACGTGGGAAACATAGTGTCTAAGACACTCCGTTGCTTAGCTCCGCATTCTCCGTCCCCGCTTTCTGCGACAGTGGCAGATAGTCTAAATATATAGTAAAAATATTCCTAGTACAGAGATAGGTTTTGCAGATATAAACTAGCCAATAAAATATATTTTACAAATTAAGCTATTGTTACCGGGTAATCGCCTATAACTAGTTTATAACAACTAGGCGTCTCAGTGATGCGTGACAAGTCGTTGCCATAGAAACATATATGAACAGCCATATAGAAATGTAAATTGTCAAAATAACAAATATGGCATGTTTTGTGTAATGTTTTATAAATTATTGAATGTATTTATCAAGCATTATTATTGAAATATATTAGTGATTTGCATTTTCCTCCACCATATCTATGATTATTCCAAATTATTTAAAAAAATTACGTTAGAAGTGGTCCAAAGGTTATATTAACATTTTACTATACAGATCATATTTAGATATAACAAGTAAAGTGACGAGTAAATGTTAGTTTGACAATTAACAATTTAACCTGTTTCTTTACTTGTGAATCTTACATAGTACAAGCTGCTATGTACTTCTACTCAAAAAAACATGAAAAAAAATTTCTTTGATATACAAAAATGCGAGGTTGTTGTACAGATAAAGGACAATTTATAAGAATTCGTATATATTAACAAAATGAAATCATAGGAAAAATAATTATTTTATAGACACGCGCTTTGCAAAATATAGTAGCATAGTTTCTTGAAATATTAATTTAAATGATTATTAACAAAGATGCTGGATCTACAAGCGAACTGCCAGGAATAGGTTAGAGCTACCTATATGAGGTTGAAGTCAGGAGCAAGAGAATATAACAGCGAAATCTCCTATAGTTATCTGAATGTCTCGAATATCACAAAATCATTCCAGAACGCACTTCGGAAGGGCGGCTTTGGTAGAATCATTTAAAATTGGTTAGCAGTGGAAGGAGCTCGGACAGGTGAGGTGAGCGTTAAGCATTATAGGGGCCCTTTAAGTCAAAGCAGTCGCGAGTCCAAGCGTTGGCTCGGAGCTCCTTTCCTCAAAAACACGATGGGCCGGCACCCGCACGGTGAATCCATGGAACGTAAGTATACTTCTGTTTCTCAAAATAGTATAAAGCATCTATTGATATTGTACATAGATATTATAAAGTCTGTTGTTAAAAATTGCATGTTAGGTAAAGTGAGAGTAAAGCTAGTTTGTTATTTAAATTAATTAATTTCCAGAGGGATGTATTAATTTTATTTGTGCATATGTGTAAATAACGGGTGAATATGTATATGTATGCGATATTTATGTGTATATTTATTGTTATAACATTTTTTTTAGCTTCACGCTTTATCCGCATTATTCAGGGTAGGCAGGGAGAAATACAGGAACCATAAGAACCAAGTGTTAAGACACTCCGTTACTAGTTCCTGCTTTCTCGTCCCCATTTCCGACTTTTTCGAGGCATGCGGATTGAGTGCGGAAACTCAAACGCCGTTGCTTTGCCTAGTTTCCAAAAGCGAAGAAGAAAATGGACTAGACAAATCCATCGCCCCGAGTGTGGAATCGAATCCACAACCGTCGCGTTACAGGCAGCCGTTTACGCCTCTGCGCCACGACGGCCCTCTATTTAATGTCGGTTATGTATGTATTCAACTTTAAATAATTGCAGATACTACACATGACTTATTTATTGTATAGTTATCATATATTTATTTAATTTTACTTGCAATAGTTTAAATATTCTTTCATTACGTGTTTTCATTACTATTCTTCGATTTTCTATTTAGAGTTACGGTGATTTCAATTAAATTAAATTAAAAATCAAATAAGTAAAATATACTACTATATACAATTGCCAGTGTATATTATATGGTAATCATTTTTGAAGTATGAAATGGATCATTAGCTCAATTTAATGGCTTGGAAAGAAATCCGGCTCGAAGGATCAAAATTAGATTCGCATTTAGGTTGGATGCTCGCTTATCTCGCTGTTATATTTATCTTGCTTAGTGGTTTTTATGTTTTGCGGTATAATTTTGAATAATTTATTAATCCGTAACTGAATATATCAGTTAAAATATATTCACAAGTCGAAAGGACAAAAGCCAAAAGAAATAAAACATTCCTACAATATTGTAAAAATCGTGGACCATAACGGATTATCTTGATAATCTGAAGTGACAAAAGTTTCTTCGTCTTCTTATTTGGATTAAAAAAAATTCACTTTAGAAGAAATAAACGAGATAAATATATAAGAGAAAGATTAATTGTGAAACTAATATTTCACATAACAGGGGAGGCAGAGGAAACTTGCAGTCACCGTGGCAGCCTAGTGTTAAGATAACTCATTCCCGCTTTCCGCCTTTCAAGGTATTCAGTTTTAGTGGCCGTCGTCAACGCCGTGCTTTACTGTTGCAGAGAGAAGAAATGGAAATGAAATAATCCATCTTCCTATTAGGACCGAACCCACAATCGTCGCATTTAACAGAACGCTGCGCCTCAGCGATAGAGAAGCGATAACATAAAATGAACGTGGAACGAACTTAGTAAAGTTAACTCTATTCAAATGCTCAAACGTACAGAATGGTTAAATGAAAAACTCAAATTACGCCCTTTATCGACTGGTACATTGTTCCAGTCAATACGTACAATCGTCCATAGCGAGGGTAAAAAATACCTATTTCCGCTTTCACGCTAGTAAGCAGCCTATTAATGCAGTAAGTGTGACGACAGAACAAGAATCAGACATTTATACTAGATCTTAATTTTAAAATGCAATTTGTAATTTAATAAAGTTTTCCGTACATTTACTGTATATTATCATTTTGTTTATGACTTTTGAATTTTACTTAATAAATTTTACTTTAAATGAATTTTAGCTTAAGTTTAAAAGTCGAAGGTTAATTTGAGAAGCCAAAGCTGCACTTTACTAACCTGAAACAAAGAAGAAACATTTTCTTATTGAAAACCCTCTTATGACATCCTATATCTATATATAACATATATTAGCTAGCTGTAACAACTAAGGCTGTTATCACCTTTAGAATTATGTCACAAATTATAAATTGATTTAGTGTGTTTGTAATAATTTATTATCTAAAAAATAATTCGATGACCGTTGTGGCGCAGAAGCATAGTGTAAGCCTGTAAACGCGATGGCTTGTGGATTCGATTCCTAGTAGGGGGAAGATGGATTTTTCTATTTCCATTTTCTTTGCTCTGTAAACCAGGCAAAGCGCGGCTATGAATTCCGCCACTCAACACGCAAAGCATCGAAAAAGCAGGGCCAAAGCAATGGAGTGTCTTAACACTAGGTTCCAATGGTTTCTTCAGTTTCCTCTGCCTACCCTGCCATGTGTGGTCTAGGGCTATAAAAAATTATTTACTACTGAAAAAAGAATATTTTATTAATTAATTAGTTAATCACTTTTCAGGTACTAAATATAACAATACAATGAAAATAGATTTCTGCCAACCGTACACTGTGGTTAAACTTTCCAAGTTCTGCCAGCTCAAGCTATTGTTAATTTCTAGATTCTATTGTAGAGAGATACTGTTTAAGGAACATTTAAGTACATTGAATATTAAACAAGTTACACGGAAGCCAAGATTTAACATATTGTTTACACAAATTTTTAATAAGAAAACTGGATAACGCTCACTTTTATTATTTTTAAGTTAAAAGTTTTACCAACGTTGTGCTGGCATGTTATATGTTGGACTTTAGCATATGCACTGGTGCAAAACTGATTCAATTCACTCAACCCGCAATGTCTCGAAAAAGGCGGAAAGCGGGGACGGAGAAAGCATGACTTAAGCAACGGAGTGTCTTAACACTAGGTTCGTGTGGTTCCTGCAGTTCCCTCTGCCTACCCTGCTATTTGCGAGATAAAGCATGAAACTATAAAAAAAAACTGATGCGAGATATTTATCTTTATTTTGATACGGAACTTATTACAAAAGTAACTGTGTACAGATAATAATAATTATTATCGGAACAAAAAAAAACTATTTTAATTATTTATTTAAGTTACTTCTATATTAAACCCCGTATTAAAATAAAACCCTTTTTAAAATGAAATAAATAAACCTAAATAATCACAATCAACAATCATAGCCAAAAAAACATACATATATACAGTATTATGTAAGTGATCTCGTAGTAGCAATTATTTAAATTCAAACAGAAACTAGTAACTACTCACCTTTTATTTTGTACTTTTAATGTGATTAGGTTGTTGATTAGGTTTAGTTTTATAACGCGTAGAATGATAGGTATCTAGAGCATACTGTTAATTCACTACGTTTTTATTTTCTGGAGAACTGTAATCAATTTATTACCTCAAGTAAGAAGTGAACCCACATCATATATACGAAGTCTAATAGGAAAATAATCTAAGAACTACACTTGAACTCGATTTTACCAACAAACTGTAGCAAAAGTAATAATTATACTGTAGTTTGTAAGTAAAATATTGTTTCAGGTTAAATTATGACTTCTAGAAATATTTAAGTTACAGAACTTCATCGATCATGGTTCGTTCATTTTGAACCACTCGTAGTTCAAAATGTTTTATGCGGTTTAAAAAAAATATTTTAATGATGATATGTATCTATATTTATATAAATACAAGAATGTAAGTGTGAACATTAGTAACTAAATATATCTTTTTTATAGCTTCACGCTTTAATCACTCATATTTTTATATGGGGGGTAGGCAGAGGGGACCGCAGGAACCTTAGAAACTTAGGGTTAAGACACTCCGTTCCCCACTTTCCGCTTTTTTTTCGAGGCATTGTGTGTTGAATGGTGGAACTTAACGCCGCGCTTTGCCATAAATTCATAAAAACATATCTTGTGTCTCTATACTTTCCTATAATATATCAAATGCATTCATGACTAACATGAATAAAAGACAACGAACAAATTACACAGCGTATCCCAATTTTATTAGATATTATATATTATTTGTGGTACAAATGTGAAATTTTACTAAATTATCACGATAAGTGGAAAATGGAATTTAAAAAAAAATAAATTTACTTCTCATAGTCAGCACAATCGGAATTACGGACATCAACATAACTTATGAGGACCGTCGTGGCGCAGAGGCGCAACGTCTGCCTGTAACGCGACGGTTTCTGGGTTCGATCCGAGTCGGGAAAGCGGGGACGGAAAAAAGCAGAGACTAAGCAACGCAGTGTCTTAACACTAGGTTCCCCGGTTCCTGCAGTTCCCTCTGCCTATCCTGCTATGTGCGGGATAAAGCGTAAAGCTAAAAAATAAATAAATAAATAAATAAAAAATAACTTATGTACGTCACGTTACAAATAACTCCATAAAATTTCAAGATAAAACAAGAACGTAGAAATTTACGTCGGCTAAAACAGAAATGAGAGGCTAAGTAGAAACACGAGTATTCGCCCTTCACACGTAGAGTGAGGATGATTTATAACTTTTTTTTCTCTTGACGTGCTCAGTTGTTCACATTTCAACGCGTACGTGTAGCCCTGTATTTATGGTACGGAAAAAATTGTGGTAAATCTGGGTATGACAGGTTTTGGGATTTAAATTTTGATTTTTTGCATCTTTATATTCTGCTACATATATAACAGTGTAAGTTGAGAGAGTATAGTGTAATTAACTCCGTTTTCCATTTACCCACTTAATGAAGGTTTTATATATTAAGAAATAACAATTATTTAATTTTCCAAGGATTTCTACTATTTGACGACCGTCCCTTGTATACTAATAAATATGAATTCGTTTAATCATCACAACATTACAGATAGTCATTTGAAGAGCAGAACAAAAAGTTTTTACGTTCTGTTATTTATTGACATTTGCGTTATGATAGTCGCAACTCAATGTCACCTTTTATTTTTTTTGACAGAGCGAGGAATTTAAATAGTTTGAATATTTTTAATAGTTTTCCCTAACAAAGTTTTATTATACAAACTAATTGCAATAAATACTTGTATTATATTTGAAAAAGAACCTATTGCCTCTAAATGTGAATATGCCAAACTATCCTAGACACTGACAGTATTCAAATTTCCGATCGAGTTGAACAATTTTAGCAATCGTCAAAATGGAACTCCGACTGTTGATTCTAATTATCTGACGCATTCATAATCAAAAGCGACGATTTATTAGTTTTCGTTGTAGAACAACTAGAAATTTCGGTAATTATATGAATTACTATAATAATAATAAAATTAGGTTCGATATCATTTGCAAAATTGTTATATGTGTTTTATTATTGGTATATATTATTTGTAGAAGTGTTTTAATTGCGCACACTTAGAGTAATGACTTTTTGACATAGAATTATGTTTTTTATGTCTTTTTAAATATTCCTGACGTACACATGTGATCATCTTAATGGTTCTAAGTGGAAAAGTTGTAAATAAATAAATATCTCGAAAAGGGCGGATTACTGAAAAATGTAGCAATGTTCGAGAACTAGCAGTTCAATTGACAATTGATTAAACAAGTTCTACACATCAGGTTTAGGTAGGGTTTGCTCAAAAAACCTTTGCCCCCACTTTTTTCAGTCTCAAAAATCTATTTTTTTTAAATCTGATTGCTAAATTTACTATCCTTAAAAATGTAAAGCTATTAAAAAAGGCGTATGCGCGAGTAACTTACATGTATTCATTTATTCATACTATCAATATTTACGTGTCTAATGGCGTAAATCAATGCTGCGTTTTGTCTTTTTATCTGATTGAGGAAATAAGTTTATTTTGGTTGAATCCACAACCGCTGTATTTAAAGTACGTTGTGCCGCTGCTCAAGGACAGCCTATAACTTTTCCTGAGATAAAAATGACTAAATTGGAAAATTATTTCAAAAGTTATCAGTACAAAATAGAATTGATGCCATTTAGTCGCATCTGGAAAGTGTTTGTACTTGAAATAATACGTGTCCAAATTCAACCTTTACTTTTCAATTTCGTGAGACAGATCGCTGCGTTATGAATATAGATATCGTTATGCTAAAAAATATATTAAGACGTTTCCGACATCCTAATGGTCAACAATTCAAAACCAATCAGAGTAAATTTTCATACTGGGAATGCTTATTTACTAGCATAACATAGTAGGGCTTGGCTTCTATAACAAACTCATTCATTTCTATTCCTGACCACTACAACGGGTTTGTAACTTAGAGTTTAGTAACAATGGTTTAATTATTCACATTTAAATACGGCACGAATACAAACATTCTGTATGTTTGTACATCCGAATGGGAAGTGTCTAGCACTGTATCCTACATAAAGTAGAATAGGCAAAGGGTACGTAGTGATAAATTACTCTGTACGTAGTGTTAAATTACTCTGCTTTCTGCTTTTTGAGACAATGTAAGTATAATGGTGGAAATCTACGCCATGTAATCTTGGTAAAAATATGATTAAATATATTTATGTATATTATGTACGTATTGTTAAATCCCTTTGTTTTTTGCTATATGCTTTTTGGAATAATGCAAGCTAAGTGGTGAAAGAGAATCTACGCCACGCTTAATCTTAGTATCGAAATGAAGAAAAAGAAAATGAATCTCAGAATGTGAAAACACATATAATTACACAGTAAAAATAATAAAATGGCTGATTTCAGTTAATTTCCCATACAATTTTTTTTTAGCCTCACGCTTCATCCTGCACATGGAAGTAGTAGTTCCCTGCTTTATCCGCCCCGCTTGCCGCCTTTTTTCGAGACATTGCGTGTTGAGTGGCGGAACTCAACGCCGCGCTTTGCCTAGGTGCCAGAGCGAAGAAAATGGAAATAGAAAAATCCATCTTCCCCGACTGGGAATCGAACCCAGAAACCGTCGCGTTAGTCGCGTTACAGGCAGACGTTACGTCTCTGCGCCACGACGGTCCTCGTCCTCACAATTATTTCCCTTTACTAAAACATTTAATCAAATATAAATTGTCCACCAGATTAGCTCTAAAGCTACCGCCTTTAAGCCGCATCGTAAGAGATCTAAAGTGCCTATTAACTAACATTCCCGTTATTTTCTTTCTAACGTTCCGATAATTGAACAATTACGTTGCGATCACAAAGTCAACTATATCGCTTTTGCTATTTAAAAGCTTAGTGGAGCTTTTTCTTTTTATTTGTATTATTGTATACTTTATTGCAGGGAATAACAGATTTTAATATCTCTTATTTTATCATAGGAGAGATAAATAGAGACTTTGGTTGACCTTCAAGAAGAACAGGTTGATGACAGTAGAAGAAGTGAAAGGAATATGATGCAAAGACCGCAGTGTTTAGCGATTCCTTTACTCTGGCTATCTCATCAGGGTAATTCGAAATTTACGTCACATATATATATTATATAGATGCATAACATCTATATAATATGTGTGTGACGTAAATTTCGAATTACTCATAAATATAGCAGTTATTATTTTTTTTAATTAATTTCATTATGTGAATAGAATTTTAAGTTTTAAACGATATTAATATTTGTTTCACCATAGTCCTTTCGTAATATCTCCAAAGTAAACACAAACAAAAGCTTCGGCTAAGTGTTGTATAATAGTCACTCAGTTGATTCATTTCAGTTACTACTGAAATCAATAACTAACGCTCAAACTCCGTAATTAAAGAGAAAAAGAAGATTAAGAAGATATAAGAATATGGATTTCATGCTAAGTTAGAATGAAGGGTTAAATTTTATAACATTAATTTGCGTTTACTTGATATATTTAAAAACTGACTCGACGTATATTTTCAATAATTATGTAGAATCCGATTTTTTATTTACGGGCGTGTTATAAAAAAATAATAAGTTAAGCGAGGCGTTGTCTTTTACCAGGCAATATCCATGAAAACAATATTGATTACCGATATATTATCTATATATTTTAATTTCAGGTTATTTCTGTCACTCCCGGGAAATACTATAATATATCGCTATGTGCATAAAAATGTACAACTATTACTGCATCGTTTCAATTGAATTTATGTATATTTTATTTAATAACTAAAATTTTTGCCTTTTTTATGATTTTAAATGAAATTATTTAAATATTAATTCTCAATAATATCAAGAATAAAATGCATATTTTCAAAGTCATCTCTTTTTATACAGTTGGTATGTACATATGAAAGCGCACGCCCCAAAGTGCACTTTGGGGGTATGCAAGATTTATTTGTAGCTAACGCATGGCAAATTGCCTTTTTGACGTAATAATGGAATTCTTTGTTATGAATTAATTGGATATCTCATTCAATAGCGTGATTTAATGAATGTAAAATCAACTGAAAATTCAAAATGAGGTTGTTTTTTTTTTCAGACTTATACTGAATGTGAGTTTGAATCTCTAAAAATTTTTTTAATAAAAATATATATAGTGAATTCTATTTATTATTTCGTAATATAAAATAATAATAAAATTGTAAAAGTACAGTTTTATAACTGGTTTTACAGTAGTATATATAACTTCTAGTAATCTGCAGTTAAAAACTGATTAAGAACACTCTGAGCGGACAGTAACTGACTTTTTTAAATTATACCAACTAACTCAAGCGACTGATCAGAGGCCCAAACTTGAAAACAATGTCATGTGCGGCTGGGTTATATATTCAGAAAACCTCTATTTCTTTCAACCATCACAATTCACTAATTTTCTAAAAAACTTACAGATATTTCAATATGTATAATATTCAGTCAACATGCTGTATCCCGCATAAAGAAGAAATCACAGAGGGTTAAGCTAATGTTAATATCAACTCTATTGTAAAGTCATGCTGCTATAAACGCCCTTGCTTCCCAAAGGGAAAAAGTTAAATAATTCTTTCTCTCAACTGGAAATCAAACCTATAACTTACAGTCCAGTTTCAATTTACAATAGCTTTTTCCTTATTTAAGTTTTTTTTTAACACTTTCTTGGACACTTGATCCACTATATGTTCTTATCATAAATATTAATTACATATATTAATACATAATATATAGAATTATTATTAATCATAATGAAATCTTATCTATACATTTTTTTACTTATTTAAGTTGAAGCAAATAAATTTTGTAAGATAGCATCTGTAAAGAGAATTACACATATGGAATGTTCGTTTATTTTATATGAAATTCTTTTCTTCTATAAGAAATATTATTCGGTCAAACGATATTACAATATGTGTATCTGACATTGAAATAAATGGGCTTTTTGATTATATTGTATTGTATTTTGTATTTTTTTAATATACTATTAATAATAGATAAGAATACTTCGTTCTTTTAGGTGTATTTCTGTTTAGCTTTACACCATCATAAAGACCACCTGATGTTAAGTGGACACCCTTGACATGTAGAAACTGAGTGGAGATCTGATCTGACATTTGCGGTAATTATCGCAACAACTGGAGATTTTGGGCAGAAAAAATGGAATCTTTTTTTAAAAAAGGAAGTTGTTTCAAACTTTCCTGCTCAAATAATATTAAATGCCAATTGAGTTCCGACAACTGACAGGTGATGTCTCGATTTCAGATATATAATAGTAATTGATTGTCTTAGGTAAACAAGTAGATCAAACGTTTAAACGGCCTCAAGTTATAGATGTTATAGCAGGGACGGAGAAAGCAGGAACTAAGCAACGGAGTGTCTTAACACTAGGTTCAAATGGTACCTGCAGTTTCCTCTGCCCACCCTGCAATATGCGGGATAAAGCGTGAAGCTAGAAAAAAAATGTTATAGATTGCTCAAACAGTCCGTTTTTGAAGAACAAATATATTATCAATATCAGCAACATTACCCCATAATAGTATACCATATGACATAATGCTGTGGAAGTAGCTGAAATAAACTAGTCTAGCGATATTGACGTCGGTTAAGTAGCGGATCTTTTTGAGGGCCCCACTGAAGTTTCGAATCTAAGGTAATGACCAGAAAAACTGTAGTATTTACTAAATCTAGTTCCTTATCGTTAAGTTTTACAATAATTTTGACAAATTTAACATTCAGGAGTGGGAATTTAATACATTTCGTTTTCTTCTCATTTAAGAGTAAATTATTGACATTAAACCATTGGACAATATTTGAAACAGCATTGTTCACATTGTCAATTTTATCATGTCGTCTATTAATTTTAAAAATAAAAGATGCATCATCTGCAAATAATACTATCCCATGTTTGTCCTTTACAAGGTCAGGTAGGTCATTAATATATCTATATTAAGGGAAGGGAAGGAACGGAAAAGGGCCGCAAATCAAACCCTGTGGCATGTGGCTTAGCTGACTGAATCTGCAACGAAGAGATGCACCGGATGGTAGGTACTAACGAGGATGTCACAGTGAGAATGAAGAAGACCGTGTACAGATGATTTGGGCACGTCAAAAGAATGGTAAAAAAAATATACGATGCAAAAGTGAGTGGTAAGAGAGGTAAGGGAAGACTTTCGAAAACACAGTATCTAAGATAAGGGAGGAAGGTCACTTAAAAAGCATGAGGCCACCCCTGAGAACATGTATAAAGAGGTAAATGACAGTGGACGAGGCGAAAGAGGTATGCAGATACCGCAGCGTTAGGTGCTCCGTTCTTTCTGACTACCCCGCTATAGCTAAAGCGTGTGTGTTTTTGTATGTCAGTAAATATTGACATTATATTTATTTTATATAATTTATGGGATAAATATTTAAATTTTATTATTGACGTTGCAAATTTAATAATATAAAAACACTTTGTATGACCTGAAAATATCAATTTTGATCTACATTGTAATTCCACTTTTCAATCTAATATGAACTGTCATAGCATGGTATATGACATGAGAGACAGGACTGATATATGTATGTATCACACATAAATTTGTGAAGGTTCGTTTTTCATTCTATACCACGGTTAGTGGCATGTTTAGGTTGTTTTTGATGGATTAGTTGTTATAATATTAAATAAATTTTGAAATTAAATGGCAACACATGACACTTTATGACAAGATCATTTCCTTGCTTTCTGTAGGTATTTTAATAATTATATTATCTATTTTTTAATGAGTGGGGAACGGAGCGTACTTACATTGGGTTCCTTCTAAATAGGGTTCCCCCCGCCTATGTCGTAGCCTGCAACGGGCAGGACAAAGTGTCGAAAAATAATTAATAATAATAAAAATATTTTACTTAACGACACCTATATGTGTTTCACCTCATTAATTGGATATTCCTGTAGTTATATATGAGTCGTGTGACAATGCGTCGCGACGGTTTTGCGCTCACTTAGTAATAGGGCACCATAGGCTCAAGAAATCTAGTGCTTAGACACTCTTTTTCCCTATCACTCCTTCTTATCCTTATCCTCCTTCCCTTTCGAGGCATTTTGTTTAGTGATTTGATTCTGTATTTTACCTTGTTGTCAGAGTTAATAAAACGTAAAGTGTTTTTTCCACGAGTGGGAATCGAACTCACAAACCGTCACGTTTACAAGCAGACGCGATGCCTCCTATTGCGCTTCTTAATATAATCTGCTTACATTGAAAATTAATAATTAAAATTCCCTTTAATGCAGGTACTTAATCAAAATAATATAGCAGTTTTTTTGTGAACAAGAATATAAACCGAACGATTAATTGGTTGGTATAGCGTCCAATTTGTTTCCTAACAAGCCGACATTTATTTGCCAGAGCTGCGGTCCGACAGGGGATGTTTATTAAACACGATGGAATGGAAACACCGAAAGAACTTCGTTAAATAAATATTAAATAACAGTAATTGTAATAATTACTTGTCATAAATTGTTTACGCTTCACGCTTTTTCTCGCTTCTTGCGTGCTAGACAGAGGAAGTCCTATGATACCCGGTTCACTAAATTTCAAGCAATTTTTGAAATATTGAGACATCTTCAAGTCTTCTTGTTAGGAGGAAGGATTAAATAATTCATTCCCCTGGAATAAAACTCATAACCGTTGAGTTTACATCGTATGTCATTTTCTTTTATTATAATATTAGTACATGAAAATACTATATGTTTAGAAAACAGAAGTGGCTAAAGGTCCCGTTATATAATTTCATTACTTTTTTAGACTACTTTCTCTTAACAGAGAAAAGATCATCAGAATCAGAATTAAAAGGGAACATCTACATGTTGTATTGTGTACTTCAATTCTTACTTTACGCTAATTTGAAAATACTAAAAACTGTAAATTTGTATATATGGGCGTAAACTAACATGTCATAACAAAAATATTTCATTATTAAATTAACATGGATTTAATTATTACAATTTTAAAGTAATTTTAAAGTACTCAGGCAAAGCGTAGTGTTGAGTTAAGCCACTCAACACTCAATGCCTCGAAATAGGCGGAAACGGAGAAAGATATAAGGTTCCTATAGTTCCTGCGGTTCCCTGTCTACCCTGCCTTGTGCGGGGTAAAGCGTGAAGCTAAAAAAAATTATATCTTAATTGTTAATGTTCCAAAGTGCCAGTTGCTACATTATATCTTATCCTATAAACAGAATCAAATTATTATTATATAAAATCAATCCTATTAAAGTAATAATTATCATAAGAATAAACCAATTGATATCAGTTTGTATTCTTATTATGAAAATTGACCACCTAATATTGAACCGTCGTGGCGCAGAGGCGCAAAGTCTGCCTGTAACGCGACGGTTACTGGGTTCGATCCCCAGTCGGAGAAGATGGATTTTTCTATTTCCATTTTCTTCGCTCTGGCATCTAAGGCAAAGCGCGGCGTTGAGTTCCGCCACTCAACACGCAATGCCTCGAAAACGGCGGAAAGCGGGGACGGAGTAAGCAGGGACTAAGTAACGGAGTGTCTTAACACTAGGTTCGTATGGTTCCTGCAGTTCCCTCTGCCTACCCTGCCATGTGCGTGATAAAAGCGTGAAGCTAAAAAAAAAAAACAAAAAAAAAAAAAAATTGAAATACTTACTCTATCCTTAGTATCATTAAGTCATATTTTTTTAGCTTCAGGCTTTGTTTTCTTACAGGATAGGCAGAGGGAACCACAGGAACCTTGGGAACCGAGTGCTTTCATTTCCATTTCGTTCCCTGCTTTCGCTTTTTCGAGGCATTGAGTCGTTGAGTGGTGGAACTCAACGCCGCTTAGTAATAATATTTATTTAATTTAATTTTTTTTTTTTTATTAATGTTATTTATATTGTTACAGGAACTATGAAGGTTCACTCCAATGAAATATAGAAAGGTAATAATACAAATAAAATTACAACAACTGAATAAAATATATTTATTATCAAAACATAGGAGAAACCAATCAAATTGATAACAGATTGTTAACATAGAAAAAAGTGTTAAGATGGAAAAAACTGGTTGGGTAGAGAGTTGAGCTGGCAGTGGGCAGTAGGAGTGAGTGTTAGTCCATATGTTAAAGGAGCTTCCTAAACTAACATTTGAGTCGCAGTTCCCAAATACTGTTTTGAGCTCCTTTCCCTACAACGGTCTACATCAGCACGGTGAATCTACGAAATGTCGAAATAGAAGGTGATTTAAAAAAAAATCCTCACTCAATTCTGTAACTATATATGTATAGAATGGTAAGTAAAAACCTAATTTGAAGACAGCTCATGTTCCTCTTTTTGTCTGTATAGAAATGGCGGAATTTAACGCCGCGCAAGAGACCAATGAAATGATATCAAAATTATTTATTTTTCACGAAAGGAATTCGAACTTAGTACACTTAATGCTTAGTATACTTTACAATAAGTTATGAAAGATGAAAGTTCATTTTATTTAATATGATATATGTTATATGTTCGCTATATAGTATAATAATATAACAATCGGAGCAAATCTTTTATAAAAATATGAAAAAGCTAAAATATAAGCTGTCAAAAACCAAATATCAGCCCGAGCGTGCGGTGAAATTCTTCTCAAAACATTTTAGTGCAAATGAAATATCCAAATGGAAATAGAAAAAAAAAGAAAAAAAAATAGCATATCGGAACAATGAAGAAAAAATAATTCAATACTTTTAGCTAACAACGTATGTAATTGGAGTAACGGTACGATATTTGTCAGATATAGTATTTTTGGATTTTTGGAAAATGGTATTACAATGGTATTTCAATGGAAATTAAGTGGAAAGACCAATTTCCACTTGGTAACGGCGTATCGTTACCGATAAGAAAGTATTCTTTCCGGTATCTCATTATTAGGTTTTTTATATCTACCTTGCTATTAACAGCTTAAGATATTAAGATACCTTGAAAAAAGATTATGGAATAAATTTTTAACAACGAGTTGATTCAGGATTCCCAAACTGTGGAAACAGCATAAGTGTTTTTTTTGTTGTGAATAATTGTTATTCAGTTGTATTTTTCTTAGAAATTTCAGGTTTATTAAGAAAATCAAATAATAATTAATAATAATAAAAAAGTAAATTTAAAATATATATGAAATCAGGGAAAGAACTTCTTAAATAAATTAACAATAATTAATATATTCTTTTTTAATATGTTAAAATTCTTATTTTTTCTTTAAGATATTTACTTTATTTATATCCATATTGTGGACCTATGACACACATACACATATATCTTCACGCTCTGTCCCTAGTGGGGTAGTCCAAGAGAACGGAGCATCAAACGCTGCGGTCCCTGCATACCTTTTTCGCCTTGGCCACTGTCATTAACCTCTTGATGCTCTCCGGGGCATCTTCTTGATTTTTACACATACACACACATCTTCACGCTCTGTCCCTAACGGGGTAGTCAGAGAGAATGGAGCGCCAAACGCTGCGGTCCTTGCATACCTCTTTCGTCTTGTCCAATGTCATTAACCTCTTGGTGCTCTCCGTGGACTCTTCATGATTTTTACACATACACACACATCTTGTCCCTAGCGGGGTAGTCAGGGAGACTCTTTCGCCTTGTCCACTGTCATTAACCTCTTGGTGCTCTCCGGGGCGTCTTCATGATTTTTACGTGACCTTCCCCCAGTATCTGCAATAATCTTAGTATAGCCAACTTTTGTAAATATCTCCCTAAAGAGATAATAAAAATAAAAGGCTAATAATAAATCATCATCCAGTGTCTAAAAAGTACTCTCTCTCTCTAAAGCAAATTCTAAAAATAAATACTTAAGCCTATGTCACAAAATGCTTAATGCGTAAAAATAAAATTCTTATTATGGAATATAAAAACATGAACTTTTACTTACATAGCCTATTTCACGCGTTGTGACTCTAATCTCATGTGAGTGAAACGTTTCTTTATAGAATATGTAGATGGCTTGATTGTAGATAAATTTGGAAATGGAACCTATAACTGGTTTATCTAACTAGGTATTTGCTTTCTTCTTTACCCTTTGTTTTATAATAAAATAAATGTTTTTCATTATTACATGTAATTTTTTTAGACTTACTCGTAAATTCCTTACCACTTCATCTATATCATCCGCTTCCGCTTCATAACATAGGTAATTTGACTACTTACGCTTGGTTACGACCCGTGTGAGTAGTCTCTGAATACTTCGTAAGGGAGAAAAAAAATACAAACACATAATAATAATAATAATAAGCCCGCAGGGCAGCTTGTGGCGAACTGTTGGGGAGTGGCGACCCCACGGACCTGAGTCATCCAGAGGGGAATTGTAATCTATCCCCCGCCTCTGGCTTGCCTTCACTGGCCGGCAGAGTGGAGCGCAAGAGCTGTTTGCTCGAAAGGGTGGAAGTGTTCAATCTGCATAATAACTGGGAAACCCATTCACAAGCTTCTCGTGATGATGAAAGCCGCCTCAGCCGCCCACGCTGATGTTGCACCCGAGGTACTACGCCGCTTAGTGGGGGCCCATCTAGTGGGAGGCGAGTCACCGTCCGTCGACCTTTCAATTTGTGACTGTTGAAATGGCGGCCGCCCGTTAGTCTCATTCAATAGCCCAGTACTCAGTCCATCCAAACTACATTCCATAGTATCTTTACAGTTTTTCATATTCTCCATAGTTAATACGCATTATCCGGCGACCATCTCTGGGCAATTACCTATGGTTACTAAGAGATGGATCCCGGGTGAGAGAAACATAATAATAATGTTATTTTCATAAAAGATCCGTAGCACAATGCATACTACATCGGATTACAAATAGACAAAACACTTACACTACAAGGGTACTCTACAGGGGTACTCTTTTTTCAAGAGATACTAATAAGAAAACTAAAACTGTAGAAACAGCTTTCTTTTTTATAGCAGGGAAAATAAAAAATAATAAATTTTACTGAACTGGAATCAAATAGGTTTACATTCAGTTACATTTGTTATTTATGAAATGTATAAGATATTACGCAAAATGTAACAATATGGCAACACAAGTGCGAGGCGAATATTCTAAAACGTTGGAGCGTATTTCTATAGAAAATTAGTCTTTGTTGTCGCTCAGGATTCGTAAGGGACGGCCGATTTGATATACAATGCCTATCGAATTCGTCACGTATCTTATATATAATATATATTATAATTTTACAATATATATAATTTAATTATTTGTAATGTAAATGTAATAAAAAAGAAATAAATAGCTTCACGCTAATTATTATTAAGATTTTTAGTGTATATCCACACTAAGTAGAGAAAAAATATTTCAATACATGAATAAAGAACAAATGGTTTAGTAGTCAGATCGCTTGGATGGCATCCTAGAGGCCTGGGTTTAAATCCTGTTGTTTCCCGGCTTTCGGGGTATTGCGTGTTCGTTGCCACAAGACAACGCACTTGCCTAGTTTGTAGAGCGAAGAAAATGGAAATGGAATAATCCATCCTCCCTGAGTGAAGAAATCGAACCCTCAAACCGTCGGCAGTAATATATTGTAAATATAATATTTTATCTCAACTCAAGTTGATACAGTATCCAGTAAATTGTCTTCGCCGTTGCACAAATATTCGTATATAGTGAGCCCCATATGTTTTCTATTTACTAAACAAATAGTAATCTAGCTAGCTATCTCATATTATTGCGATATACACATGTTGTTTGGTTGCTAATATTGTGGTATTGTTTAAATACAAAACTAAATTAACTGCTTTTATATAAAAAACGCGGGGTTAAGTTCCGTTAAGTTCCGTTAACTACTCTACTAACTCATTATTTTGATAATTATAAGGATATATAAAGGAGGAATTGTTCAATGCCAATGCCTCGAAAGAAGGCGAAAAGCGGGGACGGAGAAAGCAGGTATTAAGCAACGGAGTGTCTTAACACTAGGTTCATATGGTCCCTGAAATTCTGTAATTAGCGGGATTATAGAATGGTCCAAGTCTAGATTATTGACGGGTTTTAGTACCGGCTTCATCAGCTTCGTCGATTTTTCCGAATTGCTTTAACAAAATTTGTATGTATATATTTAATACAATACATATTCCGTTCTAATCTCTTTTTCTTCGAAAAATAAAGAAAAGTATGCGTACGTAAATGCAAATAATAAGTTTGAGTTTGCACGCGGTATTAATTTTTTCGCCGTAAATCTCGATTCTGTGATAATTCTGCGAAATAAACTTTGAAATAGACTGGAGTGAGTATTTTATTCCTAAGGTGTGCTTTCATTTAAAAAAATGAATTATTAGATAATACTCCTTAAACGTCTTTTATATTGTATTTTATATACATTTTCATACTTTCTCTGGAATTCTAACGTAAAAGCGTATACGTTATCTTCATGAAAGAATTGACAGATTTTAGATTAATCATTAACAATTAATTGTTATAACATTTTGAAACGCATATTGACTTGATTGATTGATTGAAAAAGTAGCACACAACATGTCCATATCTTAGGTTATTTCCTTCAAGTTTTGCGGCGGTGCGTGACTGTGGGACGACAGCGGAGGCCGACAGTGAGACCACTGTACTCTCGTCCTCAGTGACATTGTACTGTCAGTAGACTAGTAATATTACATTTAAAGTGTCTAAATATAGTACTTATTATAGAGTCTACTTTGTTTCTTTACCAGCGTCAGGGCAGGCAGTTCTTCCTTTGTATTTTACTATTCAGAATACACGAAATCAAATTTAACTACAATGATACTGTAACGTACCTAAATGACTATGTAAAATGTATCAAAACTATCTCCAGATTCAGATTCTAACTGCAGAATATATATTGAGTTTGTAGTTTAAATTAATTTCTATTGTACGCGGTCCAGTGGCTGGATGCAAGATAAATTAGCTGTAAAACTTAGCAGTGTAATGCTTCGGATTAGATTTAAATGTATATCTTTGGAAGATAAAGGAGGTTCTACTTTAGTGTCTATTGTGTGTGATTTACATATTGTATTATTTGAGCTATATTGTAAATACATTTATTACTTACATACGTATATTTTATACAAATATACTTATATATTTCTGGTTGTAAATATATCCACCTTAACCACCTACCAGTTATCTGAAAGAGTTACCTTTTAGAGACAACCTTGTCATAAGTTTTTAAATAATTTAAATTAATTTTTTCTCTGACCCTGTTAAAAACCGCATTAAGTTCTCAAAGTTGTAACAGATAGTGTTGATGAACTCTGTCCCACTGTACAAGTATGTGATAGCAAACTTTATTCTAATAAGGACTATATAAACTTCTTAAAACTTTAGCTCCATCTAAAGTATGAGGCAAGTCTGAAACACGTTTGTTTTACTAAACGCTAATTGTGATATTGAGCATTCTAGAACATGCTTTCTTAGTTCACATTGTAATCTTATTATTATACGACAGTATAAAGGTATATTTTACACTCTTAAGGTTCGTCGTGGCGTAAAGGAGAAGTGTCTGCGCGCAATCGTAACGATTTGTGGATTCGATTCCCAGTCGGGGAATATGGATTATTTTCTATTCAATTTTCTTCGCTGTGACAACTAGGCAAGCATGGCGTTGAGTTCCGCCACAAAACACGCGATATTTCGAACGGAGACAGGAACGGAGTGTCTTACCACCGGATTTCTATTGTTCGTTAGGTTCCTTCTATCTACTCTGCTACGAACGGGATAGACCATAAAGCAAATTTAACTTATTAATAGTTATATACGTAGTTCTCTATGAACAAAGCGCGGTGTAGAGTTCCGCGTCAGAACGCCGCGCATTTCTTTCTGATAAAGTAGAGAATGGGCGAAGAAGTGTCTTAATAATAGGTGCCTATCACGCTTCATTCTTACGCTACATATAAAAAACTCCTATATATATATATATATATATATATATATATATATATATATATATATATATATATATATATATATATATATATATATATATATATATATATATATATATATATATATAATATATATATATATATATATATATATATATATATATATATATATATATATATATATATATATATATATATATATATATATATATATATATATATATATATATATATATATATATATATATATATATATATATATATATATATATATATATATATATATATATATATATATATGTATATATAAAATATTCATAAATGTAAATTATAAATATCGCTTTTTGTTAGTCCTTGTACCACAGTGGAGCTCGTTTAATTTATGACTCCGTGAATGGCTCGTATTATCTCTTTGTTAACTCAGGCGACTGAAACTTAGTCGTGCACTCTGTGCTGGATGCATCTCAAGATGAATTGAGTTTACGCTGTGTATTTTATAGGCAAATTAAATGCTCTGGTATGTTTTTTATGATTATTTTATGAATGCCATAACCTTTGAGGGTACTTTAGACCGTGCGGAGAAGAGTGGAATTAGGTGGGAAAAAATCCTGCCAATAAAATGATGCCAGGTAGAAGGAGAAATGATAGTACGTCAAGGGAACAAAATACTAGAACCAACCTATTTTAAAGTGGTAAAAATTATTAATAAGATTTGTAATCTATGATTACTCCCTAGAGGTAAAGCCTTAAGCTATAATTGAATATATCTATATACATAGATGTGTATATTTAATGATTTTAAGAAATCCCACTGAGTTACACTCGTTTGTCTCAGCTTCGATGGATCGTTTTTTTGATAAGCTTCGTAGTTTATGGTCATCATAGATGTTCTAAACTAAATACCAGGTGTACAAGAATTCAAGAGAAAATAAATTTAAATATTTTTATTAAAAATTTGCTTATTAATGCTTTGAAATATATAAATCTTTTTCTTTAATCTAGATCCTCGATAGCAGAATGGACAGAACCAGATGTCCGTCCATTCCGTCTTACACTTTCCGCCTAAATATAAAGACATTAAACTTACCATAGTGAAAAAGTAGAAAAAAATATTATTTACACGAATTGGGATCGAACACACTGCAATTACATCACACGCTGCTCTACTACACCACGATGACTTCCTCGAATTACTTTAGAAATATTTTATTAACGGAATATAGCAAAAGTAAATATACATTTGAATGAAAAACCTTGTCGTCTCAAAGAGCTATGAAGATATAACTAAGTTCCGAAACAATCTTGCGACGCTTTGCTGAAAACTTTTGTATACTATTGAGATATTGTTAAAGTCAAACAAGATTTGTATGAAATGCTTTGTGTTTATGAGTATTTAATTGGGTTTCTTAATTTTGTTTTACGCACATTCACATTATAAATATAGATTGGTCAAACGTGAGTCTAACTTACGTTCTGTGTATCACACTTATTTTATGATTGTAGTGCAGAACTTGTTAGAACAAAACTTATAATAACTGACATTCTGAAACTTGCGGTCATATGCACTTTACTATTTGTATAATATATTTTGTATGATATGGACTACATTTAAGTTTGTCGTCATTTTTCTGTTAGATATCTATAAATATCTGATTTATCTATTTTTTCTTTATTTTAAGTGGAAGTTTTATCACTTTGTCACTTTTTTTTTATTCTACGATAACGAGAAGTACCTGTAGGGAACTTTGCGATATTCCTTTGCGATATTTTATTATATATATATATATATATATATATATATATATATATATATATATATATATATATATATATATATATATATATATATATATATATATATATATATATATATATATATATATATATATATATATATATATATATATATATATATATATATATATATATATATTTGCTCTACCTATATTACCTAGATGTATTTCTTATCTTAGGAATATATAAATTAATTTCAAAAGGAACAGATTCGTATCTTACTCCATTTAAATTTTGTAAAGAACTTTCAGCACGTTTGAAATTCCGTTTGACATTCACAAAACGTCAGTCAAATCAGAGCTCTGGTGCTATGTGATATATATTCGTTTCTCGCTTTTACACTTTTCGAAATCGAAATCATTCGACATTTCTCGCTTTAAAGCTAGCCCGTTTATAACCATAGTGGAATATATGAGATCGGAGGCAAATATTCGGCGACATGATTCGGCGATGCGACCGCTGTGTGTTAGATCACAGAATGAATGAATAATTTTCCTTTCTTGGATTTTATTAAAAAAAATTGCGGCGTTTAGTTCTGCCACTCAAAAAACTATGCCTTAAATTCGAGTGAAAAGAAGACAGCAAAATCTTAACACTAGGATTTCTGTACCTATCCTACTTCATGCGGATTTTTTTGTAATGAAAGTTTATACTAACTTTATACTAAAACGTATATATGTTAGTATCTCCGTACATATTAAATATGAACAAAGTCATGTCTAAGTCA
Source organism: Dione vanillae (assembly GCA_037178615.1). Classification (NCBI taxonomy): domain Eukaryota; kingdom Metazoa; phylum Arthropoda; class Insecta; order Lepidoptera; family Nymphalidae; genus Dione; species Dione vanillae. The sequence continues at coordinate 356,565 of JAZFAU010000278.1, read as the reverse complement.
TATTAAATGTGTATATCAGATCTGAATCTAAGCTACTGGTCCCCATATTAAATATTAATTATTTAAATGGTCCTTTGAAACCGTGTATTTCAGTAATAATTTACTTCAAACATTATGCTACGTACTGAGATTTGGCTTGTAAATTAATTTAATCCTGGTATAACAGCATTATGTAAATATGTAGAAGCTTGGCTTATGAGCTTGTATTTTAATCAATTACTGAGTAGGTATTCAATTTATAATACTTATTTTTCTGTTCACATTTTTTTTGTTTACATATGAACACGTCTTTACGCTCTATTCCTAGCGGGGCAGTCAGAGAAAACGAAAAAAGGGGCGTCAATCACTGCGGTCCCTGCATGCCTCGATCACCTCGTCCACTGTCATTAACCTTCTCAAACATGCTCTCCGAGGGGTGACATGCTTTATGTGACCTTTCTCCAGTATCTTTGACACTGTTGGGTCTTACACTTCCTACTACTCACTTTTGGTTCATATATATTTTTTCATCCATTCTTTCATAAGCAATCTAGGCACGTGTTTCTTCATTCTCACTGTGACATCCTCGTTGATGCTTACCATCCCGTTTATCTCTTTGCTGCGAAATGAATCATCTAAGCTGACATATAAAGAGAATTTACAGCATATTGCAGGAGTCTGCTCACATTATACCGCGGTATCTCCCAGATATTTCTGTAAGCGCCTCCTCCAAGTCCATAAAAGCCCAGAAAATCTTTCGGTTTACAGCCAAAAACTGCTTTGTGATCTTCTATTCCAGGTCTATAGCCTCCTTGGGCCTCCTACAATAGCCTTTCCACAACTCTTAACTCAATCACTGTACACTATTAATATTATGAACATTTGTTAAGTTAATATATAATAATATTTAAGCGATACTTATGGGCTATTATCGCTCAACTCCCGCTCCTTTCGCGTGCGGGACTTGAGAGATATTTTACAAATCTTATTTGGGCAACTATTAATTTAAATTATAATATGGTAAAAATATTTTAGTATTATATAGTCTACGTAGTATTAAATGGGTAGGCTATAACTAGATTTGGCTATATTACATAACATTATGCCTAATAACAGAAGCGAAGCTTCATAAAAAAGCTTTTAAGCTATTCGAATGAAAAAAATACTACTACACGAATAAAAAAAAGCTGACGTTCATAACCAATAACGAATAAAAAATACTTCTTGATCACAGCAATAGGAGTTAATACGATGGTGGGTGGACTTAGAGCGTTTGGTTTATTAGAAATGGTGTGAAATTTATGTTACTATTTGTACAGATGTTACTACGATATTTACCGTAAAGACAAAAGATTACCTGTAGTCGTTTCCCAATTTCCCCTAGTTTTCCAGTCATTATGTGTGACGTTGGAGCCTTACTAAGCCACGACATTTTGTGTGCTTACCATAGAATGGAAATTGAATTCACAATCGACTCCTCTATTTGCTTGTAAATATTATATTATAAATATTTAAATCTGTACAAAATGAACACAGAATTATTAAGTAAAGAAAAAAATTGAACATGTTATCTAGTTTGCAACAAGGCTATATATACAAATAACATTGGAAAACATTTTTATTTCATATATCGATATTTCCTTGAATAACAAATACAACTAGAGTATGATATCATTTCCATATGTTTTTTTATTCTTAGTACACATGCAGCCATTAAAAGCTCTCCGAGTTCAAAACTAACAACTGCCACTGAAAAATAAGGTTTGAAACAACTCTGATAAAAAGCTGAATGTAAACATTACTGAGACTTACATTACTAGATATAACATTTTATATTTTGTTAGACAACTTACTACTTGAAGTAGACTTTCGGGATAGTGATTATATTATTTTAATTTCTCTCAAAAATTAGGAAAAATGTTACAAGTCTTAACACTAATATCCTTTTACCGGAAAGCCGCTTACACTATACCTTCGTCTAAATAAAAAGTGAATTGTTTTAAAATGAATTAATACTTTGTCTAAGCAAATTGTCTATCTGCCTTTTTATTTGTCTAGACTAATTATCAAAACTGCTACAAAACATTGGAACATTAGAAAATAGGGGAAGTTGGATGAAACATAACATATTGGTATTCGGAAAGTGGATTTATATGAGAAAGTAACTTAAATTATTGTATGTGAACTGAATATTTTCATTTATTTACGTATTTTTGACATTATTTCACGTAAAGAAAAGGCAAAAATAATAACACCAGTAAAATTTGCCAAAGTAAATGCGCTAGTTATAATATAATGTATAAAAAATGTGACTACACAGCGTATAAGTTTGAACAGGATGATTGCGGATCAGTACTTTCCTTTTCAATTTTTCAATCTGGTAAGGAATAAAATTCGGCTCATCGGAAGGCGAATGAAAGTGAGAAACCAAGTGACTAGGTCCCACGTTTCCCGCGTTTCCCTCGGCCTACTCTGCTATGTGCGGGATAAAGCGTGAAGCTATAAAAAATAGAACAGGCCATGTCCGAAAAATATTAAAGATTTATTCCCAATTATCATTGATATTATAGAGAGAAATAGAGAAAAAGATGTGTAAGAATTAAAAAATAAGGTCAAACTATACTGTTCCAGCAGAAAAGGATCCACGCTAAATCCTCGTACATTCATAACTGCAGTATTGTAGCACGAGCTCTTGTTTGAACGTAGCGAGGTTTTAATAATCTTTTTAATAACCACTGGCTGGTTGTTGGCTTTGATTTTATTTTATTTGTAAGTTATTAACTAACACATCATCCTTATTTTACTTCAGATATCTTATTGTTATTTGTAAAGATTTTAAAAGAATTTGAATTTAATAAAATTTTATTCGCAATTTTACATACGTATGTATCTTCACATTTATACCTAGAGAGAGTGGAGTACCATACGTTGCGGTCCCTGCATACCTCTTTTGCCTCATCCACTGTCATAAGCCTCTTCAGGTATGCTCTCCGGAAGTCTTCATGCTTTTGTGAGACCTTCCTCCAGTATCTGCGGGACTATTTTTTCGAAAGTCAACGGAGGCCTCACCGTACCTCTTTTACCATTCACTTTTGTTTCGTTTATTACCATTCCTTCGACGTGCCCAAACTATCTGAGCACGTTCATCTTCATTCTCACTGTGACATCGTCGCTGGTACTTACCAAAATAATTTCTAGTTCTATATATTAAAGGTTGGTATGGATAACCTGTTTTTACTTACCCTTCCATGAATTTATTCTGTACTCGGGCTTGTGCCAATGAACTGCAGGAACCTTAGGAACCAAATGTTAAGAGACTTCGTAGCTTAGTCCCTGCTTTCTCCGTCCCCGCTTTCCGCTTTATTTCATCAAATGAAATGTGAGTAAAAATTTTAAAAGCAACAAGTATGCTAAGGCAGCCTTATCACTTTAAGTGACTAACACGAATAATATATAGAATTTAAACAAATAATAAAAAAGAGATTTTGAGCAAGGAAAGGATAGTGTAAAAAATATATGAAGTAAGCTCTTACATCGTATATATTCAGTTGTAAGAGTAGTACACAGGCTTAGGTTGAACTTCGAGGATGCAGTGTCGATGATACTAAAGGAAGATTATGTAAAAAGCGTGTGAAGAGGTTTATGGCCTTCTCTTTGTGATTGAGTACGACATACATATGTATGTACGTGGATATTGGCGCTTCATTATTACTGACTGATATAATTTTAATGAAGCTGAATTCAAACCCCCACTTCCGCGAGGCTTGAGGTCTTTTTGAGAGAATATATGAATATGGCGTGTTACAATAACGATTCATAAACATTTTTTAAAAAATAAGTAAATAAAAAAGACTTACTACCTTAGGTAAATATAAAGAACTAGGAAATTATCAAGCTTGTTAAAGTGGGTCTTTACGGGTATGCAGCTCCCCAAATAATGAATATAGTAACATACTTATATCCAAGGAATTATCAAAATAAGTGATTACATATTTTCATACGTTATATATTTGTAAAACGATAAAAACGTGTGAAAGATGGAAAAAATACTTAATCATTAGCTTATCTCACTCTTTACAACAACAGAACATAGAACATACAGAATGAACCAAAACTTAAAAAAAGTATTTATAAATTTACATATAAAAAAATACTAGAATCTTTTGCCATTTCTATTAAAATTCCTAACTCTATGAACAGTAGGTGGTAGTAAGCTAACTAAAACAGAAATCCCGCAACAAATCAAAACTAACACGTGGTTTTCTGATAACAATGAATAATAGGCTTTCCGTGGACTTTTACACTTTTCGCCACGAAATGTTACAAAATACCAAATGTACCGATTTATACTATTTATGATTGTATATTATTTTATATGTAAATATTTTTATAACGTCTGACGTAAACGCGAAGGTTGTGGGTGTGATGTCTGCTTGAGGCAATTAATTATTTTGATTTCCTTGCTTAAGAAGAAAGACAAAACGCTCACTTAAGTTTCGGTATATATATAAAAACTTGGAACGGGAGTAGATGAGAGAGTGTCTTGACACTATGCTTATATCCTAGATACTATGCTATGCTTTTTCCGCTATATGTGGTATTAGCATAAAATAAAAAAATCTGTTTATTTTATTAAATGTATATTAATGTAATTTGTCTAAACAAATTTTGATTTCCATTCCTCCTGTACAATTTCTTTAAATTTCAATTTTAACAAATATAGTATATTATTTTAGCTTCTCGCTGTATCTGGTTTATATGTGTATATAGCAGGGTGGGTGGTGGCAGGGTGGGCACTATACGCTTAAGTAACATAGTGTTAAGACACCGTTTCCCGTTGTCCGCCCGTCGATGCGTTGCGTATTGAGTGGCAAAAGTAAACGCTGTGCTTTACCTTATTTTTAGAAAATATTTGAATCTTTAGTGGAATCGAACCCATGAACTAGCGCAATAACAAGCAGCTAAACATAGCAACTGTGTATAACACAATGTGAATATATATCATTCAAGCTTATAAAATTAGGATTAAGCCTTTGTACATACAACGGGTACCGTAATTGTTCCGGACTTACAAAGCATATAATTTGTTAGAATATTTATATTAAGAACTGTAAAAAGATATAAAAATTGTGAATTCCTTTTATGTTTTTTCTATTATGTTATTATTAATGATGAGGCGCAAAGTATGAATATACTGGTTATTGCAATTGGAGATTCAATTGCTTGATAAGTGTCAAAGTACAACGCTGTAATTACGTTTGCTTTATTACCAAAGTGAATGAATATAAATTATTTCAATAAATATATAATTACAGAGCTATATAGCTATATATTATATTCTCAAATTGTAAATTACATATAATTAATGGAAGTTATATTATGATACTGCGTAAAGTAAAAAAACTCTTTTTCTTGTCTTGTCAGTCTGTCAGTCCAGTATATAATGGACCATCATTATATGCTAGATTAGTCTAGCATGGTGAAATGTAAATAGAGAAGTTGTGTGTGATGCAATATATATATATATATATATATATATATATATATATATATATATATATATATATATATATATATATATATATATATATATATATATATATATATATATATATATATATATATATATATATATATATATATATATATATATATATATATATATATATATATATATATATATATATACATATATCGCGGCGTTGAGTTCCGCCACTCCACACGCAATGCCTCGAAAACGGCGGAAACAGGGACGGGGCGGGGACGGAGTAAGCAGGGACTAAGTAACGGAGTGTCTTAACACTAGGTCCGTATGTTCCTGCAGTTAGCTCTGGCTACCCTGCCATATGCGGGATTAAGTGTGAAGCTAAAAAAAAATTAAAAAAAAACTTACATACATTAGACCTATGTGTTCAGACACATTTAGACTCCTAAACTAACTACGATAGATACACCGGGACCAATCGACACAAAAATAATTTCAAAGATTTTTTTTACCAAATCAATCGCATATGTTTTACATCCGGCGCCGGTAAACTCTGGTGGTATTCATTTGTCAGTTGGCACATTTCGTACTATTATATAAAACTACCACCCACCATAAGATTTCTTGTAATTTTGTTTTTAATTAACAAAAATCTTTTAATTCGAAAAATTTTGCCTGCCTCAGTGCTTCTGCCTGTAAACGCAACAGTTTGTGGGTTCGATTCCCACTCGGACAAAATGGATTTTCCATTTCCATTTTATTAGCACTGGAAACTAGGCAAGGTGTGGCGTCGAGTTCCTCGAAAAAGACGGAGAGGGGAACTGAGTGTCTTAACACTAGGTCCCTACGGTTCCTGCGGTTTACTCTGCCTTCCCAACTATGAGTGGGATAAAGCTTGAACCTAAAAAAAAGCGTTAATCTACACTATGGATAGAATAAGTCTTAAAGAAAACATATGAAAATCTAAACTCAGTACCTTATGAAAACTGTCCAAGTATTTCTACTGTGTATTATTCTAGGTATCCTTCTGCCAACCCTGTTATATGCCTTACATAAAGTGAAAAATCAAAAAAAATCATAATAACTGATCAATAACAATATTAAATGCTATTTTATATTCAAAGTACATCTTAAATCAATTATGTGTCTGTAATAAAGTCTGCGAGCTCTTTACCGGTAAAAGGAAGTTGGCAAATATATTTTTGTTAACATAATATTGAAATAACCCTTAATGTAGAAAATAGGTGAAGTGCGAATCAAAATTATCCACTAGAGTTCCGTATACACTTATTTTATTACACGCAATACAATACAAGCTCGTTTCGCCAGCCCAAGTTAGCAACATTGCGTCCGTTTCAAAATTTTATTCTTACAACATTACTAAAAGCAATTCTTCGATTTTTTTCGTTTTCTCTTTGAATCAATCTTGTCTGCTATTAAAAACTGTGATCAATATACCTTATTTCTTTCTTGCGTGTTTGTATGTATTAAAACGTAAACTAAACATTATGCAGAAGATCGATGCGAAAAGACGTAGTGTCTGCTTGCAAACGCGATGGTTTGTAACTTCGATTCCCACTAGGGGAAGATGGATTATTTTATTTCCATTTTCTTCGCCCTGGCAACTAGGAAAAGCGCGGCTTTGAGCTGCGCTACTCAATTCATAATGCTTCGAAGTAGCAGAAAGCAGGAAACGGAGTGTCTCAACATTATGTGTACCGAACACATACATCTTGCGATTTTCTATGCCTTTACTTGCTCTTATAAATTTCCATTTATATAAATATTGCATTCAGTACTCTCTTTGACTCTTTCAAATACCGTATCGTTACTTGCTTTCAAGCTTAAACTTTTATTTCCATAGTTATCTTTCAGAATAGTGACCAACGCCTGCAACTCGCATTCTGATGATGCAATAAGCAGTACATTGTGTGCGTAAAGCTCTTGTAAGAGCACTTGCAACAAACCGATGTATCGGTTTGTTTCACTTCTTGAAGACAGATCTTTTAGGTAATTCAACTATTTTTTTTTAAGTTTTTTACATACATACATCCAGATAAAAGCTTTCCATTGAATTGTATAAGGCTGTACACCTAGGTTACTAAATGTAAGCCACTTATTTTCAGCAATAAAAAAAATATCACTTTTTCATCAATTTTTCAGGAGATACTTGGAAAATCGTGGGATGTTACTAGTATATATGAAATTCTTTTTTTCTGTTTGGTAGTTTTTGGGTGATTGGAGGACAACCAAATAGACAGACACAAAAAGACCAGTAGGTAAAAATTATGCTGATTCTTCTTCTACTTCTTAATATTATTCTATTATCGGTAAAATAACCGACCCAATTAAACTTATAACCCATTTTTTTATTCTTCAACGTGCAGAGTTGACTTTTTTTTTAGCTTCACGCTTTATCCCGCACATGGCAGGGTAGGCAGAGGGAACTGCAGGAACCATACGAACCTAGTGTTAAGACATTCCGTTGCTTAGTCTGCTTTCCTCCGTCCCTGTTTTCCGCCGTTTTTCGAAGCATTGCGTGCTGAGTGGCGGAACTCAACGCCACACTTTCCCTAGTTTCCAGAGCGAAGAAAATGGAAATAGAAAATCCATCTTCCCCGAGTGGGAATCGAACCCACAAACCGTCGCGTTTACAGGCCTCTGCACCACGACTTGACTTAAATTGATTATAAAAAATAAAATAATAAATAAGTACATATTAAAATATCCCACCATACTGAAACAACTACAAAGCGTTTACAAACAGCGTTGTTTGAGTAAATACGATTGGGGAGTTACTCTAAGTACAAACAATAACTAAACGAATGGTTCTGAAAGGCAGCAAACTATTGAACAAGGCATCAATTACAGCTTCAACTGAACTAAGTTAGACATTGGCAGCTAATTTTGTATGATATTGTACATATTAGTTCTAGATTTTGTATTGTTTCTTAATATATTTCTACATTTGTTTTTTTTTTTATAGCTTCACGCTTTTATCCTGCATATTGCATGGTAGGCAGAGGGAACTGCAGGAACCGTATGAACCTAGTGATTAAGAAACTCCGTTGCTTAGTCCCTGCTTTTTCGGTCCCCACCTTCCGCTTTTCAAGGCATTGCATGCTGAGTGGCGGAACTCAACGCCGCGCTTCTTTTTCTATATTTGTGTTAAGAAATAAAATATAACTATTAGAAATTATTTAAGGATTTTAGTTTTTACTTGAAACAATACTTAAAAAGGTCTTAGTTAAGGCTATGTTCGTTCGAAATGTTTTTAATAATTTAAAAATATTTTTTTTTAGTATCACGCTTTATTTCGCGTATAGAAAGTTAGGCAAAGAGATTTCAGAAACATACTTAAAACAATAAAGACGATAAAGAATATTCTATATACAAAGTTTATTTAAAGAACTAATTTAGAATTTTTTTTTAAAAGTGCGGCGTTGAGTTTCGCCACTCAACACGCAATGCCTCAAAAAAGGCGGAGAGCGGGGACGGAAAAAGCAGGGACTAAGCAACGGAGTGTCTTAACACTAGGTTCCCACGGTCCCTGCAGTTCCCTCTGCCTACTCTGCCATGTGCGGGATAAAGCGTGAATTTAGAAATAAAGATAGAAAAATATATAGAATAGAAGAGAAAATGTTCTATGTAATAAACCAATGAGTCATTTTTCAACAAACCCTCATAAGTATCTAAATAATGCTACATCATTAACGAGTAACATTTAAGAAGAATTAAAAAATCAATTTCTAATACTGATATAAATTGTATCGTATCACAACAAATTAAGGTATATTTTTGTACGATCTATATATTTTTGAATACATATGATCCAATTTACAAAACGTATACGAATCGTGCGAGGGAAATATGCATCAATTTGCTTGTAATTATTCAAACGATGTAACAACGAGGTTTCGTGTTTAAATGAGGTTTGCTTTGTTTATACTTTTTTTTTATTTTCACAGTATATTCGGCAGATTAGACAGAGGTTATTTTGTAACAATACTCAAGAAAATATACATATATGATTTATTTAGTAAAGGCTATGAATGAGTATAAGAGTGGTAGATTCATCATTAAATTTTTTTAATAGTATTAGGTTTTATACAGAAAGAAAATATAATAAAACTTTGAACGCAGCGAGAATTGAACCCGCGTCTCTTGCAAGCCACGAAAGCGCTCTCTTACGATTTTTTAATATTGTCTTTAAGCATTTTTACATATATTTTTTTAGCTAACGTAACAAAAGGACCTTTTGAGTTTGCTTATTTAAATACATCCTTTGGAACATGGCGTTGTAAGTGCTGTTTTTCTTTTTATATATTACCATTCGAATATGGATTTTCGTTATTCAATATATATATATATATATATATATATATATATATATATATATATATATATATATATATATATATATATATATATATAATATATATATATATATATATATATATATATATATATATATATATATATATATATATATATATATATATATATATATATATATATATATATATATATATATATATATATATATATATATATATATATATATATATATTCTCTTCTTTACATATAAAATTTAGTTGGACAAAATAAATAACATTTCATTTGGACTTCCGGTTTTCGTTTGATATATTCATTTATTAATGAAAACGATAGAAAAGCCTAGATTTTGAAATCAATTTCAACTTAGATATGAAATTAATCTTAATCGTAAATATTTATGCATATTATTTTAAGGGGAATGTAGACTATGGAGATATAAGTCCTACTATATAGTAGTACATTCTGTTTATATGTTTATATAAGAAAAAAATATAAAAAAAACGAGTAATCACCGTCGTGGCGCAGAATGAACGGAATAAAGCGTGAAGCCAAAAAAAACAAGAAGAGGATACGAAGTACATCTAAATTTTTATAATATGTTAACAGGTATGAGTAGAGTGAAAGGGGTATTATAGCATATATAAGCAAGGGGACATTAAAGAAAAGGGCACAATATATAATGGTGATAATAGAATAAAGCTACATAAGGTTAGCAGTATATATCTCAAACTTCCCATAAAGCCTATTTGACAATGCCTCACAGTATACTGTCAAATTACTTGTGTTTATAATTTGAACGCTGTTTGTACAATTCGATCGACGGCGCAGTTATTTGCTTTTAATTACATCACTCTAGGATTGGATATGGCAAATATTGAAGTCTACAGTATCTAAGGTTAAAAAGATACAATATGAAAAAGATAAAACGCATAGTCTTGAATTTGGAAATAAAGATCTCCATAATGAATGAGTAAGAGGGGCCGTCTGGACACAGCATTGAGTACACAAGACAAAGCACAGTGTTAAGTTACCACTCTATATATAAATACACATATACTTGGCGGAACTCAACGCCGCACTCACCTATTATAAAAGATTGTCTAAAATTATAATTTTGATATATATATATATATATATATATATATATATATATATATATATATATATATATATATATATATATATATATATATATATATATATATATATATATAATATATATATATATATATATATATATATATATATATATATATATATATATATATATATATATATATATATATATATATATATATATATATATATATATATATATATATATATATATATATATATATATATTTTAGCTTCACGCTTTATCCCGCACATGGCAGGGTAGGCAGAGAGAACTGCAGGAACCATAAGAACCTAGTGTTAAGACACTCCGTTACTTAGTCCCTGCTTACTCCGTCCCCACTTTCCGCCGTTTTCGAGGCATTGCGTGTTGAGTGGCGGAACTCAACGCCGCGCTTTGCCTTAGTTGCCAGAGCGAAGAAAATGAAAATAGAAAAATCCATCTTCTCCGACTGGGGATCGAACCCAGTAACCGTCGCGTCACAGGCAGACGTTGCGCCTCTGCGCAACTATTTTATAAAAGTTTAAATTAACGTGATAAAAGTATATTAAAACTATTTGCTTAAAAGATCATTTAAATCATTATATACAATTATGTAATAAGCTATTACAAGATAGTGAGTTCGATTTATTAATAGAGGTAATTTGAAATATCGTCTTTCTATGATTACAGTAACTGCCTAGACTTGGTATTAAGTGACTAAATAAAGGAAGTTGGACGGATAAATGCAGTAAATGACTTTGAAATTACGTTTAAATACATAACAATACTATTAAGTGTAATTTATTTTAACAAGTGGGGGTTACAAATTCGATTCTTGTGATGAATTTTTAAATCTTTAAGCTGATTCCCTTAGTATAGGTAGAAAAGTTCTCTCTGATTAGAATCTACTACTAAAATAAAACTTTGATTTCCTGTCAAATTCCGAATATTGCAGATTTGGTGGTACAATAAGTCACTTACTTACAAATATACATACATACATATACATATACATACATACATACACATATACATACATACATACATACACATATACATTCATACATATATATGCCTACATACATATATACATACGCTTTATTTCCAGTGGGATAGTTAATGAGCGGGGTATTCTAACGGGGTATTCATGCTGTATCTCTCATTATTGAAGGGTAACATAATAACCTTAGTGTTAAGAAGTTTTCAAGATTTTGCGTGTTTAGTAGCGGAGCCTAACGCCATCATTTGTCTCATTACCAGAGAGAGAATCATGAAAAAAAATTTCCCCAAGTACCAATCGAATTCACAATCGTCACGTTTACAATCAGATGACGCGACGTGCCATAACAGCATGGCGTCATTTTATCTACATTTTAAAGTAAATAGAACTGGATATCTAATTTCAGGTGCATGTTAGGTTTGTTGCACCAAAATAGAGCTGATCGATCAATACCTAATGGGTTTAGAACATATGAATCATCCTAGACGTTCGGGAGTACACTATAATTGATTGTCTCAAATTCCTAAAGAGCACTATCAGTTGCTATATTGTTAACTAAGTTATTGTTTTAGCTTAGCTTTTAGCTTTTCCCCAAATACAGTATAGACAGATATTCTACCTAGTGTAGTGTAAGACACTCCGTTTTCTAAATTGCTGAGTGTTAATACCGCGTTTTATCTTCGTACAAAAGAAAAGTATTACATAATTAATTTCCCAAAGAGGGAAAAGGTTTTGTAGTGACCAGTGACAACGTTCACTACGTAAAACTAAAGTATTAAGTTTCAGTCAACAAAATAAGTTGTAAAATGATAAAAGTTAACTCGTTCACACATATACACATGAGTCACATTACGAAACTCGAGAAATTTATATACGATAGATATTTTTAATAATAAAACTGTCACGTTAATTTAAGATGATTACTAATTAACAAAATATTTTAAAATTGTACTTTTAACACAGTGTTTTGGTCAAAAATCTCTTTAAAAACATCAAGTAGGGAAGACGTCATTATACACGTTTATTTCCACTGTCTTGGCTTATTTATTATACATTTGGCCTTGGATCTACAATCATTGCCTTCTTTTTCTATGCCAGTTAGTTAATGTTTCAACTGTGCCATACATGTGCCATCGCTTTGACAGTAATTTCAGTTTCATCTGAGAATATGTAATATAGACGTTTTGTCTTTGAATAGCCAGGTAAAAAGACATTTAATTTGCACGGCCGGGAATCGAACTCTTACCTTATCGAATAGCCATCGCGCACCATGACGGCCTTACTGAAAATTATAATAATATCTATTAAATGCTGCAGTGCAGTAATGAAAGCATTTATTTAATTATTTTCATTTTTTTTACAAATAATATGAAACATAACTAAGCCAACATAAAGTTACCTCACTATTATGAGTTAACGTAACCGAGCAAATAGAAGCTACGGAATGAAATGTAAACACCTTTATGACGGGAAAAGCTAAAAGATTCTTTCACGTTTGTAATTTAGTTGATTAACGACTAACCTAGAAAGTGTCACTATTGAGTTTTTAGGGCTTTGGATTTTTTACATTTAATTGTTGTTAGAGACTAATTGGGCGGAACGTGAAGAATGGAGTGTTTTGACTCTACGTTCTCTCTCTCTTAGCTCCTCTCTCTACTCTCCAGGTATCCTGCTAAGTAAAACATGATGCTATTTATTTATTTATATATTGCTTTTTGGGTAATTACTTTTTGTACATGTGGCGAAGATGCAAGCGAGGTATTTCCTCGCTTTCTTGAGATGGAATTCGTTGTTGAATACCACCGCTCGATACGTAGTAGTGCTCAACACGTTAGCCAAGTGCATACAGCAAAAACAACGTGGAATATATATTATTGTTATTTTTTTTAGATTAGCCAAGATAATCACTTACATCTTTTATATTCGTACCATGATACCCCTAGTTCTTAAGATATATGGTACATCTTAAAGTATGACTCTTTAATTGAACACTGATAATATCAGAAAAATATTTAAACATATATTGTGTTAATATAATAAATATGTATATATCCCCAAATATTAGATTATATAGATTAAATGTTTCTTCTGGTTTTACATAAAAAGTACACACGATTTAGATGAAACTTAGCACTAACATAGATTATAAAATAAATTAAGTAAATATAATACTTATAACCAGGTGAAGCAATGAGAGACTGAATATATACAAGAAATATACACAATAAAGAAATAAGGACTCAAATTGTTTTATGTATTACAACCACGACAGTCTCAAAGTGAACAATCCATCAATGTCAGATTAACATACCTTTTATATATTTAGAGGGTGCCTCGACGTGGCTTAAACACAAGATTTGGGTTCAAACGAAATAATTACGTATAATTGGCCTTAATTTTGGCTTTTAGGATGTTTTAATATGTTTATTTTGAATTTATAGGGAAAATAGCAGTAGTCATTAATTGGTCATTATTCATATTTAATTGAACCCACCAGTGGTGACACTGTGCATCAAAGTGACCTTACTGTAGTCCTTTCATCTACTATGTTATGCGAGAAAAAGCGTAAAGCGTTTCTTTTTTGGACTGTTGCAGTTATAAGTTCGGCTAAATATTTTTTTAAAACAGATTATATATTTTTTTGTGAAATATATTTATATATGAAATTGTGGTATGTCAAGTTTATATATGTCTATTTTTCAGGGCTTTATTTTACTTTTCTTCCTGTACCTTAGAATAATCTAAAATATTTATAATCTATACAAAGATATATTTACATATATAGCGTGTTAAGTAGCCTATAGAGAAAAAATAAAATACTTTTAATCCTCCTCAATCCCCCTCAGTAAAGAAAGAAGAATAAGAATCCACAACTAACGCCATTATAGATGCTGTTCCACTTTGCCATGATGGTCTAAATCCTACCTTAAAGCTTGAGAATGCTGTGGATATTTTCTTGATTATTATGTTTCAATTTTTGGTCAATTATTTTGTATCTATCGACGAAACAATGATCGCTGATGCATTTTATCAAATCGCAAAAACCGAACATAATATCCCGTATATTGCAGAGTATGTAAAGAAAACCTAAGGTGAAGATACTCTACCACTTTTTTCCATTTAATTTTCGAGCCATTGTGTTGAAAATGATAAAAAAACTGTACCTTAAACCTTATCATGTGACAAGTATATAGCTCTTTATCATTTTCAAAGACAATTTTGTCATATTATATATGTATTTAATATATATACATTTTCAAACACACACCACACAGACCAAACCGGAAGTTCTAAAACGAAAGATTTACAATAATACCAAGACGGTATTCTCACAGAACCTACTGAGCGCAGTTCGGGAATAAATCTTGTTGCTTTATAAAATTTTCAATTTACTTATTTACGGATGCTCGAATAGAGGAAATACTATAAACTTTGTTTGCTTTACGCTATGCACTTGTTATGTGGTTTTATTATAATTTTATTCGAGTTTCTATGTATATAAGACTGTTATTGCGATTATTGTGGGTTCGATTCTCACTAGGGGAGATTAGACCATTTTCCTTTTTCTTACTCTGTTAACAAGACAAAGCGCGGTGTTTAGTTCCGCTACTCTATACGTAATGCCTTTAAAAGTGAAAAGTCGGGAACGGAATGTTTCAACACAGGGAAAACTTGACATGCTTTATATTGTACTTTCGTTAACTAGTTGGCTTTAAAAAATGACTTGTCATGTAAATCTACTTTATGAGTGTTGGCAAAACAGTAGAAAACTAATATTAAAATGTAAAAATTTGTAACAAAACCTCCCCTCCCCTCTTCCTATCTTCCCTTCCAGGGGTAAGTTACCTTGATATACCTTGATATATGCGGTATATAGCTTATAGCTATAGCAAAAAGGCTTTATATATATATATATATATATATATATATATATATATATATATATATATATATATATATATATATATATATATATATATATATATATATATATATATATATATATATATATATATATATATATATATATATATATATATATTAACGCCATTACAGTTGCTGTTCCACTTTGCCATGATGGTCTAAAATCTTACCTAAAAGCTTGAGAATGTTGTAGACTTTTTTCTTGATTATTATGTTTTAATTTTTAGTCAATTATTTTGTATCTATCGACGAAACAATGATCGCTGATGCATTTTATCAAATCGCAAAAACCGAACATAATATCCCGTATATTGCAGAGTATGTAAAGAAAACCTAAGGTGAAGATACTCTACCACTTTTTTCCATTTAATTTTCGAGCCATTGTGTTGAAAATGATAAAAAAACTGTACCTTAAACCTTATCATGTGACAAGTATATAGCTCTTTATCATTTTCAAAGACAATTTTGTCATATTATATATGTATTTAATATATATACATTTTCAAACACACACCACACAGACCAAACCGGAAGTTCTAAAACGAAAGATTTACAATAATACCAAGACGGTATTCTCACAGAACCTACTGAGCGCAGTTCGGGAATAAATCTTGTTGCTTTATAAAATTTTCAATTTACTTATTTACGGATGCTCGAATAGAGGAAATACTATAAACTTTGTTTGCTTTACGCTATGCACTTGTTATGTGGTTTTATTATAATTTTATTCGAGTTTCTATGTATATAAGACTGTTATTGCGATTATTGTGGGTTCGATTCTCACTAGGGGAGATTAGACCATTTTCCTTTTTCTTACTCTGTTAACAAGACAAAGCGCGGTGTTTAGTTCCGCTACTCTATACGTAATGCCTTTAAAAGTGAAAAGTCGGGAACGGAATGTTTCAACACAGGGAAAACTTGACATGCTTTATATTGTACTTTCGTTAACTAGTTGGCTTTAAAAAATGACTTGTCATGTAAATCTACTTTATGAGTGTTGGCAAAACAGTAGAAAACTAATATTAAAATGTAAAAATTTGTAACAAAACCTCCCCTCCCCTCTTCCTATCTTCCCTTCCAGGGGTAAGTTACCTTGATATACCTTGATATATGCGGTATATAGCTTATAGCTATAGCAAAAAGGCTTTATATATATATATATATATATATATATATATATATATATATATATATATATATATATATATATATATATATATATATATATATATATATATATATATATATATATATATATATATATATATATATATATATATATAATATATATATATATATATATATATATATATATATATATATATATATATATATATATATATATATATATATATATATATATATTACATTATTATTATATTCTATTCAAATAATATTCTACAATACCATATTGCATTTTCAAGCATTTTATTATTGTAAAAGCGTCTAATGTTGTTGTATTGGTTCGTATTACATCCAAACGTTGCTATTCCTTTATTTAATTTCATATAATATCGCTTATTGCATTCTGAAACGTTGCTGAAACTTTTCCGTTTCATGTTTATATGTATTTTCTTCTTCGATATTTCTATAGTATTCTTTATTTAGATATTGTTGTAACTTTAAATCAAGTATTTAGTGACTATTATATTAGTAAGTGAAGAAGATTTGCTTTGGTTAAATTGATTCATAAAGAAAAATCTCGATTCTAAAACATTGGGCATATGGCAGCTCAATTTCATGACTCGGCTTTTAAAGAATACAAATTAAATTCAAAATTATAAAGTTTTCTATTAATTAAAAATAAGCATACAATATGGTATTCAGTGTTAATATTAATTTCGATATAAAGTTATACAATAAAAACCTATAGAACCAAAAACTACAATTTAAAATATACATAAGCTTTTTAAAGTAGAAACTGTTTGAAAACGTTTGCAGCTGACCTAATCGTCTATCGGGCTTTTAGTGAAAGCGTTTTTGGTCGATTGATACGGATTGCATAATTGCCGCTTCGCCACCTTTCAAGAGCTTTCGTCGTTTAGCTTTATTGCAAGATATTTCCGATTTACAACTAGAAGCTCCACTTTTACAACTAGCTATTTCATGATAACACAGGGTAAAGTGTTAATTACAAAGAATTAATATTAGTTTTGTTGTATTTTACTATTTAAAATGCGGTTGCACGGTTCGCAAGTGGGCGCTGGTTCAAATTTCGCTGTGTTTAAAATTTTTACATGTTTTCTTAAAATATTTTTTTATCTTCAGTGTGAATTAACACTATAAAAATCATAAAAATATATGATATACAAGTATTTCAACATCTGAAACGTCTTTGGTGAATCAGTTTTTGAAATCATTGCTTAACAATCGGCGTCATGCTTTTGTACAAAAAAAATGAATTTGAAATATTATATGTACATTTTGAAATACTAAAATAAAATTTTCTATACTATCTGAGAGCTACGAGAATAAGCTTATAAAATTGTAAAACAATCTTTTTTTATTACAACATTTACGCTTTTCAGCTGTCGATAAGTGAAAAACGAATACTGCCAAATCGACATGTCCAAAAGGATTCAACGTATATTGGAAGTAAATTAAAAAGGATTTGGAAGTAAATTAAAAGATATACATATATTTATAGAGTTAATATGTAGATTTTTCAAAATAAATAGCTCTCATGCTTAAACTACAGGCAGCGTTAAGTTACGCCAAAGAAAAATTATTATTTAAAATGATGTGTAACATACGCTTGTTTTATCTCTAAATCTTGTTATATACGTAAAATAATGAAATAAATAAAGGAGAATAGTTCTCTAACATTGATTTATTTTACATTGTGTATTCAGTATGGCCGATTGTAGTCCAAATCGTAGCTAAACTACGCAGAATTGACTTGTTGTTCTATATCGGAATTTCCCAAAGGGATATTGCTCGAATAGCGTCGGTTTGGATATGTCCGGACAATACGTAGTGGATAATCTTAGGCGGACTGCAGGATTATGTGACTGCAGTTGTTCCTTATGTAGAATACTGTTCAAGGAGACTTTGGCTGAATATATATGTATATATATATATATATATATATATATATATATATATATATATATATATATATATATATATATATATATATATATATATATATATATATATATATATATATATATATATATATATATATATATATATATATATATATATATATATATATATATATAACTAGTCCTTGAAAATATCCACCAGCTCATGTTCTCTTTCAAGATTTAATTAAGTACTAACAGCTTACTCTGATTTTATATCAGTACTGGTCTGTACTCGCAATAAGAAAGTCAAGGAATGGATACGTTTTAGTATAACAGTTAATTCGTTAGAAGGGATTTTAAAAGCGTTCATTATAATTTTGTTGTGATAAAATGGTTCTAGTATTATTTCTTTACGTTTTAATATACGAACGATTTAATCATGTAAAAGGATAGTAAATACTTTTCATAGTTGATTAAAGATCTGATGTTTACCCAATAACGTATATATAGAGTAAGGATGCCAATAATGAGATACCATTTCTATTTTTGGTTATACGCACACGACTGAATTTCGCTGGAAACCGGTATGCAACGACAAACGTTTGGAGACATTTCTATGTCTATTCAAGCGACATTGGCGCCAAATGGCTGACGTGGTTAGTTCAACAGATACCTTGCTATCTCATATTCAGCACCTATCTCATAATAGGTATCCTTACCTTATATATATATATATATATATATATATATATATATATATATATATATATATATATATATATATATATATATATATATATATATATATATATATATATATATATATATATATATATATATATATATATATATATATATATATATATATATGTGTGTGTGTGTGTGTATGTATATATGTGTGGACGTAGTGTCTTATCACTAGATTCCTTCTTTAAGTAAGTGTGTGATGGTAATAACAAAGATATTCACTCAATCATCCTTTAATATCGTAGTGGTTTACAATTTTTCAACTGTACAAATAGATTTCTTCAAATCTCTCTATAGATATATTGAATCAAAACGATCCTATGAATTTTATATTGCATATATCGTAACCTCAATAGAACATTTTATTTCGCTTTGAAAGTTTCTATCAAGTGTTTGGAGATATAAGTATGAGGAAAATAATATAGCAAAACAATCTGCCTCCAAAAAGCGAAAAGCAGCAACAAAGTGCAAATACTAGGTTCTCATAGTTCCTGGGGCTCCGTATGTCTCCCAGGGTATGAGGGCTGCAAGCAAGATTAAGCGTGTAGCTAAAAAAAGAAATATTGCCTACTATTTATTGGGAATCTGTAATGTGTTAAACTTATTGGTAGTTTATGAACAACTTCTGACTAATAATATCATTATAGCATATTTGCACAGATATTATAGTACGTAGAGTTATTACTCCAGGTTCCCTTTGTGTATTCTGCTTTAGAGAGATATAGCGTGAAGTTAAAAAAAATAAAAAGAAATAATTTTATATCAACAGATTTATTACTTTTATTATAAAAACAACAAAAAAAATTATATTTAAGCCATATACCTTAATAGATGTAGGTTTTTGGTGCGGATTCGAATCCAGAAAAAAAAGTATGTCTTAAACCACATTTACTACTTAAGCTACATTTTAGGAAACGAGTGATACAATCACATTGGAAGATGTAAACGAGCTCTTTAATAGAACTTATGGAGAATATTGAAAAACTTTTATCATAAATTGATAGTATAACAAAATTTAACTCGATCCGTCTCGCAGTTGAAGTTACAAGGAAGTCTAACTTGCGCGTTTAGAATTACAAGCGTATTGATATTCAGTACCAAATTTGAAAGTAGATGATATCTCGTGGAAGTAACATTTTTATATTTTATATGAAACCCGCGTGTTTAAGTCTGTAATTTTTTTTTGGCTTCACGCTTTATCCCGCTGATAGAAGGATAGGATGTGGGAACTAGACAAATGCGGTATTGAATTCCGCCACTCAACAAAATACAGAAAGCGGGGAACCGAGTGATTTAGCGCTAGCTTCCCACGGTTCCCACTGTTCCCTCCCTCCCCGCTATGAACGGGATAAAGCGTGGAGATAAAAAGAAAAAAAATATCCTACCCTCTTGTATCAAGACAAAACGCGGCGTTGAGTTCCACCACTTAAGAGACAAATATCTTGGTACTTGCTCCCTTTGTCTACCATACTAAATGCGGAGTTTAACGTACAACTAAAATAAAATTCTTATACAACTTACGACATTGAGCGCCAAGTAAACATATTTCTAAATATTAAACTTATAACCTCGGTATCTCAGTCTTGTGGCTGTGAGCTTCTTTGAGGGATCTTGCATCGCTTCCCCCAAGTCAAAGTTTCGTAAAGTATTTAATTAATGCAACACGCGTTAACAAATTTTGAAGAATATAGCTAAGAGCATTTTAATTATTATCGAGAGGTATAAGGTAACTATGAGATATTGGAATTTAGTTTTCTTATGTTGAGGCTACAGTGAATATTGGACATATATGGAAAGATCTGGGATTCGATTCTTTTGAGCAAAACGTTTACAAGTAGAATTTTATACTTTTGTAAACAACGTTTATTTAAATATAATAGTGGTGATAAACTTATAATTACTCTTTAAAAGTGATATTAATAGCCCTGTTACCAATCATAAGTCAATAACTATTTAACATTACTTATTTATTTGTTATAGCTTTTCCCGCAAAAGCAGGATAGGTATATATATATATATATATATATATATATATATATATATATATATATATATATATATATATATATATATATATATATATATATATATATATATATATATATATATATATATATATATATATATATATATATATATATATATATATATATATATATATATATATATATATATATATATATATATATATATATACCTATCCTGCTTTTGCGGGAAAAGCTATAACAAATAAATAAGTAATGTTAAATAGTTATTGACTTATGATTGGTAACAGGGCTATTAATATCACTTTTAAAGAGTATTTATAAGTATATCACCACTATTATATTTAAATAAACGTTGTTTACAAAAAGTATAAAATTCTACTTGTAAACGTTTTGCTCAAAAGAATCGAATCCCAGATCTTTCCATATATGTCCAATATTCACTATAGCCTCAACATAAGAAAACTAAATTCCAATATCTCATAGTTACTTAATACCTCTCGATAATAATTAAAATGCTCTTAGCTATATTCTTCAAAATTTGTTAACGCGTGTTGCATTAATTAAATACTTTACGAAACTTTGACTTGGGGGAAGCGATGCAAGATCCCTCAAAGAAGCTCACAGCCACAAGACTGAGATACCGAGGTTATAAGTTTAATATTTAGAAATATGTTTACTTGGCGCTCAATGTCGTAAGTTGTATAAGAATTTTATTTTAGTTGTACGTTAAACTTCGCATTTAGTATGGTAGACAAAGGGAGCAAGTACCAAGATATTTGTCTCTTAAGTGGTGGAACTCAACGCCGCATTTTGTCTTGATACAAGAGGGTAGGATATTTCTTTTTTTTTTATCTCCACGCTTTATCCCGTTCATAGCGGGGAGGGAGGGGAGGGAGGGAACCGTGGGAACCTAGTGTTAAGTCACTCTGTTCCCCGCTTTCTACATTTTGTTGAGTGGCGGAATTTAATACCGCGCTTGCTTAGTTCCCACATCCTATCATTCTATCAGCGGGATAAAGCGTGAAGCCAAAAAAAAAATTACAGACTTAAACACGCGGGTTTCATATAAGATATAAAAAAGTTACGTCCACGAGATATCATCTACTTTCAAATTTGGTACTGAATATCAATACGCTTGTAATTCTAAACGCGCAAGTTAGACTTCCTTGTAACTTCAACTGCGAGACGGATCGAGTTAAATTTTGTTATACTATCAATTTATGATAAAAGTTTTTCAATATTCTCCATAAGTTCTATTAAAGAGCTCGTTTACATCTTCCAATGTGATTGTATCACTCGTTTCCTAAAATGTAGCTTAAGTAGTAAATGTGGTTTAAGACATACTTTTTTTTCTGGATTCGAATCCGCACCAAAAACCTACATCTATTAAGGTATATGGCTTAAATATAATTTTTTTTGTTGTTTTTATAATAAAAGTAATAAATCTGTTGATATAAAATTATTTCTTTTTATTTTTTTTAACTTCACGCTATATCCCTCTAAAGCAGAATACACAAAGGGAACCTGGAGTAATAACTCTACGTACTATAATATCTGTGCAAATATGCTATAATGATATTATTAGTCAGAAGTTGTTCATAAACTACCAATAAGTTTAACACATTACAGATTCCCAATAAATAGTAGGCAATATTTCTTTTTTTAGCTACACGCTTAATCTTGCTTGCAGCCCTCATACCCTGGGAGACATACGGAGCCCCAGGAACTATGAGAACCTAGTATTTGCACTTTGTTGCTGCTTTTCGCTTTTTGGAGGCAGATTGTTTTGCTATATTATTTTCCTCATACTTATATCTCCAAACACTTGATAGAAACTTTCAAAGCGAAATAAAATGTTCTATTGAGGTTACGATATATGCAATATAAAATTCATAGGATCGTTTTGATTCAATATATCTATAGAGAGATTTGAAGAAATCTATTTGTACAGTTGAAAAATTGTAAACCACTACGATATTAAAGGATGATTGAGTGAATATCTTTGTTATTACCATCACACACTTACTTAAAGAAGGAATCTAGTGATAAGACACTACGTCCACACATATATACATACACACACACACACACACATATATATATATATATATATATATATATATATATATATATATATATATATATATATATATATATATATATATATATATATATATATATATATATATATATATATATATATATATATATATATATATATATATATATATATATATATATATATATATATATATATATATATATATATATATATATATATATATATAAGGTAAGGATACCTATTATGAGATAGGTGCTGAATATGAGATAGCAAGGTATCTGTTGAACTAACCACGTCAGCCATTTGGCGCTAATGTCGCTTGAATAGACATAGAAATGTCTCCAAACGTTTGTCGTTGCATAACGGTTTAAAGAGAAATTCAGTCGTGTGCGTATAATCAAAAATAGAAATGGTATCTCATTATTGGCATCCTTACTATATATATACGTTATTGGGTAAACATCAGATCTTTAATCAACTATGAAAAGTATTTACTATCCTTTTACATGATTAAATCATTCGTATATTAAAACGTAAAGAAATAATACAAGAACCATTTTATCACAACAAAATTATAATGAACGCTTTTAAAATCCATTCTAACGAATTAACTGTTATACTAAAACGTATCCATTTCTTGACTTTCTTCTTACGAGTACAGACCAGTACTGAGATAAAATCAGAGTAAGCTGTTAGTACTTAATTAAATCTTGAAAGAGAACATGAGCTGGTGGATATTTTCAAGGACTAGTTGAGATGAATTTTTGGTCAGCTTATTAACATTTTATTAATTGCTGTTTAAGTCATTTTGTTTATATATTTTAGTGTTAAGAAAGACTAAGCAAATGAGGAACTTAAAAGCTATTCCATAATTTAATTGTTTGAAATCGTTTATCTTTATAACTATAATATATATTTTGTACGCTTAATTGTGCTCGAGAATGTCACAAACATTGAATTTTTAAATATTATGGAAAACTAGATTAATTTGTACGAGGTGCTAATCGAGCTATGTTGTATGAATATAAACTTTTAAGTGACTTTAAAAACTTGACTTTTTCTAACTTTCCATTTCACCAAGAGATTAAATTGAAAAAAGAAAAAAAAACTGCCCAATTTCAAACAACATACATACGCTATTTCAAAAACATTCTATTTATATTGTCCATTCCATAGTCGATTTTGTTAAAAATTGATTTGAACGAATCTATTCGCTTTCACGTTGTATCAAAGCGTTTTAGGAATTTGATTTTGTTCCTATCATGTACTGTACTGAGAGTAGTTTCCGATTCGCTAAGCATTGAATTGTTCCTATGATTTGACTATCAATAAAAAAATGACATAACCGTGTTTTAAACACCACTGCAGCAGGTTAAGCACCACTGGCTGTTTATATAATATATATATATATATATATATATATATATATATATATATATATATATATATATATATATATATATATATATATATATATATATATATATATATATATATATATATATATATATATATATATATATATATATATATATATATATATATATATATATATATATATATATATATATATATATATATATATATATAAATAATGTTTACTTTACCTAATTACCTAATAACTAAAATAGTAGTAAAATATTAGAATCATTTTGTAACTGACAAAAAGACAATGCATACTATCTAATTGTCATAAAAGTCGAAATGGTCGTCGTTTCTTTATAAAAAAATACGATTTGAATATAGTAAATTTGGTTAGTCACAGGTTTGACGCCGTTGAATATAAAATGTCGAATTATGGAATAGTGGACAAGAGTAGTGTACTACAAAGTTTTCCGGAATACAGAAATCTAGCTGACTTACATAAATTTAAACAATACATTTATAAATAAAATAATTGCACCAAGATCTTGTTCCAGATTTCTAGGACATGTCAACTCAGTACAATCTAACCGCATTGAGACCAAGCTAGTTCTGTTGAAATTAGTTTTGTTTTCACTTGTCTTAAAGTTATCGCTCGTTTTAGTAAAATAATGGGAAGTTGAATACACTTTGTAGTAATAAAATTAGTTATTATATATTATATTCATAAGTTCAGGTCCGTCAATGACTACCACACAAGTTTATTTTTATACCAAAGGGTAATTTGGCAACCCTCAATTAACCCTTCTCTCTATACTTATATCTTTTCACATATCTTTTTCTATCTTATTTATTATTTTAAAATACATTTTTCTTATAAAAATAAATCTATGAATGCACACACACTCACATACATACACATACACACACAAATACACACACTATTTGGCACATTACATATTATTATTATTTTTTTTATGGGAAGGACAAGGCAAACGAGCGGTCGGGTCATCTGATGGTAACACTTTTTTTCACAAAATCGCCTAATTTATCATCATCTTAAAGGCCGGCAACGCTCTTGTAACACGTCTGCTGTTACAGAGGGCCGTGGGCGTCGGTGATCACTTACCATCAGGTGACCCGACCGCTTGTTTGCCTTGTCTTTCCCATAAAAAAAATTATTTATCATTATTTTCTCTTTTAATGATATTTATTATCATAGTGTAAAATTTTCCATAACTTGATAAATTTGATAATTAACAGAACCCACCCATGTAAGGTAATGCTTTAAAAATAATATCGTTTGATATATTCGTGAAATATATTTCAAAATGTAGGCTTTTGAGCGCAATTAAAAATTAATTGGACCACGCTCCCAATCCTGAAGCAGTAGATTTGTAACAACCTAATAAGCCTCTTTGAGCAATCTTTTATATTTGATATGATTTATATATTTTATTAAATATTTTAAATGGCAGGATTTATTTTTTAAAATTGTGGCTTCATATTTAATTTCGCATATAAAATGGTTATCTGAGAGAGTTTTGTGTCAAGACACTCTTTTTTCTCTTTCTGGCCCAAATTTGGAATAGAATTGAATAACGAAATTAAGTTGCCAGCCAGTAGCTTTCTATGAAATTATTGCCTTCATACTTCATCAAATGTTAGAAAGTATAAATAGTTTAATGATTACTATGAGTTAGTAAATATAATACTAAATTATAAGTTAATCAGCAACATTCCATAATATTGTCCTACAATGGGATACTGTTCTGTACCCATTCCCGGCTTCTGCCTCCGAAATGGAAAATTCGATATAGTTGGAGCCACTAAGTCGGAGACTCCTTTATATATTTTAAAATTGTGCGGATGCTTTATTTTGACTAATAAGCTTCATCAATTTTTATCATTAAGCTTTCCAGAAGAAAATTTAGTGTTAAGACACTCGAATTGGATTTCATGCAAGATATTGCATATTCAACGGTGAAGCTAAACCTTGTGCTATCTCTTTTTATTCAAGGCTAAGAAAATAAAATAATAGTTCTGTGCCTATTCAAATTGTTGGTAAATCTATTGCCGCTATGTGAGAATATTCGTTCGTATCTCTTAAAATAATTGTTTAATCCTTAGTTTAAAAAAAAGTACTTTTAAATCACTCTAATCTTGAAGACCTCGTGACGCATAGGCGCAACGTCTGCCTGTAACGCGACGGTTTCTGGGTTCGGTCCACTCGGGGCAGATGGATTTTTCTATTTCCATTTTCTTCGCTCTAGAAACTAGGCAAAGCATGAGGTTGAGATCCGCCACTCAACACGCATTGCCTAAAAAAAGGTGGAAAGTGGGGACGGAGAAAGCCGGAACTAAGCAACGGAGTGTTTTAACACTGGGTTCATATGGTTCCTGCAGTTCCCTCGGCCTACCCTGCAAAAGCGTGAATCTTATTAGAGATTCGCTATTTTCATAACCCCTCCTTTGTGAGGATCAAATTTAATATATTTACTGTGTGCCTGTATTACATGGTCGGTTTTTTTTTACAGATTTACGTCGTTTAGAAGACACAAGAGCGTTTTTATTACGGTACAGTATACGAGTTTATAAGCCGTCCGTTGATATTTAATGAATTTGTTATTTTATGCTCTCTCTCATACGTGAATTTTTAGTAAATTAAAGATTAAGTTAGGTAAAGTACTGGCCCAATTTTGTTGGGTATTTGCTTGAAAGTTAGTTATGGTTCAATGTATATTTTCTAAATAGTGAAAAGAAGAGGACACAGCGTGTAATTGTAAATGCTACAGCTTGTGGGTTCATTTCTCACTTGGGTAAATCTTTTTCATTTTTATCGCAATGGCAACAAGTTGAGCTCTGACTCAATATGTAATGCCTTATATGGCAAAAAGTTGGAACGAAGTGGCTTAACACTAACTCCCGCTTAAAAATCCATAAAACCAAAAATGTTCCTGTCACTGTCACTGCTGAAAATAACAAAAAAATATATACATTTGTTGTTTAGCTTTATTATAGGCTAGGCAGGAAGGAACCTAATGTTAAGACATTTCGTTCCATGCTTTTCACCTCTTCAAGATATTGCATGTTAAGTGGTGGAGTTCAACGCCGCGCTTTACAAAACTAATTAGGTACTGAAAAAAGCAGCAGAAAATGGGACTTAGCGTTTTGCAAAAAAAATATTACTATTACTCTTTTATGTATGTATTATGAATGAAATGTACCTATTAAAACTGTGTTCTTAAACAAATATTATGAATATTAAAAATAATATAATATGTATATAAATAATAAGGATATAATAAATCGAATCTACGACCTCGACGCTTATAAATGTTATCTATATTTAATATATAAATGCGGTAGGTAAATGTAAAACGACATAATATTTTATTTTTAGATTCCTACTTTCATAGATCCACGGTGTGTTCTAATTTTGCCAAGCTTCGTCTCTGTCGCATTCAGCCTTTCCGCTGCCAACTCTAAACGAATTTTGCTAAAGGAATTTCACAGTTTTTGCACATTTTATATAGCATATTGTAATTTAATGCACCTACAATTTAAATTTAGATGTTTGGTTGGTATTTTTTTTTAATTTTTTATAGTAGGGAGTCGAAATTGTCACGTTATTTAAATTTTCGTTATTATTTATGGCGCCTGTTGTATTGTTAGGAGGGAAAAATGATTATTTATAATTTATTTTCCTACTTATAGATCGAAATGGCAACCAATTTCTCATTATCTATGTACGTACTGCAAATGTGACCAAGTTAATAAATTGATTTTTATCAAATATTCAGACCATCGTGGCGCAACGGCTCATAAATATAACACTTTTGGGGTTCGATTACCACTCAAGTAAATCAAAATCTTTTCATTCTCTTCGTTTTAACAGCAAGGCAAAAGCGCGGTGCAGAGTTCCACTACTCAATGAGCTATGCTTGAAAGGCCTTCTGGCGGAACTTAACGGAAAGCGGTGACCGTAGTATTTTAGCACAAGGTTCCTTGAGCATACGGTAACTGCATACTCCTACTTTTGTACAATACAGTGTAAACCTAAATATATAGAAATATATATATACATATACCACATGAATTTTTCACTCCTTTAATCAGCAAAGAAGCTTTTCGCTTAGCCAATCAATTTTTACCACATTTTCCTCAATTTTAAGCGTTTGTAATAAATACATAAAGAGCGTTTGCTTTAACACGGATAAAATTTCATTAAAAACAGCTAAGCAGAAAATCCCCAGTTTGTTTATAGCTTATACTTTGTACCGAATTTATGCGATGTAATAATGTATTTAGTAAAAGTAATAAAATGATAATAATAAATTATGTTGTTGTGGTTCGCTTAATATGTTACTTTATAAATTTTAGTTGTTGTCAAATAACTTTTATATAATATGAGGCCTTTCATACCGCAGAGGCGCAGCTTCTGTATATAAACGTGATGGTTTGTGTATTTGATTCCCAGTCGGTGAAGACAGCTTATTTCATCTCCATATTAACCATCCTGGTAACTAAGCAAGTACGGAGTTGAACTAAAATTTCAACACAAAAGACTTGAAAGATGGAAACCAAAGAACGGAATGTTAAATACTAGGTCCCGACGGTTCCTGCGCGTCCTTCTGCTTTAATTTTCGACAATCAACAAGGAAGATATTCTGATATTGGACTGCTTTTTGATATTCATTCAAGATTTGCAACTGAGCTAAAGGCCTCTCTTAATGTTACCATTTGCTTTAATATTGGTAATATAAGTCAAAACAAAATGTTTGATTTCTTCACAAAAGAACTGTAAATGACGTAAAGAAACCCTTATATAAATATTTGTCTGACTATTTGTCTGTGAATTTATCGTTCTAAACTCTTTTATTGCCTCATGGACTCGAAAATAGTTACTTAGATATTTAAACACAAAAAAAAGGAAAGGCGGAAAGCGGGTACGGAGAAAGTAGGGACTAAGCAACGGAGTGTCTTAACACTAGGTTCGTATGGTTCCTGCAGTTCCTTTTGCCTACCTTGCCATGTGTGGGATAAAGCGTGAAGCTATAATAAAAAAGAAAAAGTAACAAATTTATTTTCTTTTAACAGACGACAGCTTTGATACCCACTAGACGTAATTTTGTTATAAAATAAAAATTTAAAATATTAAAACATGAGATATACCTATCCGTTTTAAATATAACATTTTAATTTAGCCGTTCTATTTAAAACCGCATTGAATGAGTTTTCGTCGCGTGTTTTTTGCTACGTTTTAAATGCAATGCTAATTTACTTACGAGCTTAAATAGTATGAAATAAATTTGTTAGATCTATATAATTTTTATTTTCTACGTAAATAATTTACGATCATTTCTGTCTTGGCGCACTAGAAAAGCGTCTAATTGTAAATCTAGTCGTCATCACCATCACCACAGTGATCATCTTCAATGTCATCATCATCATAATATCATATCAGCCGGGGGACATCCACTGCTGGACAAGGTCCTTCCTCGTTAAGCGCCGCAAAGGTCGATTTTCAGATGCCTTCTTTCATTGGATTTCGGCGACCTTCACCAGTTCATCTAGGTCCTCTTTGTGAAGCGCCTACCTACGGTACGTCTACAGATTTGTGGTCTCCCCTCCAAAACCAACATCGATTTCCAAACTCAGATTTGTCTAATTTGACAAAAACTAACAGGTTATTAGAAATAAAATAAACACAATTAAAACTTCATCACTTGGAAATATATGACAGAATTAATTATAGCCAACTTATATTTATAGTCTATAACTTTTTATAGAAGTAATGTATACGAAACCATTAGTGGACGATTTTGACTCGCACTTCACCTATTTCTACTTAAGTATGTA
The DNA here is from genome assembly GCA_037178615.1 of Dione vanillae. Classification (NCBI taxonomy): domain Eukaryota; kingdom Metazoa; phylum Arthropoda; class Insecta; order Lepidoptera; family Nymphalidae; genus Dione; species Dione vanillae. The sequence continues at coordinate 325,690 of JAZFAU010000278.1, read as the reverse complement.
TATGTTAAGATTTATTTCAATATTATGTTAATGAAAATATATTTTCCAACTTCCTGTTGCCGGTAAAGAGCTTGCAACTTTATTACGGATACGTAATTGATTTAAGACGTCCCGTAATACAAATATATTATTGTAAATTTAAAAATATGATTATACAAAGTTAATTTTTTTTTTTTTTCTTTACGCTTTATCCCGCACATGACAGGGTAGACAGAGGGAACAACAGAAACCATAGGAACCTAATGTTAAGACATCTGTTGCTTAGTCCCTGCTATTTCCGTCTTCGCCTACTGCCTTTTTTCCAGAGCGAAGAAAATGGAAATAGAAAAATAGATCAACCCCAAGTAGGAATCGATCCCACAAACCGTCGCTACGCATATGCGTCACGACAGTTGTTCAATTATATGTTTTATTTTCTTGTTTGATTCACGCTGTAATTGTAGAATATAGTAAGGTAGGCTGAAGTCACCTAGTGCTAAGACACTCTGCTCCCCACTTTCCGCTTTTTGTGACATTTTGAGTGGCGGAACTTAACGCCGCGCTTTGCCTTGTTGCCAGAACAAAAGATCCACAAAAATGGATGGCACTATTTTACAGAGAAAATTAAATAAAAATATTTTTTTTTTACTTTACGCTTTATCCCTTACATGGCAGGATAGGCAGAGGGAACTGCAGGAACCATATGAACGTGGTGTTAAAACACCGTTGCTTAGTTCTTGTTTTCCGCCGTCCCCGCTTTCCGCCTTTTTCGTGACATTGCGAGTTGAGTGGCGGAACTCAACGCTGCGCTTAGCCTAAAAATTAGATGTTTTTCATTTTTTTTATTTTATTTACTCTGTAATGTCTACATACTTCTTACAATATGCGACAACTTTCGGCTAATTATCTGTTTAAGTTTATTTCATAATGGCTTGGCTTGACTTAGAGAAATGATATATTGAAATATTTGAAGGGACGGAAGCCGTTATAATGATAAAAGTTAATTTTAATATTACGATTTTGTTAAATTGAATCACTTTGATCTTTCATATTTTAGAATAAATTTATAAAGTATCTAATGGTAAATTATTTTAACGGATTTCTAGTTATTGGATGACTTTTTGTAAATATGAGTGTGTGTGTATGCCTGTGTGTGTGTGTGCCTGCGTGTGTGTGTTTAGGAACTATAAAAACCTAGTTTATTTATTTATTTAGGAGTATAATATACTCCTTTCTCCTTTCAACAAAACTTTATAATAGCAAAACCAAATAATAGAAGATATAATATATAGATCTGAACCCAGTGTTAAGACAATCCGTACTCTACTTTTCGCCTTTGGAGATATAACTCATTGAGTGACGGAACTTAACGCCACGAAGCCTTTTGTTTTTTAATAAATAAAATGTACAGTATATACATACTTGTATCTTTTTCAACACTACCACTAAGCTATAGTGGTATCAATTACCGACACATTTCCTCTGACTGAAAAAATCATCAGAAAAAAATAAATGAACAAAAAGCGACTTCACTTTAATAAGCAGCTCAAAGATTTTACACCCAAAATTATATTACGACACTCTTTGATTAAAAAAAGTAAAATATTATATTATTCTCTCGAATAATCTAATTTGGAAAGTTCTCGAACCTCTAAGCTTTATCTGGTCAATATCTGTTCTAAACTTCTGAAGTTATTCAAATTTAATATCGGAGGCGATTGCTATTAGATGCCTTCATTTTGAATAAAGATTAAAATTTTGTCATATGCTTTAATTTTTCTTTAATAATGAGTTAATAATTATGTTAATTAAAATAAAAAATGTCGACGCTCTATGCGGGATATAGCACCAGCAGTGACCTAGTGATCGAAGCATCGTGTGTTTAATGGCGGAACTAAATCGCGCTTTGATTCAGAAATTAAATTTATTAAGAATCCTGAATGGGAATCGAACACGTAACTGTCGCATTAACAGTTAAAATTGTGTCGCTGCGTGACGTCTTACCTACGCCACGCCTTACACTTGGGTCGCAAATCTCCTTATTAGCTATGAAACAAAGAAAATAATTTTATCAAGAAAACTACAAACGCTAAAGTTTAAACAATTAACAAGAGTGTTTAATAATCTCTCATATATTTTATAACAAATCAACATTTTCCGCTTGCTTTGATTGTGATATCATGTTCCAAATTACTAGAATTTCCTAAATCTTCATTAATTATAAGGAAATACGTTTCAATAATCTTCAAAATAACTTCATTTCGGATATAACGGTAACAGCGTACGATTAATTGCGTGATTAATAAAATCTCTAAGCCAGTATTATGTTCCTAATAAGTTTTATTTCTTAGCTTTACGCTTTATACCGCATTAAGCAAGTGGTGGTGGTACATATTATGTTTAGTGCGCGGAGAACGAATTGACATTTTTTTACATAAAAATGAGTTATCTTTTTGATCTAGCGAAATTTCTTAAATTTTTTTTTTTTTTTTTTTAGCTTCACGCTTTATCCCGCACATGGCAGGGTAGGCAGAGGGAACTGCAGGAACCATATGAACCTAGTGTTAATACACTGTTACTTAGTCCCTGCTTACTCCGTCCCCACTTTCCGCCGTTTTCGAGGCATTGCGTGTTGAGTGGCGGAACTCAACGCCGCGCTTTGCCTTAGTTGCCAGAGCGAAGAAAATGGAAATAGAAAAATCCATCTTCCCCGACTGGGAATCGAACCCAGAAACCGTCGCGTTAGTCGCGTTACAGGCAGACGTTGCGCCTCTGCGCCACGACGGTCTTAAAATTTATTATATATACATATATATATATATATATATATATATATATATATATATATATATATATATATATATATATATATATATATATATATATATATATATATATATATATATATATATATATATATATATATATATATATATATATATATATATATATATATATATATATATATATATTCAGCACTGATAAACAAACATGGCTTTATAAGATAGATAATACATCTGTTATCATTATATTAATCAAATCGTTATTTCAAATTGTAATTTTGTTATATATGTATGTGACTTTCGTCACTCCATACGCAATGTCAGTGACGGAAAATATTGAGTCTTAACACTAAGTTCACTTACATATCATGTAACACATATACGGCTAACAAACAATTCATTTTGCTACTAAAATTTCCAAGTCCTGGTACATCTAGTAGCTTACACTAGTAAGAAAATAAATGCTTTAGAACTAAGTGCATGTCGAAGTTAATAAATCGTTATACCGCGTCTCGAGACCGGCTTTAGTGGGGCCAAGAAAACTTGTTAATTATTTTGCCCATGTATTATTCATCAGGTGTCGCTGAATTATTATTTTGCATAACGAACTGGCTGAATATTAACCAAACATTTTAGTGATGGCATTAATTAGGGTGTGAGAATGGCGAAAGAATATTAACACTTCCCATATTTTATATTATGCTTATACTATGAATATACTTACACACAAACGCACGCACACACACATACACAAAAAACATACACGCGCGCACACGCACTCTCACACACACACACTCACGCACACATATGCACATTTTGATATGATTTATTATTCGAAATTTGATAAAAATAATCAAAAATAACTAATTGTAAATATGGACTTTAATCAATTGAAACCCGTGTAATCAAGAAGCCTTAGTACGGCATCAGTGGCATCCGCTAAACTTTCAAGTACTACTAAGCTTTTTATCTCATCCGAAATTAAGTTAACCTAAACTGTAAATGTAAAATTGTAAAAATAAAGTAAAATTGTATCTGCCTGTATACGTGACGGTCTGTGGGTTTGATTCCCACTGGGAGAAGTTGGAAGTTTTCATTTTACATTTTATTCTCTCTGGTAACTAAGCAAAGCGCGGTGTTGAGTTCCGCCACTCAACAAGCAATGCTTCAAAAAAAGGTGGAAAGCGGAAACGGAGTGTCTTAACACAAGGTTCCCCGTTCCCTCTGCCTATCCTGCTATGCTAAAGCGTGAAGCTATATATGGAAATAATTTGGAATGAAATTAAGTAAGGCTTGCTTTATTTATATAAGTTTGTAAACTACATATCATATCAGGTCACTAATTTTAATATAGCCCACTGTAATCGTGGCCAGAAGCTCTTGCTCTTATTATGACGCACATTTGATCATGCAGGCGAAGCAAGAGGAAACACTAGTATTACCTAATAGCGCTATATACATAAAAATACCACTACTTATTCATATTAGAAATATAAAAGGTAACTTCTTTATTAAACTTAATTTTGACACCAAGCCCAAGGTCAAAGCAAATTTTATCACTCGGCCATAAAGAAACAAAATTTTTGTCATAAACTTGATTAGTATTGAAGATTCATTTTTTTGTTTTACAACGTTTTTAATATAAGAAGTTTGGTTAAACGTTAAAGAATGATTGTCTCAAACAAAATCATTTTTTTAAATGACCAAAGATAAATTTATTTATAGGTAATATAATAAGATAAAGAGATGAAAAAATAGCCTCTCGCTGTATTCCGTATCAACGTTAGATGATGAAGTGAAGTAAGAATTTAGTGTCAAGACACTCTGTTCCCCTTTACGTCTATTGAGACATTACGTGTTACATTGCGGAAGTCAACGCCGCGCTTCGTCTTGTTACCAGAGCGATATCGAAAATTAATTTATGGAAACTGTCACGTTATATATATACAGCATGGCACAACTTAACGCTGTGTACTATTTTTAAAAATATTAAAAAAAATGTTTCTCCCAAGAATAATAGAACCAACAACTAAGTTTAAAGTATATCACTGTACCACTGTACCTAATGACCTAATAAGACACTTCACTACGGAGCCCTTAATAAGTAACGCTTAATATGACTAATGTATACCAATTAGTTGGTTGTTTTCGTGAGACTTTTCATGCTTGATAATAATGTTCTAATGTAGACGTTGACGTCAGGATTAATGGTATTCCTACTAAATTGTATTATTTTTTTTTTTTTTTTTTTTTTTTTTTTAGCTTCACGCTGTATCCCGCACAAGGCAGGGTAGGCAGAGGGAACTGCATGGACCATGGGAACCTAGTGTTAAGACACTCCGTTGCTTAGTCCCTGCTTTCTCCGTCCCCGCTTTCCGCCGTTTTCGAGGCATTGCGTGTTGAGTGGCGGAACTCAACGCCGCGCTTTGCCTAGTTTGCCAGAGCGAAGAAAATGGAAATAGAAAAATCCATCTTCTCCGACTGGGGATCGAACCCAGTAACCGTCGCGTTACAGGCAGACGTTGCGCCTCTGCGCCAGGACGGTCCTATTTCGTACAAAATAATGGAGTTAAATTATTTTTGTATAGCTTATTGCCTTATTGCTGGTGGTATTTTTAAGCTATAATGGCACGGTATTTAAGAGTAAACGCAAGAGCTATGGGTTCAATTCCCAGTCTGGGTAATAAATAATTTTCGTATTTAGCTCTAGTAATAAGACATCATGTGGCGTTAAGTTCCGACATGTCAAACAATGTGAAATCTTGAAAACAAAGTATCTTAATACTATTTTCCGTCTGCCTACCCTGCCACATACGGGTCACAGTGTAAAAAAGTTTTATGACAGGGTACGCAGAAAAACCCAGCGAGAGACTTCATTCCCCATTTTAAGATATTAAGTGATGTGATTATCTGTTCTGATTATCCCTCAATCAGGAATCGAAGTAGTAACTAGGTCAGTAGGTAGGTTTGTATAAGCTTACAGAATTGTCCACTGGTATGCAGCAATCATCACTGAGGCTCCCCAGTGACATATTTACCAGGTTATTGCCTAAAACTTGGGCATATAAAGCTTCGGACGAAACGAGTTTTGCATAAAAGATCCTTCCATAGAGCTTTCCGCGTTCATTTAGCGTGTTTTCAAATATGTTTTATTTTACTGTTTTTTTTTATTAATGGCAGATCAAAAGAGAACATCGTGTTGCTATTGTAAAGTATTCGAATTTATTGTACATAAAGACATACATGTATATATTTCTTTTTTCTCACATTGTATAGATTTTCCACATAGTAATGTGGAGATTGATATTGTACGTAACACTCGATCCAGCATTTTTTTTTTAAATTGCGTATCTAAACGCCGCACTTTGTCTACCAAAGAGGGTAGTGAAAGTAAAGGTCGATGGAACCAACTATTTTTTATTATAATATACTTTATATATAATAAAATTATAACTAAAACTTGAGAACAACTAGATTTAATATTTAAAATTTAATACAAGTAAAAGACAATGTCACATACAATTGAATGTAACTATTTACTTATAAAACTGAAAAGAAAGTAAATTAACGTTAAATTGTTAAACAATCTTGAACTATGTTGAAAGTTTCAAGACTGTTCTCTTCTTGAACTTTTGTGAAAAGATACAAAAAGATAAGATTGCGATTCAATTAAACTTCTTTTTTGCTTTTTAATGGTTTTTTTTAATGTGCTTTCGAAGCTATTTTTTTGCTTCTTCATGAATATTTAAATAAATATTTATATACATTTTTTACACATTCACGCATTATCCCGCAAGCGTGTAGTAAGCAAAGACTAGTGTTAAGACATTTTTTTTTCTGTTTAGTGACTTTCAGGATATTGTGTGTTGAAAGTGGAACTCAACGCCGCGTTTTATTTTGATATTACAACAATTTAAAACAATTCAATCACCCTAAATGGTAATCAAACTGTCGCGTTTATTGTTACTATAAAAATATCCTTATATAACTGATCGTTAGAATCAAGTAAATTATCAATTAATAAGTAATTGGTTAATATACATATTATATCCCGCACAGGCAGAGTAGGCAGAGGGAAATGCGGGAATCATGGAACCTAGTGTTAAGACACTCCGTTGCTTAGTCCCTGCTTTCTTCGTCCTCGCTTTCCGCCTTTTTCGTGGCATTGCGTGTTGAGTGACGGAACTTAACGCCGCGCTTTGCCTAGTTGCCAGTGCGAAGAAAATGGAAATAGAAAATCCATCTTCCCCGACTGGGAATCGAACCCAAAAACTGTCGCGTAACAGCAGACTTTGTACCTCTGCGTCACGATGGTCCTATAAATGATAGTTACAAACATATGAAATTTAGTGATAATTAATGCCATTTGAAATTTTCTTAAAAAAAGCTTTGAAATCAATTAAACAATATAATAAACATAATTTTTTTTTAGCTTCACGCTTTATCCCGCACATGGCAGGGTAGGCAGAAGGAACTGCAGGGACCGTGAGGACATAATTTTATGAAATTTTGAAAACATTATGAATTGAAAACAATATGACAGTGCTAATACAAAAGTACTGTAATATATGTTTGTCTTGAATTCGAGCTCTTTGCGATATAAAAAAATTAAAATGACTTACTAAAAAAGTTAAGAAGGGATCCAGTTAAAAAACAGCCTTAAATTTAGACATAAACATGAATGTAAATAATAACTACAATTATTAAGCTACAATTATTAATTAATGAAATATACCTAAATAATAAAGTAAAAGTAACTTCCATACATTATTTATAATTAAAAAAATATAATATAATAATGATCAATAAAATGCTTACTCACTTGTATTTCCAAAGACTACTTCCTTTTTCACTTTCTGTTCATCCAAGAAATATTATATAAGTTATTCACTACATTTTGTTTACATTTTTAAATAATATTTGTACTTATTAAAATTTAAACAAAACACATTTCGTTCTATTTTTTTTTAAAGTGGCGTTAAAGTACAATTCACTTCACCAATAATTCACGTTGTATGGAGAACAGACTAGAAGATTTCACAGTATAATAATAAAATAATAACACTATACTGATATAAAGCAAATACGTATTATTCACAGAATATTTTCTTCTTCATCTTCTTCATTTATAGCGTTCTGAAATAACATTATTAAAATAAAAAGAGACAAGTGATATTTTAAAAAAATATATATTTTTGGAGGGTAGTTCGAAAATAATTTTATTCGACGTCAAAACTAGATACTGTATCAAATATTCGAAACGTAACTCAGAACACGTTCGACACGACCACCTCTAGTCATCTAGGGGTGGTCAAAAAGGGAACGTGTTCACTTTTAACGCGGGTTCGAATCTCGGTGTTATTTTTTATTTAGACTTTTTTTCTTGTAAAAATGTTTACATTACTAAATATATACTATAAATATTGGTAAATGAAGCATAGTTTTGATGATTTTTTGTCTTTTTTTTATAAACGAATATATATTTGTTATATATGGTGAATATATACTTGTCAATATAGTTTCCATTTATGGTTAGTAGTAGTATTTTATTTGTGTTTGTAATGTTTTTTGTTCACATTTTTTTTAAAAAAGAGAGATAAGGAAAATATATTTATTTAAAAAAAAAGGAAAAAGATTTTTTTTTACATAAATTAATATTACTTTTCATATAATTTAATATTTAATACTTTTTTTCAACAAATTACCGCCGTGCCATGGTGCAGTGAAACCTCTGCTTGTGGAAATAAAGGGTATAGATTTGATTTACATATTTCCTTTTGTGGTAAGACAAGCACTAATCAATGTATTCTTCTATTTCCTTCAAAATTTGATACATTGCAGAACTTAACACCGCATTTATTTTATCAAAATGGGTTATTTTTTCGTTTCACAGAGGACTGTCGTGGCACAGAAGCTCAACGTTTGCCTGTGACGCGACGGTTACTGGATTCGATTCCCAGTCGGGGAAATGGATTTTTCTATTTCCATTTTCTTCGCTCTGGCAACTAGGCAAAGCGCGGCGTTGAATTCCACCACTCAATACGGAATCTCTCGAAAAAGGCGAAAAGCGGGGGCGCAGAAAGCAGGGACTAAACAACGGAGTGTCTTACACTAGGTTCCTATGAGATATCTTATCCATAAAATATCTTATGCATGAACCATGCGAAATAATGTCTGAAGCTAAAAAAAACCATTTCTTTGTGTTGGGCTCGAACTGACACGTTACTGTCAGATGTTACTGCCCGATGTCCGATGAATTACTATTAACTAATTTGAAACGCCCTAAAGTAGTAGTTCTACTTAATAGCTAATCATATATCCATTTTTTTTGTTATATGATAGATGCAGGTATAAATATTTTAAAATAAATGTTTTAATATAGGTTTGTGCTGTATTCCGGTTAGTGTTAATTACACTTGCATTAATTAGACATTCCGTTCTACACTTTCCTCCCTACTTCGGGTTTCAATGCCGCGCTTTGTCTTACAACTAGAGCAAAGAAGTGAAATTAATTCATTCATGCATAAAACCTCATATTACTTACAGCTTTGTTTAACATCTGAAATGACCTTTTCCTTAAACGTTACAAAAATCTGAAGAGAAATCGTAAAAAATAATTATTGAACACATAAATTCTTAAACACTCTTTAGAACCTTTAAAACGCTAACGATTGCGCTTTTAAATTTTACGACTAGTATTTATATAGCTATCTTAAACGAATAACTCTATTACTGGAATTCACTTTAAATTTTGTTTATGTTTTTTTTTGCCTTAATAACATAATATTTGTATTAAGGCTTTGTCCCAAGCGGGCTAGTCCCTGCTTAACCACTGTCACTTACCTCTTCATACAAGTTCTTCGGGAAGCCCGTGTTTTTTACGTGACCTTCCTCCAGTATTTCGTTTCTGTGTTTTCGAAAGTTTATTAAGGTCTCCCCTTAACTTTTGCTTCACATATCCATCTTCAAGAGCATGGAATGTGCGTCATTGCTTTATTGTTCGCATCACAGTTCTTAACACCGTGCTTTGTTTAACCATATCCGTTAGATGAAATGAGAATCTTTTATTTCTGTACATGTTTCAACCAATGACGAAATATTCATATATGAACACGACTCTATTCTTAGTAAATAGTATGAATCAAAATCGCTTCCTGCTGTTTGTACATAGACATGCTTCGATAATTAAACATTGAAAACGGATTTTGATGTGGTTTTTTTATAAATAGGATGATTCAAGAGAAAGGTTTATCATGTAAAAATTATTATTTTCTAATGTGATGTCTTTCACGTAATATTTAAAGTCATCCTGCAGTATATTTAGTATTAGCATTGTACCCGTGCAATACTAGACGGTCGCTAGTTGTGTATTAAAATAATTTGCAAAGCCAATACATACACGTAAAAATGCATCGTAGATATATGACAGCGCAGCCTTTGTCTAAACTCCATAAAGGGTAAAATATTTCAAAGATATATATAAATTACTAGTTAAGAATTATCAATTGTTTAGGCAAAGAATTATTTTTCATTTCACAATATTTATATGTGCTGTATACCCCGTACAGTAGTCATTTTTAAATACAAATGACGTAAAGATCTTGTAATACAAAAATACTATTAAACGTTGTCAACCTGTCATCTTTCATTCAAAGAAATAACCGAAAAAGAATGAGATATATCTCTTTGACGCTTTGACAGCATAGCGTACGTTTGCGTCATACTTGATAAATGGCATTTAATTATTTACTTTTTGATTTTTTTTTACTTTGGAAAACATTATTTGTTTTACAATTTTACTAACTTTATAAAGGCTAGTTAATATTATGCTTTAAATTAAGGTCGCGTGTACATCGACACTGTATATCAACTACGTCAATATTGTGTTTTTATACGTGTTGAGTAACGGAGTTTAACGCCGCTCAGAAAATTCTAACCAAGGGAAAGGAAAACAATTAATTAATTATTGACAATAAAACCTTCAACCGTCTCATTTACACAAAGGTTTTAATCAAATAACCTATTCGTATGATATACCTATCTTACCTTTAAATCCAGGTAATGATTTACGTTTACGTGCGTATTTTCCGCAATACCTCCTTTTTTCCACACAAGCCCAGATCCATTAGCCTATAACCCGTATTTGTAAGTAATCCTTGTTAAATAATGGTCTCGTTTGACGCGGCTATGAACAAATAGCGTGTAAGTGCGAGGGTTAGATACTGAGGGCAGCGGATTTTTAAGGGTTGATTCTTTTGGGTGAGTCTTTTTATTTTTTTTTTTTGGAAAACAGGATTTCACTGTCTTAACATTAAGTTTAGAGAACTTAATGTTAAGACAGTGAATTAATTTACATTTTGGTTTGATTTTACGAATTTTGTGATACAAATGTGTGTATCAAAATAATAAATCCATAGGTGTGGATCATGTAGACCGGTTTGAATAAAACCTCTTTATATTCTTGCATATAAAGCAGGGTAGACAAGGTGAACTGCAGGAACCGTGGGAACCTAGGGTTATAACACTCTGTTCCCAGCTTTCTACCTTGAAAAGGCGTTTTGAGTGGTGGAACTCAACGCCGTCCTAAGACTAGTTGCCAGAGCGAAGAAAGTGGAAATGGAATAATCCTTCTTATCCTAATGGGAATCGAACCCATAACCGTTACGTTTACAGGCAGGCGCTTCTCCTCTGCGCCATGACGGTTATTCTTGCATTTAAACTAATGTTATAAGGATAAGGAGTTTGTTTGGTAAGACATAGTAATCTTATTAACCACTTGTTCGAATTATTTATGCGTATGTGTTTATGTTATGTATATATAACACTCAGTTACTTTAAATTAATGATGTGAACGATACTTAAATTAAAATCTAATGTAATATATAAAATGAGGACCTTCGTGGCGCAGAGGCGTAAAGTCTGCCTGTAACGCGACGGTTTCTGGATTCGATCCCCAGTCGGAGAAAATGAATTTTTCTATTTCCATTTTCTTCGCTCTGGCACCTAGGCAAAGCGCGGCGTTGAGTTCCGCCACTCAACACGCAATGCCTCGAAAAAGGCGGAAAGTGGGGACGGAGAAAGCAGGGACTAAGCAACGGAGTGTTTTAACAGTAGGTTCCCACGGTCCCTGCAGTTCCCTTTGCCTACCCTGCCATGTGCGGGATAGAGCGTGAAGCTGAAAAGAATATATATATATATATATATATATATATATATATATATATATATATATATATATATATATATATATATATATATATATATATATATATATATATATATATATATATATATATATATATATATATATATATATATATATATATATATATATATATATATATATATATATATATATATATATATATATATATATATATATATATATATATATATATATATATATATATATATATATATATATATATATATATATTTAGTGACCGAAAATTCCTCATTAGCACTAATTTGCTCCCAACTTCGAATCAATCGTTAACATTTCCCATATCAAACTCGCTGAAATATCTGAAATTATCCTGAACTACGTCGAAATTTCAATATATTTTGTGCTAAACGCATATTAATTACAGATGATAATTTCTGTGACCAATCAGATTTAATCAAGATAAGTAGGCCTTAACAGCGATAATCTACCATTAATTCTAATGTCAACATACACATAATGTATTAAGACAATCAAGTTTATTGAATTTTGGAAAACAGTATGTAAATAATAGCACTTATATACTATAAGTTAATAATGGATTATATATATATATATATATATATATATATATATATATATATATATATATATATATATATATATATATATATATATATATATATATATATATATATATATATATATATATATATATATATATATATATATATATATATATATATATATATATATATATATATATATATATATATATATATATATATATATATATATATATATATATATATATATATATATATATATATATATATATATACTCTGTAATAATGTGTAGTAAAATACATTTATTTTTTATACACATATTGTGTGAAAAGCTACAAAAAAGCTCCAGAATTAAGTTATACAGAGCTTTTTTATTACTCACTGGTTTGGTCAGATTCATTTGTAACCGCTACGAGCTTTAATTTGGTACCACTTAGCTTTTTTAATTTCATTGCAGCACCTATAGTTTTATAACATTTTTTGTCAGCAATTCTGCAAGTAACTTTCTGTAATATTAACGTTTTCATTGTTCCAAAGTATTGCAGTAAACTAGCCTTTGTTCGTAGATTCATTTGAAATGTAGGTCAATACTGTTCAGTTGTTATGCATTTAAATATACTGTTGTAGCGTAATTGGTCTTACCAATTGGTAGGAAAAAAATATTGTCCATATAAATTCGTTTTAAGGTGTTTTAATGATTTTTAAAGTGTTATCTAAACTAAGGATAAAAAAAATACCACAAGATTATAGATAGATACAAAATATTTATGTAATAAATATTTTAATGTAGCAGTATTTAGAATTGCATTCAATACAGCGTAATAAACGCATGGCTCAGTACTACAGAGCGCTTTTACTGTTTCCAAGATTTGCTAGTTCAAATCCCGCTGCGTTTGAAAATGTTTATACTTGTACTTTATGTACTTTTTCATATAAAAAGTTTAATAATAAGATAACTTGGTCAAAGTATTTATAATTGTACAGGCCATCATCTGACTGTAGACGCGTGTGTAGTGGGTATTTTCCTTCTTCGTTTTGTATTAAGAAAAAGCAAGGTGTTTAGTCGAGCTACTCAATATCTCGAAAATTAGCCGGAAATTTCAGAACGGAGTGTCATATCACTACCCTGCAGAATTTTACTATAAGTGGGCAAAAGAAGAAACCAATTGTTTATTTTATTTATGCTAAATGTACATTTTATTCTATTTTATTCTTAATTCTATGGTAGGAGAAATAGGGAAAAGTTTAGTATCACTTTATTCTGTAGTTTTCATTTCAATTAAATTTTTTTCTGACTAAACGTTCACTGCATAAATAATTCATTCCCACAAGTAGGGATTGAACCCACACTTATCAGATTTACAGTAAAACACGACCACCCACCACCCACGGCGCCTCGACGAGCATTCATTAAATCTAAATTTAAAGTAAAAATCGACAGTCTTTAGAGAAATAAACGAGCTAGGCAAACAGTTTCATTTATAATCACCTTAGAAAAGCTCAAGAGTTTTTCTTAAAGTACCTACGTATTTAAATTCTTTGTAAGAATTCAATTTCTTTCTTTGACAATTTAAATATTTTTGGCTTTGTCGTGTGTACGTCAACATTATCTAATTTAACATATTAACGCTTATTTCATATTTTTGCCAAAAATATGTTTTGTTTACTATATTATGACATTAACTATTTTATATGTAATATTACAAGTAAATTGTTGTGTAGGTGCTTGATTAGTTTGACTTCTTATTCAAATATTGTCCTTTTGATTCTCTTAATTTCATTATAATAGTTTAATAGTCCAATAGTCTATTTATCGAGAAAGGCCATACATGTAGGCTATATTTTATAACATTAATTTCTAAAATTTTGATGTTGCTACCTATTTACCTCACGTACTTAGGGTAGGCTACCCTATATGTAACCTAGCAGGTAGATAGACGGAATGTAATTTTAAGATATTTTTTATATTTCACTATCACTATAATGTTCAATCCAAATTGAAATAATTTTATTAAATATAAAAATTCAAGTTTCATTTTTTTCATGTCAAAAACGTCACCGAACCGGCGCAAGAAAATCTTTTTAGAATCTGCATTTTTTTAATATAGGTTTTAACACTACGTTTTTAAGTTACTTGCAGTCCCCTCTGTCTACCCTGCTTCATACGGGGTAAAGCGTGGAGATAGTAATAAAAATTAGAATTATTCATTATTGACAATGGTAAGTTAAAAATAAACTAGAACGAGCAAGTAATTAAGTAATAGCCAATGTGCCACAAAATTATCTTCGTGTAGAACTGACACTTCTTAAAAAATTAAGAAGTTTCTTATGTGAATGAAGTACGAGAAGCTGAATTGAAATTAAAATAAAAAAATAAAGAAATATATACATAATTTCCTCTTTCTTACAAGTTTAAATGAAAAATTTAATTCACCCTTCACGTCCAGATTCCTAACAATAGTAGCTTCTGATAAGTTCATTATATATTTTTCTTCTCTTTAAAAATAACTAATCCACTTTACTGAGAGATGACGGTAGATAAGAAAATTTCTTTGTACAGCCTTTTTTGTGTGATTCATCCATTTTCTTGCTGGTTATGACGTTTTATCAGCTTGTTATTAAATATTATGAAATTTTGCTTGAATTTGACAAGGATTTTTAAAATTTAATGGTAGATCATTGTACTGTCTTGAATCGTTCACTTTTTTTAACAGAACATTAGAAATCTCAAAAGTGAGCCTTATTCCTCTTCTATATTATACATGTAATATACATATAATAATTCTTTTTTCTTTTTAGCTTCACGCTTTATCCCGCACATGGCAGGGTAAGCAGAGGGAACGGCAGGAACCATACGAACCTAGTATTAAGACACTCCGTTACTTAGTCTCTGCTTTCTCCGTCCCCGCTTTCTGCCTTTTTCAAGGCATTGCGTTTTGCCAACTCAACGCCGCGCTTTGCCTAGTTCTGGCAACTAAGCGAAGAAGATGGAAATAGAAAAATCCATCTTCCTTGAGTGGGAATCGAATCCAGAAACCGTCGCGTTACAGGCATACGTTGCGCCTCTGTGCCACGACGGTCCTCAATATATAATAATTCCTTTTAAATAATTCTATCGTTAAGAAAACCGCATCAAAATCCTTTGCGTAGGTTAAGAAACATAAATACACATAGGAACAGACAACGGTAACCGACTGTATTTCATACTATATAGGACTAATGTGAAGTGATCTTTGTACAGCGAAGAAAATATATCTAAATTCTACAGAACCTATAAAATTTAACCTAACAAAATCAAACAATACCGTTTACGCTTACATTAATTCTAATACAGTAAGTATATATAACTATAGACATGTATATTTTTTTATCGAAGACTCTTTTATTTGAAATCAAGAATAAACATCCACTTTGTTGGAAACGCGACCGCCTCATAAATCACTGTACGACCCAGATTCGAACCCGCGCCCGTAAATATATCACCTGACAATTACTCGAGTTACTTAAATAAATTCACTCTATTTCGTTTCCGTTAAGTAAAATTTAGATTTATATAAAACTCCCTTTGAATTGAATTACAATTTAATAGTAAAACGTACAAAGGCTTGAAAGGTCAAAATTATGTATATGTATGTATATATATGTATGTATGTATATATATATATATATATATATATATATATATATATATATATATATATATATATATATATATATATATATATATATATATATTATATATATATATATATATATATATATATATATATATATATATATATATATATATATATATATATATATATATATATATATATATATATATATATATATATATATATATATATATATATATATATATATATATATATATATATATATATATATATATATATATATATATATATATATATATATATATATATATATATATATATATATATATATATATATATATATATATATATATATATATATATATATATATATATATATATATATATATATATATATATATATATATATATATTGTTTGTTCATATATGGCAACCCCGACTAGTTTAGAGTCTTGTGCGAACACCCCGCGCGAGCGGTAGTTAACAGTAGTTGTCGAGAAGTAGTAAAAGGGGCACGTGAGACGGCCGACGCGAGCGCACGTCCTTCCTGAATCGATATATTAATTAGCGGTGTGATTTTCCCTCAGCCTTATTTGATTTCCCTTTTGTGTATTCCCTCTTGATATTGAACCTGACAAAGACAAACCTACAAAAGATAATAGTGCAAGTAACCCCTAGTGAAGAAGACTCAAGTGAAACATTCCATGGCGGCCGGGAACAATCAGTGTTTGTGTTATGAATTATGAAGATAAGGTACTGTACAATTTCTATTATCCTAAAACCGACTATAAGGTAAATAATTAATAAATAACCTCCCCCTCAGCACGCTTCCAAAAATGCGGCACACCCTACCCTATATTATTCAATATACATTTTCTGGT
Organism: Dione vanillae; assembly: GCA_037178615.1. NCBI lineage: Eukaryota > Metazoa > Arthropoda > Insecta > Lepidoptera > Nymphalidae > Dione > Dione vanillae. The sequence continues at coordinate 308,700 of JAZFAU010000278.1, read as the reverse complement.
AGCAGGGCGTGGTTTCACTATATACATTTTTTGGTAGCAGAACGCAGTTCATTACATTCATTATATACAATATATACATTTTCTGGTAGCAGAGCGTAGTTCATTAAATACTACTATATACATTTTCTGGTAGCAGAGCGTAGTTTTCATCCCTCTGGGCCCCCTTAATTATAGCGTGGTTTTCATCCCTCTGGGCCCCCTTAATTATAGCGTGGTTTAATCCCTCTGAGTCCCCCTGATTATAGCGTAGTTTCATGCCCCTGAGTCCCTTTGATTGAGTAGTCATATTATATATCATATTATTTTGTTATATTGCGATATAAGTAGATCGCCGACTCGATGCGTGCCTGAACTTGACCGTAACTGGTTTCTTATCTCGCCAGATGTTGTGGATTCATTGTTTATTACGAGTTTATTATTTTTTTTAATATTTTAGTTGAGTTATTTGTTTACTTGATTTCTGATTTCGCCCGTTGGTAGTGGGTTCATTGTTTATTACGAGTTTATTATTTTTTTAATATTTTAGTTGAGTTATTTGTTTACTTGATTTCTGATTTCGCCAGTTGGTAGTGGGTTCATTGTTTATTACGAGTTTATTATTTTTTTAATATTTTAGTTGAGTTATTTGTTTACTTGATTTCTGATTTCGCCAGTTGGTAGTGGGTTCATTGTTTATTACGAGTTTATTATTTTTTTTTAATATTTTAGTTGAGTTATTTGTTTACTTGATTTCTGATCTCGCCCGTTGGTAGTGGGTTCATTGCTTATTACGCGTTTATTAATTTTTAATATTTTAGTTCAGTTATTAGTTTACTTGATAATTTAAAATGGCTACTCATGATGAAACAGTAAAATGTTCCTTATATACGGAAAGCGCAGAATATAGAAAAAATATAGGTGTGGTACGCTTTGTTTCCGATTGGATTGCCGATACCTCGGAACTTCTTGGCACTTCTGAAATACCTAGATTATTAGTTAGGTTCAAGGATTTAGATTCTCATTGTAATTTATTTGTAAACGCGTCCTCAGTGCTCCTGGGTGGGTTATACCCGGCTATCGATTACCAAGAAATTAGTTATATAAAAAAAGAAGTGCGTTTAGTATATAAGAAGATAGACGACCTCCGGGTGCGTCAATTAGAGTTGTGCCCACCTGCTCCCGTAGTTGATCCCGTCATGGCCGGTACACCCGTGGGAGTGAGTAATAAAAATATTACTGAGCGAACTCCTTATTATAGATTACCTGATTTACCTATCCCTAAGTTTGATGGACGTCCTGACTCCTGGATAAGTTTTATTGACCAGTTTGACAGTGTAGTAGATTCCCAACACCATTTAACCTCCACAATGAAATTGCAGTACTTAGTTGGATCCTTAGCAGATGAACCTAAGCGGTTGTTGCTACATTTAAAAATTGAAGAAGGCAACTATGAAGTTGCTCGTGAGTTGTTGAAACAGCGGTATCACAATACACGGGTTCTTGCTGATACCTACATAACCCAGATACTTACCCTGCCGGAGATTTCGAATAAATTTACAGGTTTGCGCGCGGCCTTTTTGAACCCCTTGTTAACTGCCTATCGCTGTTTAGAGCGTTTAGAGTTACCCGTCTCCTCATGGTCTTATATGTTAGTACATATATGTTTGACTAAGCTTCCCTCTGATTTGAAATCCCGTTTTGAGCGTTGTTATGGCGGTGACGCTGATGAATTACCTACCTTTAAAAATCTTATTACCTTTTTGGAAGACGAATGTCGTCACCATGACAACGTTGGCAACACCTCCCTTGTAGATTCTAACCTGACGAAATTTAAAAGTACTGTACCTAAACATACTTACTTTGCGGCTCCTCCCTCCCCTATATTAAACAATAGACAAAAAATGTTACCTGTAATAAATAATAGTAAAAAATGTTACCTGTGTGCTTCCTCTTCCCATTACCTCCGTGAATGTCCCAAATTTAGAGCTATGAATCCTAGAGAAAGATCGGGATTTGTAAAACATTCCCGGTTATGTTATAGGTGTTTGGACAAACATTCAATTCTTATGTGCAAGCGGGACTACAAATGTTCAACCTGCGGTCGCTCATCCCATCACACTATGCTATGTTTTAATGATTCCCGTAACCCAATGTATCCTACCTCATCCAATCGCAAGTATAATTATAATTCCAAATTTAATAGACGCAATTATCCGCGTACCCGTCCTGCTTCTACCCGCGGTCCCCATATGGGCGGGGGCCAGCATAAGAAATATTCCCCTTCGCAACTCCAGCGCTCCCCCCAACGACATTCCCAGAGAGCTTCTCCCCCCAGAGAAAATGCTCCGCCCCAACCTAGACAGGTTGAAAATAATATAAGATATCGTGATAATTCCTATAATAGAGAAGATAGACCCACATAGCTAGATACTTATATTACTCCCCCTTCCCCTTGCCTGAATATCTCACCCAATTCCCTTATATTATTGCCTACTGTTAAATTACACGTTAAAACTGCTAGTGGTGATTATATTGAAGCGCGTGCCTTATGTGATACCGGTGCCCAGGGTTGCCTCATTACAACCGATCTTGTTGTTAATTACCTCAATTTGACCATCTCCCCCTCCTGTGCCCCTGTACGTGGCATAGGTAATATTCCTTTAGTGGTTTCCCGTGGTTCTATTTCCCTGTGTTTTAAACCTTTGTATAATTCCTTCCCTGAGGTGTCAACCTCTGCTATGGTTATAGATGTGATTGCCGGTACGCATCCTGAGTTTGAGTTCCCTGAGTCTGTGTTTTTTCCTAGTAGTGATTTTTCCCTTGCTGACCCTACCTATAATAAGCCTGGCCTGATAGATATACTATTGGGTGCTGACGTGTTCGGCGCGCTTTTATTACAAGATAAAATATTTAACTTTAACGGCCTTACTGCTTTATCTACAATTTTTGGTTATATTGTTTGCGGTCCAGTCGCTGCCGATTATGGTGAATTAGAGCCCCCCATGACTGGAATATCCTTATCCCGTCTCATCGAGAGATTCTGGAAGGTCGAAGAGACCCCTCAACCTATGATTGATAACCCCTTAGATAACGATGGTGAGATTTATAAATAAAACCCGAAACTTACCCGTTGAGCTATCTGTATCCTTATCGCGTTAGCGCGTAGCGTTTCCTTGCGGTCTTCCCTAAGACGACTCTCACTCTTTCTTTACAAAGAAGGAATCATCAGAGTCGGTGGTCGTTTATGAAACTCCTTTAACATTCGAGGAATTAACTACAATTTTTGCTAAAATTGAAGCGGTATTAAATTCCCGGCCGTTATGTCCCTTATCTAATGACCCTAACGATCTAGAAGTTTTGACGCCTGGTCATTTTTTGATTGGCCAACCTCTTAGTGCTTTGCCGGAGTATCCCTATAACAATGTAAAAATTAATCGTTTAACCCGTTTTCAAGTAGTGCAACAGATAACTCAACATTTTTGGTCGCGGTGGCAGTTAGAGTACCTATACACTCTGCAGACTAGGCAGAAGTGGACTGATCCAGTGAATCCTCCAACAGTAGGCGAGGTAGTCCTCATAAAAGATGATAATTTACCCCCTTTACAGTGGCGACGTGGTCGCATTTCCCAAATTTATCCTGGTAAAGATAGCGTTGTGCGTGTGGTCGATGTTAAGACATCGACAGGTATCCTAAAGAGAGCCTTAACCAAATTAGTTCGTCTACCTATTAGTTAGCTACTCCCATTTTCTCGTAAACATTAGATGTTTAGGGCGGGGGCTATGTTTGTTCATATATGGCAACCCCGACTAGTTTAGAGTCTTGTGCGAACACCCCGCGCGAGCGGTAGTTAACAGTAGTTGTCGAGAAGTAGTAAAAGGGGCACGTGAGACGGCCGACGCGAGCGCACGTCCTTCCTGAATCGATATATTAATTAGCGGTGTGATTTTCCCTCAGCCTTATTTGATTTCCCTTTTGTGTATTCCCTCTTGATATTGAACCTGACAAAGACAAGCCTACAAAAGATAATAGTGCAATTAACCCCTAGTGAAGAAGACTCAAGTGAAACATTCCATGGCGGCCGGGAACAATCAGTGTTTGTGTTGTGAATCATGAAGATAAGGTACTGTACAATTTCTATTATCCTAAGACCGACTATAAGGTAAATAATTAATAAATAACCTCCCCCTCAGCACGCTTCCACAAATGCGGCACACCCTACCCTATATTATTCAATATACATTTTCTGGTAGCAGAGCGTGGTTTCACTATATACATTTTTTGGTAGCAGAACGCAGTTCATTACATTCATTATATACAATATATACATTTTCTGGTAGCAGAGCGTAGTTCATTAAATACTACTATATACACTTTCTGGTAGCAGAGCGTGGTTTTCATCCCTCTGGGCCCCCTTAATTATAGCGTGGTTTTCATCCCTCTGGGCCCCCTTAATTATAGCGTGGTTTAATCCCTCTGAGTCCCCCTGATTATAGCGTAGTTTCATGCCCCTGAGTCCCTTTGATTACAGTGTTATTCTCCCGTTTTGGTATTTTGGCTCTTAATTTGGTACCTAACGCATAATTACAATATAATTTGATTTCCTAACCTTTTAAAACGTGTTCGCATCGAGTTGTTTAAAAAATAATGTTATATGAAATTTTATACATATAATATTGAATATATAATTGTGTAGGGTGAATGTATAATGTGTAAAATATATAAATAAATATTGACTATAATTTTATATATTAAATATAAAATATAATAAGTACACATAATATGGTTACATATATTTTATAATATTACGCCTATACGTTATTACCTATCCCGTTTTAAATTATAATTGAAGTTAGTTAAAATATTTTAATATAATTTCCTTAAAAAACTTACTTACTTTAAAATATTATCCCTACAATTTTATTGTTACCCTTTTTTTTTTTTTTTTTTTTTTTTTTTTAAATGAAGCTTAAGCCTTAATTGTAGTCATATTATATATCATATTATTTTGTTATATTGCGATATAAGTAGATCGCCGACTCGATGCGTGCCTGAACTTGACCGTAACTGGTTTCTTATCTCGCCAGATGTTGTGGATTCATTGTTTATTACGAGTTTATTATTTTTTTTAATATTTTAGTTGAGTTATTTGTTTACTTGATTTCTGCTTTCGCCCGTTGGTAGTGGGTTCATTGTTTATTACGAGTTTATTATTTTTTTAATATTTTAGTTGAGTTATTTGTTTACTTGATTTCTGATTTCGCCAGTTGGTAGTGGGTTCATTGTTTATTAAATAATAATAAATAAGCTCCCCCTCAGCACGCTTCCACAAATGCGGCACACCCTACCCTCCACTATTCAATATACATATATATATATATATATATATATATATATATATATATATATATATATATATATATATATATATATATATATATATATATATATATATATATATATATATATATATATATATAATCTTATAAAATAAAAGCAATATACCACGAAAGACTACATTAATACAAACAAATATTTGTTTTTATTTATTTCAACCTTATCGCCTATTACTAAGTATATAAACATTTAATAAAGACATTGTATATAAATAAAGACACGGCTGGAATGACATGATAATAATGACATGACAATAATGACGGCACAATAATGACACAGGCCGTAATAAAAATGACAAACTAGTATCGTCAAGCTGTAATGGAACCATCTAATATGAAAGAGGGAAAAGGCTCGTCATGGCACAGTGGAATATGTAATTGGATATACTGCAGTAGTAGTAGATTTGAATTTGATGTAAAATTTTCTTCTTAATAAACTTTATAAGAAGGCAGAAGAAAAACGATGCTCCCATGGTAATTTTTTTTTTCGATTTTTCAGTATACCTAGCTACCTGTCTCAGTTTGTTTGTCCTGCCTGCGTACGTATGTAAAAGCCAAATTTCATCTTTCTACGCTCAGTAATTTCGCACGCACAATATCTTTCAGAGATTATTTTAAGAGTCACTAAATATTATAGAAAAATTTTTAATAAATAGATAATATTAATAAGTATTAATTTGGAACCGTCGTGGCGCAGAGGCGTAAGCGTTTCCCTGTAATCGCGACGGTTTGTGGGTTCGACTCCCACTCGGGGAAGGTGGATTTTTCTATTTCCATTTTCTTCGCTCTGGCAAACTAGGCAAAGCGCGGCGTTGAGTTCCGCCACTCAACACGCAATACTTCGAAAAAGGCGGAAAGTGGGGACGGAGTGGGGAAGCAGGGGCTAACCATCAGAGTGTCGTAACCCTATGTTCCACGGTTCCTGCATTTCCTTCTGTCTACCCTGCCATGTGCAAGATAAAAGCGTGAAGCTAAAAAAATTAAATGTTAATAAATCTTAAGGCTATAAAAATAAGGGGTAAATTAAGGCTTTTAAAAACGCGGTTTCAAACATATTGGAAGGAAGATCACGTGAAAAGCATGAGAATCCCCTGGAGAGCTTTATTGAAGAGGTTAATGGCAGTGGACGAGGTCAAAGAGGTACGCAGGGAACGCAGCTTTTGACGCTTCGCTGTCTCTGACTGCCCTGCTAGGGATAAAGCGTGAAGTTATGTATGTATGTATGATAATATTAATAGACTTATATTTCCTTGAAAATTATATAATAAATTCAAAAGGCATACGTTAAAAATAATATCTGGTGAGATATTATTTTGTAACTTGGTTAAGAACTAAAGTATTAAAATTAATTCAAAATTTAGAGTTAAGTGGACTTAAGGATTTCATATGAAAGTTAATTTTAATGGATTGATTCAATGCTTTGTGCAAATATAAGTATTCTCCATAAAGTTAGTTTAAAAGCTTATCTCTAAATCTATTCTTAGAGTTTCTCTTCGAGTCACATTCTTGAACTCCTTTTTATTGTGTGCATTTTTTTTTACCTTCACGCTTTATCCCGGTCATAGCAGGTTAGGCAGAGGGAACTACAGGAACTTAGTGTTAAGACGGTTCCCCGGTTTCTGGTTTTCGAGGAAATGCGTGTTGAGTGGCATAACTCAACGCCGCGTTGCCAAAGCGAACTTAATTGAAATATAGAAATCTATCCATCTCAAGTGGGAATCGAAATTACAAGCCGTTTTTTTGTAATGTAATTGACACTACAGGCACTTGGTCCGTCCTCTTTTTTAACTTATATTATATGTTCTTATCATAAATATTAATTATAATAGTAATACATAATATATAGAATTAATATTAACTGCTAAATTATTTTTATATTCATTATTACTTAGTACTAAGGTTTTGACTAATAAGCGAATTAAATACATTTATATACTCTATTCTTGGCGTTGTAAATAAAATTTAAGTAATATAAACAAGTAGGGTCACTTGATGGTAGGATCACATAATAATGGCAAAAAGTAAGCTTTGATACAATTTATATCTTAAACATTAGGGCATGTCCGCTATAATGGAAGTTGTAACCGCTTCTTTCATGTCTTTCATGGCCACCTTCAAATTTTACTCCACAATGCTGCACAATGCACAAGCCGTTTAGGTCCTGATTTGTATGCAATCGCTTGTTTAATCAGAGGCTACTGTGCTACTGTAGAATAATAAGTGGTAGTACTCCGAATTAAAGAATAATACACGGCGTTGATTTATGCTACCCAAATAGCATGTAATGTCTGAATTGACTGTTGATGAAGATGAATAGTATAACTTGTGACATAAGAAATAATTTATTTATATTTGATCTCACGTTTGCGTATAATTTAGATATTTTATTTTATTTTAAATTTATCTTAGATAATTTTGAACAAAATACAGTATAAAAACCTAAATTAAGTTGTTTAAAACATAAGCTTTATGACATTTTGCTTGTTACGATGTTAACAAGAAAATAGCTTTAAAGTTCTTTCCATGGAAACCATATATTTTGTTGATATATTGTTATGACTTAGCGATATTTTCAGTACGACTGAAAAACCGTTAGTGTTATTGAAACAGCAAAAGTTTAAAAATGCGCTTTCGTATAGAAGTATTGAAAACAATACTTCTTCGGTCATTCATAAAAATGAATGACCATTGCCATGATATAGACACCCTAGAATTTAATAATAAAAAATCAAGATTATTTTTTTTTTAATATTTTTAATGCCAACATAATACCAAATAAAGTTTGACTCAGGGCCGTCGTGCCGCTGAGACATAGCATCTATCCATAAACAAGACGGTTTATGGGTTCAATTCCCACGCGGGGAATGAAATAGAACTTAAAACTTAAATGTCTCAGTAGGGCCCACGGTTCCTGCAGTTTCGTCTAACTAGCCTGCTACGAGCCAGATAAAACGTGTAGCTATAAAGTTTGACAATATATTATTTTTCATACAATTTGGTTACGTGTCATTTATAACAAAAGCTACCTGGTGACAGCTTGGCCCGTTTGATCGATTTTAGATTGTATTTATACGTTTCACATTTCTTAAACACAAATGTTTTTTAATCACATACAGAAACTTAAATTTTGTATATTAAAAATATATAACAGTATGCCTTTTTCCTATTTATCTAAGACAAAACAAAACTTAGATCGTTTAACTATAGAAGTAGTGTATTTCATTTGAAATAAATAAAGAAATCTAACTATCTGAAATGAAAAAAATTTATAAAAATTTCAAAAAAGCGAAAAGCTCCAATTGTTAATTATGATTTTAAATCAACTGTTTTCAAACGGACTGTTTCTCGCTTTGTCCTAGAATTAAATAGGTATATTTCAAAATTTTAAAAGCTTGACTTAAAGTTTCGCAAAATATGTGCTCGCCGTCTTCACAGCCGTCGTAAACGTGTAAGTGGCTATAAAATCGACTTTAATATTTTAATAGCGTTGATTTAAGTGTTTCTCGTAGTAAAAAATACAAACGCACACATATACGTTTACATATGTGTATATACATGAGAAGAAACTGCTTAGCATTCCATGGATTCATCGTGCGGGTGCCGGGCCCATCGCGTTGTAGGAAGAGGAGCTCCGATCAGCGCTTGGGACTTGCGACCCAAGTGTAGGTTTAAAGGGCCCCTTTAAAATGCAATCAATGCTCCTCCCCCTACCTAACCAAATTCGAAATGATTCCGCTAATGCCGCCTTTGAAGTACGTTCTAGATTATTACGTATATACACGAATATGTATTTAAAATAACTAATATTTGCACCACGCCTTGGTCTAGTAATATGATATGTTCATTTTACTATTAGGATTCCTGGAAGATATCACTCAATATGATAAAACTGCCTTTTTACAATTTGTTACCTTTAGAAATATTTTGTTATATTCCCAACTTACAGTGAAATAAAGTTTATTTTATTATTATTTATTATTAGTATATTTTTTTTATGGAAAGGACAAGGCAAACGAGCAGTCGGGTCACCTGATGGTAAGTGATCACCGACGCCTACAGCCCTGTGTAACAGCAGAGGTGTTACAAGAGCGTTGCCGGCCTTTAAGGTGGACGTAGACGCGCTTTTTGAAGGCACCCATGTCGTATCGATCTGGAAACACTGCAGCGGCAGGCACCAGATCAAACAGTTCTTCAGAACACTCTCCATGGTATAAGCAAAATAAATATATGTACATAGCACAAATAGAATACTTTATATACACTAACGTAATTGGTAAAGTTAGCACTCATCCAGAACGTTTATATCTGTGACACTTAACTTTGTTATCAAGTAATCCTCCTTCCTTTACTCTTTTATAGCATAGAATCCTAAAAATTAAAACCAAAAATGCTGATATCTTTAATTTATATTTGATTTTTAATAATTTCTGAATATATATATATATATATATATATATATATATATATATATATATATATATATATATATATATATATATATATATATATATATATATATATATATATATATATATATATATATATATATATATATATATATATATATATATATATATATATATATATATATATATATATATATATATATATATATATATATATATATATATATATATATATATATATATTCCATTTGTCTTCATGGAAATGAATCGTCAACGTTCCGGTTGCAATTTCGGGAAACCCCCTTTCAATGCTATACTCCCAAAGGTAATGTCCATTTCCGGTTTTTAGGCTGTCTGTCAGTCGTTCTCTAAAATAATATTTTTACATGTAAATATAACATATTTACACTTCACTAAAACAATCTTAACGAATATCAGTATGAACTTGGCACCTTTTACCAACATTTCTCCACACTTTGTCTGTAATATTATTAAATATACCATTTCCTTTAACACCACTTCTACCGTATATTGTAAGGGACGAAGGATTTTGCGGTTCTCCTTCTACGAGTGTCATAGCAGCAACTGAATTACCGTCTATTCGCTTTGAATGCCTATTCCACTGTTATTCGGCCATTCAGGTTAGATTGTTTCATTTTCTTAATGCTGCACGAAATTCTTGTAAATAATTCTGTTAATTGTAGATTTTGTCATTATTTCAAGATTGTGTAGTTGTGTAGTTTAAAAGTAAGTACAATTTCACCAAGAACAAACAAGAAAATTGCTAAATCAAGGTTTTATTTTTTAAGCTAGGTCAAATTGTGTAAAACTTTGTTATTAAGACAGCTTTATTATATCAATAATCTTTTTTTTATAACAGTTAAAGCTAGCTTACTAAATGATTTATTTTCAACTACATTTAAATGTTACTTGGATTGTAAAGAGTCAATTAATGTAATACTTTTATTCTTTGGTGTAAAGTTTTTTTTTTTTTTTTTTTTTTTTAGCTTCACGCTTTATCCCGCACAAGGCAGGGTAGGCAGAGGGAACTGCAGGGACCGTGGGAATCTAGTGTTAAGACACTCCGTTGCTTAGCCCCTGCTTTCTCCGTCCCCGCTTTCCGCCGTTTTCGAGGCATTGCGTGTTGAGTGGCGGAACTCAACGCCGCGCTTTGCCTAGTTTACCAGAGCGAAGAAAATGGAAATAGAAAAATCCATCTTCTCCGACTGGGGATCGAACCCAGTAACCGTCGCGTTACAGGCAGACGTTGCGCCTCTGCGCCACGACGGTGGTGGTGTAAAGTAAACTTCATTTTCAATTTAACTGGCATATATATATATATATATATATATATATATATATATATATATATATATATATATATATATATATATATATATATATATATATATATATATATATATATATATATATATATATATATATATATATATATATATATATATATATATATATATATATATATATATATATATATATATATATATATATATATATATATATATATATATATATATATATATATATATATATATATGACGGCGGAGGGCCATCACGACAGTTATAGTTCATAGTTTTCTTATGTGGGCGTCTATCGGTGGGTGACGAAGGATCAAAGAAACACACTTGTACAATCAACCACAGTATAATAATCACTCAGTAACAGTCTATGTAAGTGACCGGAATGCGCGCTGGTTCTGGGACCGCACCCGCCGAACGCTCGGAGTGAAGTGAAGTCCGACGTTCCCCCTCTGGCGCACGCTTACACAAACTCCGGCGAGTGCCACTACGTGGCGCTGGCGTTCCGGAAATGATTCAAGAACACAGTTGTCAACATGTACCACTAGATGGCGTAATAATTCACCCGGTTGCGACACGGCCATCCTGCTTGCACACGTCCTCGTGTGATGGTTAATCTGCCGACAAAACATACCACGGGAAAACCTTGTTCTGCTCGGCCACTTCTGACATTACACACACATCTTATAAATAAAGAAACTCTTAGATCACTACCGTTTAATTTCAGTTAACAACTCAACTTCAACTCTACTTTAAAACATTAACGAACAACAGGAATTCAAAATAATCAAAATTACAATTACAATCAAGATCACCACGCCAGGCCAGATACCACAGTCATTTTATTCCACATTAACACTATACTGCCACATTATCTTTAAACTTTACAAAACTCTACGAGTAAAAACCCCTAGCGCCACGGCTCTCTAGCCGACTGGCAATCACATTGCCCTGCCGCATCCACCGCGTGGATCGAAACCCATGTGTATCACCCTGTGACTACACACCATAATGGTCTCTCTTAGACCCCGACCTCCGCCTGAGTTAAACGCGCACCGCGCACCCACGGTCTACTTGAGTTGCCTCAAGAGATGCCGACTTCTACCGGGCTACGGCTACGTAATAACTACAGGTACGGTCGAACACAATACGGCCGCTAGCAACCCTTACTCGTCTACACACATTAAGCTTACTCGTCAATACCGTTACAACTATCATCAATATCAAAATCGACTGGTAAAAGACCTGCTGGCATCTTTCTTAAACTATCGTATGCATATTTGTATGTACGTTTAGAATTTAAAGCCTTTAACATGTTATAAGATTTCTAGAGGGTGACTGTTAATCGTTACACAACATAAGATCTATTCTGTACTGAATGCTTGTGTTTTACCAATACCAGTCATAGCAACAACATTATTATGACGCTTGCCACAGAACTTTGATAAAAAACTTTCTTTAACTAACGAGCATTCAGCACTAGAATTATAAGTAAACTGAAGTAATTCACCTTTGTGTATTAATGTCCCGGACGATAGCTGCACCATGCAAACGTCAACGCGTCGCTCGCTGCCGTGTGTGCCACCGGTGACGGGCCCGCTGCCGCCGTGGCCGCTGCTACTGCACCGCGCGGCGATGTGACCCGGCTTGCCACATTTAAAGCAAACCAAGGGCTTGGCTGCCGGCTACTGCGATGCTTGACTCGACGTAGTTGTAGGTGTGGGCCGTCCTCTCGTGTCAATCGATTTACTTCTGCATTCAACTCGCTTATGGCCATATTTGCCACAGTTAAAACACTTAACTTGAGTCATTCTCGCTCGTTTCACGTCAGTTACATTTGACAGTTCACTTGTGGTGCTCATTTTGCGCTTTAGATGTGAAAAAGCACTCAGTTCTTGCTGTAATTTCTCCCTCGATGTAATGTTCGTAGTACATGCCATGCGCTGGAGTCGCGGCTCGAACTGTGACAAGTGAGCGAGTACTGTTGCTACGGCGATTTCTTCTTTGTTTACATCTTTCCATCGGTTGGTCAACGACGAAATTAATCGACTTGCAAATGCGGGTAGTGTTTCTTTTCCACTTGGTTTCTCAGCACTCATCTTAATGAGGGTACCCGCCAATTCGGTCTTCGGTTCGGTTTCGGTCGAAATAAATCGTGTCGTGAAGAGAGCTTTGAATTCAACCCACGTGATACCCTCGTAGGCTATTTGAGATAACCAAATTGATGCTTCACCTTTTAGCGCCTTGCTGACCGTCAAAACAAGTCGACCGCCGCTTGGAGGATTTTCAGCGAAACACAAGTCAGCCGTCGCGCACCAGGATCTTGCATTAGCATCCTTCTTCTCAGGATCGAATGCGGGTAGTTCTTCATGGTAGGCTGGCTTAGAAGATTGTAGGACCTCAATCAATGCTCGCATGTTCTGGTTTTGTTGCTCGAACATTGCACGCCACATATTCGTTTCATTGTTTTGATCCAACGCTGATCCCACTTCTGATGACGGCGGAGGGCCATCACGACAGTTATAGTTCATAGTTTTCTTATGTGGGCGTCTATCGGTGGGTGACGAAGGATCAAAGAAACACACTTGTACAATCAACCACAGTATAATAATCACTCAGTAACAGTTTATGTAAGTGACCGGAATGCGCGATGGTTCTGTGACCGCACGCGCCGAACGCTCGGAGTGAAGTGAAGTCCGACGTTCCCCCTCTGGCGCACGCTTACACAAACTCCATCGAGTGCCACTACGTGGCGCTGGCGTTCCGGAAATGATTCAATAACACAGTTGTCAACATGTACCACTAGATGGCGTAATAATTCACCCGGTTGCGACATATATATATATATATATATATATATATATATATATATATATATATATATATATATATATATATATATATATATATATATATATATATATATATATATATATATATATATATATATATATATATATATATATATATATATATATATATATATATATATATATATATATATATATATATATATATATATCCAGCCACTAAACTAAGAACAGACACTTGTTTATTAAAATCTTGGCTTACTACTAACTAAAGTCAAAATATTTGCCTTATACAAGTAATTTCTTATTATACAAGAACATAGAATCCCTAAACAGAGTACAAGACATCGTTATTTCTAATAAATTCATTACGTGTTTATACAAAATGTAATATCTTAAATATATAGAATTTTTCATACAAAATGACATAAAAAAAATACATAAAACGCTTTCTGTTTATTTTATAAACTTATAAGTTAAATATAATTAATATTTAGGTCGAATTATGCTCGAGGCGTATTGAGAAAAAGTATGACTTCGTAAGATAAACGGGGTATTTACGGAATTAATTCCAATTAAACAGGAGTAAAAGTATCGAAAATTGGTATTGAGTTACGCCATTCAAAACAAAATATTTTTTTAAAATTTTGAATAAAATTAACATTGCCTTACTTCATTTCAAATTTTGAATAAAATTAACATTGCCTTACTTAGACTATCGGGACTAAGTTAATCTTAAAATTGCTGGTATAACTTGAATAAGCCATTCTTGCCAATAAAAAGAACGGCAGTGACAGTTGAATTTTGTTGAAGTGAAAGCTACTACGTGTTAATTAACGATCTATCGATTTTGGCAATTGATTCGGTGGGAAAAACGAGACAAACTACTTATTTTAAAATAATAAGCTTCCTATGAGGACCGTTGTAGCGCAGAGGCGTAGCGTCTGCCTTTAAAGGCAACGATTTGTGGGTTCGATTCCCACTCGGGGAAGATGGATTTTTTCATATCCGTTTTCTTCGCTCTGGCAACGAGAAAAAGTGTGGCGTTAAGTTCCGCCATTCAACACGCAATGATTTTGAAATTTAAATATAAATTCTATGAATATAAATTATTACTTAGATTTCTTTTTATTTTGTTTAACCAGAAATCTTGATACGTTTACCATTCCCATCGTATCCATCCATCTTCCTTAAATTGACTCAAGGGAGTAACAAGGTTGATTGACTTATTTTACCTATACCTTTTGTTTACTTTATACCGAATGACCCATTACATGCAGTGGTTAAAAAATTGCCAATACACAGTAGATAAGTCTAGGTTTGTTTGACGATTTATGAAGAAAGAGGTCTTTGTGTAAAGATATAAAAAAAAAAACAAATTAAATTTGAAAGCTATGGGATTTGAGCCGGCACCTCATGGAAAACCTCCCAGCGCTGTGACCACGTTCATTTTAACACTGTTGCGCTTTTACGTTTTTACGTTGTTAGCATTCTTCATCTTTATGATTAAACGTTCAAATTGAATTTTAGTTACAATGAAATTCATAGAACTTAAAAAAAGTGCCAAACCACTTTTTTATTTAAAAATGCACACATTTTGTTATTTACGATGAATATAGGTTCAAAGATTGGATGCTAATCTTTATTTTTTTATGAATTTATGAATTTAATTCATATAATACACGGTACAGTTGGAAAATGAAATAGACAAGTAAAACTAAGCATTCAATAGCCAACACAAAAAATGTTATTTTTTTAAGTTAACACATATTTTATTTAACGGTAATAAATAGAAACTAAAAAACATTTGTTTTAACAAGTGTATAATTTCCACGTACCTCCATATTATATACAGCTTATTGACTAAGAGCATGAGTATGACTAAGAAGCATGGAGTATCCAAGTGGCTCGAGTTCGATTCCCGCTAAGTTAAAATACTTACTTACTATATAATACTTTATAAATACATTTTAACAAACGTATTTATATTATTATAAACTTGAAACAACTAGACTATTTTGAAGTAAAAAAAAAAAAATATTTAAAAACAAGTAAGAGAAAATACATAAAGCAAATAGCGATAACGTTATTAATTTTTTTATCTCCGTAATGTTCAAAAGATGCCTATAAATATTATAAAATAAAGGAATAATATTAATAATTAACGTATAAAAAAGGTAACGAGACCCAAACTTGTGCCTAATTGACACAGTTCAAACACTCTAGTCAATTAAGCTATTCGTAACATCGTATAGTTAAACGTGTGGGTTATTTCGCTTGAAGACAACCTTTAAGAGGCGCGAGTTCGAATCCCGTAAAATTGAAATAGTACTATAAAAATATTAATTAAAAAGAAAACAAATTATGTTTCATCGTAGAGAAATTGTTGAAAATAACAACCATTGTTTACAAAATCAATGATAAATGAATGCTGAAGTTATAATATTGCTACTCCAGGGACCCGACGCGTAACGACCCACCGAAATTGATTCTCTTATCTCATAATAAATACTTTGCTATTTGCGGAATTCAATTACAACTTTCACGTTTAAAATATTAGAAAAGCTTTATTTGATGTATATTAACATTTTAGGTTTAAGTAACCGTTATTTTATTCTAGGGATAACTGTACCGAGTCAAATTTATACTACTTTTATCTCCACAATTAGAAACCTAGTAAGTTTAATGTATAAAAAATATAAATATAGAACTGCCACAAGAATGAGTTGCAAGTTCCTATCAAAAAATACTATGATTTTAATTTTTATGACAAAGCAAATGGCATCTGTTATTAAACTGGCCGCCCTAATAATGCCACTCTAAAAATGTAATGATTGAATATGGATTTAGACGAGGTATGCCTCT
Organism: Dione vanillae; assembly: GCA_037178615.1. Lineage (NCBI taxonomy): Eukaryota > Metazoa > Arthropoda > Insecta > Lepidoptera > Nymphalidae > Dione > Dione vanillae. Next base: position 291,926 of record JAZFAU010000278.1, on the reverse strand, counting down.
GCGCCACGACGGTCCCCAGACTAAACTTATGTAATATAATGTTGTCTAGATAGTAGATCTTTTAGCATCTTATGCATTTAGTGACTACTAACATAATCTGTTTGTGGATTCGATTCCCAGTTGGGGAAGATAGATTTTCGCTCTGAAAACTAGGCAAGCGCGGCGTTGAGTTCCGCCGCCGCTCAAAACGCAATGTCTCGAAAAAGGCAGAAGGCAGAGACGGAGAGAGCAGGTACTAAGCAACGGAGTGTCTTAACACTAGGTTCCTATAGTTTCTGCAGTTACACTAGCCTACCGTGCCATGCGCAGGATAAAGCGTAAAGACATAAAAAAACATTTACGCTTTATTTCGCTTATAATAGGAAAGGCTGAGAGTTTAAAATCTATGACAGCTGTTACGTGTTGACTGGCGAAACTCAACGCCGCGCACGCGTCTCAATTTCATTATGCAAATATATAGTTTTATTTAGAATATATGTGATTAATTCATTATTTCAAATATGAAAGTACCGCCTCGTGTATTTACACTGTTTTAGCAAAACAAAGTGTTAAACCCACCCTAACAACCCGGCAGAGGCGTCGAAACGTAAAATAGATAAAGAGATCCTATAACAAATCTTTGCACCATAAAAGGAAATGTGTTCACGTTAATATAAAGGTTTTAAGTGAAAGTATACGATTCGTTACACTCTAGCTGGAATTCAACATTTATTTATTTTTGCTAGATTTTTTTTTGTATTTCCATTATTTTTTGTGACACAGCAGCATTGCGTTAGACTTCAAATGCGATGATCGCAGGTTCGATTCCCACTTTGGTAGAATAAATTACTTTTATTTTCTTACAATAAGACAAAGTTGCGCGTTAAGTTCCGCTACTCAATGAATCAATCAATCAATATTCTTTATTTTACGCCAAGTAACAATGTCTATAATATAATTATACAAAAGCAAATGTACAAAAAGGTGCTCTTATCGCTAAGAGAGCGATCTCTTCCAAGCAACCTTTGGGTAGAGGAAACAAAAAATAAAATGTAAAAATAAAAACGGGAATCCTTTCACATATACATAAATATACATAAAAACGTACATACGTACATTCAATACAAGATATTAAATTATATTTTCATTTAAATCAACATACAGACTAAAAAGACCTTGTGTTTCAAACAACTATAATTTCACCCATCAAGAAGTAAGTTAAGTGCACTTTAAAATATGAATATTTAAGAATTTCCATGACAAAAGGTTTGTGAACTACAGTTTCGTGTTTCTTTAAAACATTCAAAATGTTCCCACTCTAGTGTTGTTTACAGACGTTTTAATTCACTATATAAATGTGTATGTACACTACATTACCGTGTTAGTTTTTAATAATATTGAAAAATAGTTATAAAAATATATAAAAATTTAAATGCAACTGGAAATTGTATAAAAGGCGCCGCCGCGATGCCGCGATCCCGCTGCATGCAAATTTTTATATACGTTTAAAAATCATAAAAATATTTATAAACATATAGTATTGATTCTTGATGAGAACAGAACAATAGTATGTAATCATATGTCGGTTCAATGATGAAGTATAAAGATTGAAGGTAAAACATGGAGATGATATGTCTAATTCCTAAACTGTTTTTATGTACGCTTGTAAGGCTTTGAGGTCTTGATATTTTTTTATTTTAGACAACTACATTTTTCTTGCTTTATAAAGCTGCAGAATATAGTGCGAAATACAAAAATGTGGAAAGAGGGGACAGAGAAAGCAAGGACTAAGCAACGGAGTGTCTTAACACTAGGTTCATATGGTTTCCTGCAGTTCCCTCTGCCTATCCTGCAATATGCGGGATAAAGCTGTGAAGCTAAAAAAAATAAAAAATAAAAAAATATGATTATATTTGTATATAGGACCGTCGTGGCGCAGAGGCCCAATGTCTGCCTGTAACGCGGCTAACGCGACGGTTTCTGGGTTCGATCCCCAGTCGGCGAAGATGGATTTTTCTATTTCCATTTTCTTCGCTCTGGCAACTAAGGCAAAAGCGTGGCGTTGAGTTCCGCCACTCAACACGCAATGCCTCGAAAACGGCGGAAAGCGGGGACGGAGTAAGCAGGGACTAAGTAACGGAGTTTCTTAACACTAGGTTCGTATGGTTCCTGCAGTTCCCTCTGCCTACCCTGCCATGTGCAGGATAAAGCGTGAAGCTAAAAAAAAAAATTGTATATTTTTTACGTAATAAATACAAAACTCGACCCTTAGTTGCAACATGACGGCTTCTGTTATTTTATTAAGATCAATTTCTGTAAATTCATTCATAAATCCACATAATCTGTATCTTAATAGAGCTGGAAAAAGCGAGACGTTTGAATGAGAAGTGTGAATGACGTTGAGTAATGTTGTGAATAACTCAGATTCCTGCTTTAAAATGTTACAACAGATTTTTATTTCAATATTTTGCAGAGTACGAAAGATATTAATTAGTGTTAAGATATTAAATAATTATTATAATTATTGAAAATTGCCAAAGGAGAAAAAAGAGAATTGCTAAAGAGAATTGCTTTAAGAACTACGGATAGAAGTGAAAATATTGTTATATATTTTATCTTTACATTTTAGTAATATATTGCTAATGTATTGCTAAGTGTTATTTATTCAAAATATTATAGTATTAAGGACCGCTGTAACGGAGAGGCACAACTGCCTATAAGCGTGACGGTTTAAGGTTTCTATTCCCAATTGGGGAGAATTAATTATTTTTGTTTCCTTTTCATTTTCCTGTTAGTAACAAGGCCAAGCCTTCAGTTCAGTTCCGCTACTTAGCACGCAATCCTTCGAAAAATAGATTTATTTCATGAACTCTTTATTACAATTAAGATACTGAATTAAATATACAACTTTAAATAAAATATCAATAAAAGTTCTAACGTATAATTTATTTTTTAACAGACATAGAACTGTGACTATAATAAAGTAATATTTTCTTGAATATTTTATTTCAGAAAGCTAAATTGTTTATTCATAAACACCGCTTCGAGAATGTACATACATATATTATGATGTGGAAATATACTGTTGTTAATGTTGTGTAAATTATATGCTATACATATATTGAATCTCACAATGTATGTGATCATATTTAAAATTATACTTCAATATGTGAATTATTTTTTTTTTCTTTGTTCCAGAACACTTATGCGTCGAGTGAAGAGTATCATTCAGGAATGCAAGGAAACGAAGAAATGACCACTATAACAAAATGGCACACAAATGTTGGGAGACATGGCTGAGTATGGCTATCATTTCCCTCGTGACGACCACAGCTGTTGCTGATTTCACCACGGAATGCCAAAGACCTTGTGACTGCAGGTGGCAGTCCGGTAACAAAGCCGCTATTTGCTCAAATTCCAGCTTAAAAGTCGTTCCTGCCAATTTAAGCAGTGACATACAAATATTAGATCTATCTAATAACAATTTACAACAATTACATCAAGAAGCCTTTAAACGAGTGGGGTTGAGCAACTTAAAAAAACTTTTCTTAAAAGAGTGTAATATAGACACAGTCCATAAAGCAGCTTTCATGACACTCGCCATTATGATCGAATTGGATCTGTCTAAGAATCGAATACGATATCTCCACGCAGACACGTTCAAAGGCACTGAGAAACTAAGATTAATAAACTTGAACAACAACTTTATAGATAAGTTAGAAGACGGTCTATTCCGCAATTTGAAGTTCCTTCAAAAAGTTGAAGTAAGCAATAACAAGATCGTCAGGATCGGAACGAAAGCGTTTGTAAACTTGCCGCAGTTAAAGATATTGAGAATAGACGGGAACAATTTGAGCCATATGAAACCGGAAACTTTGATGGCATTAAGAAACTTATCGGGTTTGGATCTACACAACAATCCTTGGAGATGCGATTGCAACTTACAAACGTTTAGAGATTGGGTGATCAGCCACAACTTGTACACGCCGCCGACGTCGTGCGCGGAGCCAGCGTCGGTCCGCTCGAAACTTTGGAACGAATTAGACTCTTCGAACTTTGCCTGCCGGCCTACTATATTGGAGCCGGTACCGGACGCTACTATCAAAAGTTATGAGGAGAACGTGACTCTGATTTGCAAAGTCGTTGGAAATCCCAACCCGGACGTTATGTGGCGGTTCAATGGAAAGACAATTGAGTTGAGATCTTTCGGTGAAATTCGTTACGTTATATCTGAAAATACTATGGACTTAATACGTTGGGTAAATTTGACAATACTACATACAAGGTACAGTGACAGAGGGAATTACACATGTGTCGCAGAAAATCCTGGTGGTAGAGATGAGAAAACATTAACATTAGTTCTCTCAAGATATGGTGGGGCTGGTACTATAGCTGGTATGGATGCTGATTCCTTCGCTATTTTAGTGGGCTGCTTAACTTCAATAGTTATAATATTTGGGGCTGTATTAGCTGTATGCTATTTCACAACAACGCATGGTGAATTGAAAAGACTGATCAAAACTGACACCCGTTCCTCAAACGGCGAGGCATTAATAGAGGGTTCAGTCGCGTCTGAAGCCGAAAAAGGCTGCAAGATTGATGTTAATCCCGTAACTAAGCCGCCAAGGAAGTATGAGCCTCCGTCCCTCGCTACCGCTGCCACGGAAATGTTGGAGCTTAATAAAACATTACTGGATAATGACACTATATTGGGTAAGATTATTTTCATTTAGTGTTTCATTTAGTATACCAATAATTATAGTTTTATTTATTTTTACTCTACGGTTCGTATTAAAAATAAAGAAGTGAATAAATATGAAGCTTAAATAAATATTTTGCTACATAGGTAACATGATATTATTAAGCTTTTCTGAGCTTCATTTATTTACACAAATATATCGAAACATTCTCGTTGAAGGGATAAAGTTAAAGGGACATCGCAAAGTTGAAAAAAATGTTTTCACCTATTTATGATTTTATCTTGGTATTACCAAATATATAACCATTCAAAACGATATTCGATAATAGTTCGAGATTCGATTTCATTTAAGGATATAAACATTTCGTATAAAAGCTTATTTTATTTGCTTTTCATACGTTCTCCAAGGTATAAATAAAACGCGGCAATAGTCAAAGCACATTGATTTTCGTATAAAATGTAGTCAAAAGCTCAATCAAATCAATATCTACATACGTATATTCCATTACAAATACAAAGCTTTCCAAACTTCCAACCGCACTACAACCATACATCCTCACGTTAAGGACTCATATTATATCGCAAACTTTACAAGCATTTTATTTCTGAAACATACTGATAATATTTTCAAATTTTCGCCCGTCCTATCGGAAAAAACGGTGCCTTAGATATTTACCTTTCAATTTTCCTTGTTATTTTCGTTACAACCTTTTTATTTAATAAATAAACATCATGAAATTTATAGTTTATTGCATTATTTTGAGTGATATATGGGTAATTTTCTTTTAGCTTCACGCTATATCCCGCGTATTGCAGGGTAGACAAAGTGAACTGCAAAACACATAAGAACCTAGTGTTAAGACACTCTGTTGCTTAGTCCCTGCTTTCTACCTCCCCGCTTTCCGCCTTCTTCGAGGCATTGTGTGTTGAGTGGTGGAACTCAACCTCACGCTTTGTCTTGTTTCCAGAGCGAAGAATGTTGAAATAGAAAAATCTATCTTCCCCAAGTGGGAATCGAACCCCCAGATCGTCGCGTTTACAGGCAGACACTTACGCGTCTGTGCCACGACGGTCCTCTATGGGTATTTTTATATTAATAATCACATCATATTATAATCATATAATATTATAATATTGATATAAATATTTCATTTTCTTTACTCTGGCAATTAAGCACAGCGCAGCGTTAAGTTCCACCACTGAGCATGCAATGCCTCGAAAAACGCGGGAAGCAGGGACGAAGCAACGGAGTGTTTTAACACTAGGTTCCTAGGTTCTTGCTGTTCCCTCTGTCTAACCTACCATGTGCGTGATAAAGCGTGAAAGTAAAACAAAATAAAATAGCTTCGAGCTATAACCCCCATATAGCAGAGAAGGCAGAGGAAACTTAGTGTTAAGACACTTCTTTCCCCATTTTTCTAGTGACAGAATTTAACATATTAATGGCATCAGATTAAGCAACGGAGTGTCTTAACACTAAGAGTTCCCTCTACCTACTCTGTAATGTGCGAATAAAGCCTGAAGCTAAAAAAAATGTTCTTATAATTTCGAGTTTAAAAGATTTTTTTTAGTGTATTTTCATATATTTGAGTTCCATTTTTCTGTTATTATATTTATTTAAGAACATTTAATAACAACGGTTCGAATAAACACAATTTATATCTTTGTGAATGCAGCATGTATTGAAACAACACAAACTTGAATAAACGTGATTTAACATATATATTTATTTCAAAATAACACCAGAGGACCGTCGTGGCGCAGAGAGCGTAGCGTCTACTTGTACGGACGGTTTGTAAGTTCAATTCCCACTCGTGGAAGATGGATTTTTTATTTCTATTTTCTTCGCTCTGGAAACTATGCAAAGGCGCACCGTTGAGTTCCTCCACTCATAGGTATTACGACTAAGTACGAAGTGTATTAACACTAGGCTCCTAAGGTTTCTGCAGTTCCCTCTGCCTGAGAAGGAGTCATAGCGATCCTCTTGCAAGTTATGGAGCGTCCGAATACCCTGGGAGAAATCCCAGAGTATCATAAATGTTGATGGCTCGCAGCAGGCAGGCCATTCACCGAGGCATCATAGTAGAATGTTCAACCGATCTTATGACGTCTCATGGAGGTGGAGAGGGTTTCGCTGGGTTTTAGTGGGTAGTGCCCTGACAGGTACTGTATTGATGAGTCTTACAGTATCACCCACGTCATCACATGGGTGGTCTGCGAAAAAAGCATTTCCTAGCGATAAGATGTATGGAATAAAGCGTGAAGACAAAATACACGACATTAGTACTTTTGAAGTGCTTTCAATAAAGAAATTATTTACGTTTAGAATATTAATAAAAAACAAATTCACTATTTTTAACTTATCACAAGTTCTAATTATTGCGTTCTTGGTATCCAACAGAATCCAATATTGTGTTTTATAAACAATTATACAACCTTTTTGGGCAAAATTCTTCTAATCATTTTATTATAAAATATCAAAACTAAGCTTAACAAAATGTAAAGAACCCTCGCAAATGCTCGAAGTCGGTATATTTAAAGTCAACCCGAGTCGCGATTACAACAAGAGTGTTTCATTAAACCTATTAACACTTTAAGCAGCTCTTAAGTTTGTTTTTGCATAATTTTTACTCAACGCTTTAGTACAGAGTTTAGTATTTATGTTATATATTTTAGTTATATACCTTTTTATTAAATTAAGGTGCCTTCAGACTCATCCTGTCTCTTTTTTATGTATATTCACGCTTTATCCCATATGGTAGGCAATTGGAACTTAGTAATAAGTTGTTACGTTCCACGTCTTCAAGGTGTTGCATGTCACGAGCGAGGAAAACCTTAAATATTTCATTCTTTAATTTAAACCTTAAATTAAACTTACAATTGTCGCGTTAGACAAATGCTCTGCCACTGTACTAGAACTTCACTTGATTTGTGTCTGTCATATTTCTCTTGTTGTTTTTTATATATTAAATCCAGTAGAGAGCGGAGATCGGAGTGTTTTGACACTACTTTTCATATGATAGGGTAACCAATACATGATATTATTATAAACTATTACTAGCACACTAAAGATTACAAAATTTTAGACAATTTCCAAGAAACAGATTCAAATCCTACATTTAAATTTTCATACACTATTTTAGTACATGATAAGCCTTATAACTTTATTTCCTTCCATTTTTTCAACATTTGCTACACCAAAGCGAAATCAATATGGAAAACTTGGCACAAATTCCCTTGCTTGTAACTTCAATTTAAGCTCAAAGGAGCGTAACCCCGTTAATTTTTATAGCGGAAGGCACGACAACGGTTCAAGAATGTTTCATGAAAATAGTATTCTGTCGGTTCTAGTAATTTATGAGGGAGGTCTCGTGCAAATGTAGATGTAGTTGAAAAGTTGAAAATAAAAGCAAGATTGTGTCTGGCATTGCCTATGATTGTTGCTTTAAATATTAGTTAATATTAAACATGCTTAGTTTAAATATGTAGGTTAATATTTTAATTATAAATTCTTTTGAAATTTTTATATTATTTATATATTAATACATGACATAATTTTCTAATTGCGGAATATATTGAAAAAAATTAATTTAAGCTTTTTCAATTTTGTACTCTTTTCTTATAAAGCATAGTTTACTAGGAACATCGTATTAGGTTGGCCAGGTCTCTAAGTTTGGCATAATTTTAAAGCTAGAACCAACACTTAATAATAGTTAAACATTTTTAAAATAATCTTTTGATTAATAGATTGATTCTTTTTTGCAGCTCCAACGGAAGAACACAAAAAACAAAACATCGAGCTACCTAAGATATCCAAAGAAATACTCTTGGACCGTATGCCACAAGACTCTCAAGCGTACCCGCCAGATTTACTCTCATTCCCTTTGCGACCTACCAATCAGATTTCCCCAGCTAATGGAACAACTAGTCAAGAAAAATCACTATTTAAAGAAACTCCAAAATCGCCAACTTACAGCGTATCATCAATTAACTCTGCGCTATATAGCCGCTTACAAAATACTAGTTATCAAGAAATGCCGCTTGTGTCTACTAAAGGTTACGTAACGTTACCCAGAAGGCCTAGATTAAGTTATCCTGAAAACAGTTTGCGACCCCAGCCTTTTACTAATCTAAATGGTGTCATACCATATTACGATAATTTTAACAATTTCAAGTTATTTAGCAACGGTGGAAATTATTACAGTCTAAACAAAAGCGAAATGGACTTAGGTCCAATAAACAAGTTAGATTTTTTGGAAGTCTGTGACGATATTGAGCCTGCACCTTCTCCAGCACCAGGAACTCCACACGCCACAATCCCAAGAAATAGCTTGAGTTCTCCAAATATACACAACCAACTCTTAATGCTTCAAGCCATGTCAAACAAACATGTTCAGAGATCATCAGAACACAGGCCTCTGAAAGTGACATTGACAGAAAACGAAAGTCTTTTAAAGACAAGAGATTCTAAAGGTTACAGTGTTAATGTCGCAAGTACTGTAAGTAAAACGCGAACGATATCGAATCCGATGCCGAAAACGAAAAAACGAACAGGTGATGTTAAAGAAACATTCTTAGATACTATTGATAATGCAACTCAGGTTTAAATTTTTGTGACAATAGTTTACTATACAGCTAGTGAAAGTTTAGGTTACTTTTATTGGAACATTTCAAAATCGGGCCTGTATTTGCATATTTGATTGTAATTAAATGTGTTAATTATAATTAGTTATGATTTACTTCTTTCGCTACGGTTATTTTTAAGCTAATCTTAAAAAAAATCTACCTATATATATATATATATATATATATATATATATATATATATATATATATATATATATATATATATATATATATATATATATATATATATATATATATATATATATATATATATATATATATATATATATATATATATATATATATATATATATATATATATATATATATATATATATATATATATATATATATATATATATATATATATATATATATATATATATATATATATATATATGTATTACTTTTGAATGTATTGAATTTTTATATATTGTGTTTTGTTAAAACAATGCAGTTCCAGTTAATAAGTACTAAATGTAAAATATGATGTAACAACCGTATAAGAATATCAACGTAGCCGGATAAGAACGTGTGGCTTAATAATTGAAACCTCTTGGACGGTACAAAAGAGGTGCTGGTTCAAGTCCCACTACATTGTTATTTTACTTAATGATATTTAAAGTATTGAAATTGCCATTTTCTTATATTTTATTATAATATCGACGTTGGAAATTTGTTATTTTCGTAAATATGTCATATTAAGTGTATTTGTAATAATTTTTAATTTTTTTATTTAAAAAAATATATTTCTAATTACTAAGTGTTTTCTTAAGCGTGCCAGTATTTTATTTTGAATGGCCCATAAAAAATTAACAAATTTGATCTTAGTGTCTAAACCTACTTTGCTAGAGAAATATGTCCAAATCAATAGTGGATTATTATATTATATTATTAAGAGAATTGTATAAAGTAATCATTAATATATTTAAATGTTAACCAAAAAATCATAATTCTAATATTGGTGCTTTTGAATATTAATAAATTGCAATATAGTACCCAGTGCTTTGTTTCCCTTTACGATATGAGTGGTTTATGAAAAGGTTAAGTAGTCATATCTGAGATTTGTGTAATATATGTAATTTATTATAGAAAAATTATAGTTATTGTTTATTTTTGAATTGAATAAGGCTTTGCTTGTTATTTTTTTCATAATAATTGCAATATCTCTTTCAGTTGCCAAAAAATCACGTTGACCACGTTGATCGATGGAACTTTCGCAGCGTCAGTTCAAAACCATAGGAAATAACCCATCTTGTGGCCTACCACTGCACTAAGGCTCTTATATGTTTATTTTGCTATAAAATACAATAAAAATAAATTCGAATAGGTTGGCATAATTTTGTAAAATTGAATTTTAAAATCTTTAAATTTTAACTTAACGTTCCACTTTACTTATTACAGCGACTAAATAAATTACCCAACAATATCTTGTTACTAGAGCTAAGAAAATAAAAGTCACTCATTCGTTTCGAAGACTCGAAACCACATCCGCTCCACCACGACGATATATATGGTATTATATAATAATATATTATTATATGTCATATTATTCAAAATGTATATGGATGTAGCTAAATTAACAAATTAGAAAGTGTGTAACGATTTTCTAATATAGAAATTAATGTATAGTTGAATTTAATCAGATAATTTAATTATAATAAAAACATTCGCTAATTAAATTTTAAGTAAATTTTAAATTACGTTTTAAATGTAAAAATGTAAATATTTTTAGGGGTCAATGTGAAAGTTGTATACTTAGTTTTAGTCATTTTAGTCGACTAAATTTGCTACTTTGTAAATATTGATTATAAATATATATTTTAAACATATACGAGTTTATGGTATATTATTATTCTATGTTCATTATAATAAATTATAAAAACTTTTTGAAGTTATTTAATTTCTAATAACCATTGTACGAATAAAAAATACTACATGAAGTTATATTTTATAGTCAAAGAACTTAATAAAATTACTTTGTTTTCATTTTAATATCATTAAGTAATTAATTATATATAAAATATATCCATTTAATATATTTATTTATATTTATGAGTTTTTCAATAACATCATATTGACCTCTTTATATGTTAAGAGGTGAGAATAATGTAAATTGGTGTGTTGAGTTGGATGGACCAATAGAGTGGAATGACATGTAAAGTAAATACAGTTTTAAATATCAATTTTGTATTATTATTTTCCTTTATCATGTGTATCATATTGATATAAAGAAATTGAGTGTAACTAAACTGAATATATACGCTAACCATTAATTGATCTGCTTGTAAATGGGACGGTTGGTAGGTTCGATTCCCACTTGGGGGAGAATGGATTGTTTCATTTCCATTTGCTACGCTCTGACTTCTAGGTAAAGAACTGCGTTGTGTTCCTCCACTCAGCGCGCAATGCCTTAAAAAGGTGTAAAGCAGAGAACGGAGTGTCTTAACACTAGGTTCCCACGGTTCCTGCGGTTTCCTCTACCTACCCTAATATCTACGTGCGACAAAGCGTGAAGTTATAAAAAATAAAATATATAATAAGATAATGTTTTACAATAATTAACAATAATTATTTGACTTATTTTATATTGCCTATAGTTTTAGTATTCTAATATGGATTATATATAATAAATACTTACTATATTAGATACAAAAAACTCATGATTTTTCTGGTTTTAAAAGCTAGTATGTAAAAGAAACAAAAATTTTCATATTATTTTAATATATTGAAAAAAAATCGTTTCACACTGTCTTCCACATAAAGCAGGGAAAGCAGACGGAGCCTAGTAGAACAATCCATTCACCACTTTCCACCTTATTTCCGTTATATTAAGTGCTATAATTCAACATCACGCTTTGTTTTGTTGCAAGAGCAAAGAAAATAAAAATAATTCAATCCCTTGAAATGAACCCAAACCTTCATGTTTATAGACTGACTGTGCTATTGCACCTCGAGAGTGACAAAAGTTAAAAAGTTAAATAAAAATAAAAACTTAGGTAAATACAACGACTATAAACAACTTAGCAAAATATTTAAAATAATAATAATAAAAATATTGAATATAATGAGGGAAATTTTAAACACAAGGGTCAAACGATAAAATTATAATTACAGGTTAGAAGAGTAAGTAAGGGTTTTTGCTATCTGTACATTATTAAATGTTTTAATAACACTATGATGTCACTGTATTTTTAACCATGATGACTGTAAGTTCGATTCTCAGCAAGAAAACAAAAAAGATTTATTTATTTATCTATATTTTAAAGAAATAGGCGGAAATAGAGGATTAAATTTGAATGTCTTAGGGCTAGTTTCACCGGTCACGAATAAAGTTTCAAATAGTAAGCTGGTAGTTGATACTGTCTAATCAATAGACGTATTAAACAGGCCTTTATCTGATAGATAGTCATATCTGAGACTTGTGAAATTAAAATTTATTGCATATCTGTCAGACAAGGCATATATTTTCTGCCTGGGATCTTATCAGAAAGTTGTGAAATAGGCCTTAACTTTAGGTTTGTCAAGGTAGACTAACCTAATGTTAAGACCATTTTCACCACTAAATAGGAAATATGAGAAAAGTTACGTGTGTAAAACTATGTGTAGGATACAGTGTGAAGCTGTGTCAATATCTAGTTGCCTACTTGTATTACGTTATATATTTATTTATGATAGTAATATTAAAAAGCTTATAAAGTAAATAATGTATTCAATAATGCCCTCAATTATAACTTTACCTTGGGAGAAATTAGCAAAAAGCCCAATTAGTCTATAAATATAAATTAACTTACAATTACTATGGAGTAAATAACATGAAAATAGATTTTTTTATTAAAATTAATATGAATTCTCATGAAGGTTTTAGGCCTAAAATCAAGATATAATCAACGTCCGAACAAAATATAACAAAAGTTAAAGTATTATGCCGTAATTACGTTTAATTTTGGCTTCCCCAAAAGTTTATAACGCAAATTACTTAATAATTAAGAAAAAATGGAACAATGTTACTGTGTCCAAGGGCAAAGCTATTATTTTAATTGAATATACTGTAGCATATACATATATATGTATACATATACGTATTATTTTTTTTTATACGATAGGTGGCAAACGAGCTGACAGATCACCTGATGGTAAGTGAATACTGCCGCCCATCGACATTTGCAACACCAGAGGAGCTACGTTGTAATGCGTTCTAGAGGGAGAAGCTGGTACTGGGGAGCCCCTGCCCAAAGATCTGAACAGTATTCCATGGAAGGCCGAACCTGAGCCTTATAAAGTTGCAGGCGGTGAGCCGGCCTGAAATACTGTTTCGATCTTTTGAGCACACCGAGCTTTATCAAGGCTAATTTAGCCTTACCCTCAAGATGGCCAAGAAACTGGACTTCGCTCGATATGTTAAGGAAACTTTGAAAATAGCGCTTTATGCCAAACCCGATCGAAGGCCTTCGCTATATCCAGACTAAAAGCCACAGCTTCGTCCTTACTCTCGATGGACTGTGTCCAACGATGTGTCAGATATACTAGGAGATCACCAGCCGAGCGACCCTGACGGAAACCGTACTCATGGTCGCTAAGCAACTGGTGATCCTCAAGGTACCGTAGGAGCTGGTCGTTAAAAATGGATTCCATTATTTTCGAGAGCAATGAGGCTATGGCTATTGGCCTGTAATTGGTCGGATCTGAGCGGTCACCTTTTTTAGGGATCGAGTGCACTAAAACTGTCTTCCATGAACTCAGGACCACGCCAGAGGAATAGGAAAGCCGAAAAGACGCGTTATTGCTGGTGCCAACTCCGGGGCGCACGTCTTTAGCATAATGGGAGAGATTCCATCGGACCCGCTCAATTTATGGACATCCAGGGATAGCATTGCTGCTGCATTTTGATGGAATCGGATGTCCGGCATAACAGAATTGCACTGTGGCGACATAACAGAATTGCAATCGGCGGGTCTTGACTCTTGTCATCCAGGAATGAGTTGGAGGCAAAAAATTTGCCCAGGAGGTCGGCTTTCTCCTTTGCGTCTTGGGCCAATGAATCATCACCCTTGAGCAAAGATGGCAGAGATGGCGTACAGAAATTTCCCTGGACGGCTTTAGCGAGGGACAAAAATGCACGAGTTCCAGACGGAAGAGGCTCTAGTCGCTCGCCAATCCTGGAGATGTGCAAGAATTTCGCCGTAGCAATGTCTCTCTTGAAGGATCGGGAGGGTGTTTAAACTTCTTTTTTAAGGCAGTAGTATTCACATCCTTCGTCGTTGCAGCAGCCGCCCAGGCCTGGTAGGCCTCCCACTTATTACGAGAAGCAATTTTGCAGTATCGGCTAGAGTTTGAAATGAAAAGTTCCATTCCCTGCAGCACCACATCAGCGATAGCATCAGCAACAGCATTGAGGTTAACCAGTGTAAAGCAAATCTGACTCCATGGGCAGGACGCAAAAACGGATCGCAGCCCATCCCAGTCTGTTGACTTGTAGTGCCACACTCGACATCTTCGTGGACAGCGTGGTTGCGCTGAGTGTGAGAGTGGCACCACACTCCGGATTAGGCAGTGGTCAGAGGAGTCTAGAGAAGCACTGATAGACACGGTGTAGTCTTTGGGGTGGAAAGTCAGCAGAAGATCCAACAGTGAAGGTTCCTGGTTTTCCACATCTGGGATTCGCGTGGGAGTTGTAGCCAGCTGCATAAAACCATAGTCCAGGGCGAACTCATGAACAATACTTCCAGTGTGATCGGCCTTGCGTGAACTAAGCCATTCGGCGTGGTGGGCGTTAAAATCGCCGAGTATCACGATATCTGCGGAAGGGATCTGCTTTTGCACTAAATCTGTAGCCATTTGGATATTATATACTATGTAGATAAATAAAAATTCATTTTAGTAATATTAGTCAAAATTTTTCTTTACTGTTCTGTTTCTTGCTTCTTATAATTCATAAAGAGTGTGGATTCTAACTCAGGTAAATTTATAAGGTAGACGTTTAAGATAATAGTTTATATTGAATTTTATCACTCTCTATTTTTTCTTTGTTGTCATTCTTTACACACTTCATATATACGGGGTATACCTTTTGCTTCATATTAGATTGGTTTTATCTTTTTTTAACGAATCTCCTTCTTTTTTTTAGCTTTACGCTTTAATCTCGCACATAGCAGGGTAGGCAGAGGGGATTGCAGGAACCATAGGAACCAAGTGTAAAGGAGTGTCTTTACACTAGTTGCTTAGTTCCTACTTACTCTGTCCCCACATTTCGCCTTCTTCGAGACGCAATGTATAGAGTGGCGGAACTCAACACCGCGCTTTGCGTAGTTGCCAGAGTAAAGAAAATGAAGATAGAAAAATCCATCTTCCCCGACGGGGAATCGAACCTAGTTGCGTTACAGGCAGACGTTGCGTCTCTGCTTTTTTACATCTGAAAATTAGACTTTTATGATTAAATAGAAAACATGTTATATAGCTCCTCCTCCTTCTCGGTAAATGGGCTATACAAGTTACTTGTTCTAAGGATTTTCCATTCACAAAAATCTTGCATTCCATCATTTCTTCGCCTCGTTCGAATACCTCAATTTTCACCTTACTTGCTAAGCTTAGACCATTACACCCATATTTCAGAATGGTGAACCAATGCCTGCAACTCGCATTCTGTTGATGCTTTAACACTGCATCATCTCTTATAGCTATATTTATATAGTTATTAAAGGAATTTATATAGTTATTATGGAAAACCTAAAAAAACTAAAGTCTAATTACATTTTCAACTAATTTTTATTTCTTAAATAATCTTTCTTTCTTTAAAATGGTAGATTATATTTTGAAGTTTCACAATCCATCTACCATTATGTATATCCAGGTCAGACCCGATTTTAATAGCTTTTTTACAAACTAGAAATAAAAAATATTTTCAAAGCAAATTTTGGAGCGAGTTTTGTTTATGAAAATATTTAGGAATAATTTCTATGCAACATGAGTAGTTTGAATATTACAATGAAACCTAAAAAAAGCTTGTATAGACGTAATATGTTTCTACTTATAAAAGTAACTATATGTTATCTAATAAAATATCCAAGAAAGAAACCACTACAAAGTTACTACATACTACTTTTATTGGTTAAATTTAGAGAACCTAGACTTACACAACTTAACAAAAATTAAGAACTTAAAACCTAATGCAAAACCTGAAAGTTAATCATCAATCATACGTTCATTTTATGTATAACGAACATAGAGAATGAGTGAATAATATTGCTAATTTGAGTTTGTTAATTTTCATAAGAAGCGGCATACGTTATTATGAAAGAAACTCGAAACTCTTGATGCGCAAGTGCTACTTGCATTTAACCAATATTATTCCCTTTAACGTCAACTAAGCCACACACACTGTTACACCCAAAAGTTAAATAATTTTTACGTAAAAAATCCCAAACAAGATGATTTAGGAGCTATACTGTGAATGATATTAAGCTGTTTCTTTTTAGGTATCCTTTTAGGTAGATAAGTAGGTATATATAAGTTAGGTAGTTAAGTTTAATACTATTATTACTGTTCCTATCAATATAGTCATACTTGACGTAACATGATATTATTTTTTATAAGAAAGATAAGGCAAACGAGCGTCTTGATCATCTGATTATAAGAGACCGACGTCACTCATGACCTCAAGTAGCAATGGTTGCAGCAGCCTGCAGAAGTCACAATAGATCAGCAATGGTTGCACTGGGTTGTATGGCCCTGCAGAGCCGCAACTAGGACGAAGAAAAAAAGAATCAGTGGTGCGAAAGCCACATCACTCATTGCTAAATATAAGCTTTTTTACATAAGCTAAAAATAAGTTTTAAATGATCAATATGATATATTTAGTTGTGAAGTTTATATTGTGAAGTTTATTTTGATATGACACCCTTCGGCTCACCTCCCGCCTTATTCACTCTTTGTAATTTTAATTGGCAATGTATTTTTTAGCTTTTAATTATATCTTGAATACAGAATTATTGTCAGAGGCTAAAACACTTCGTTCTCCGCTTTCCATCTTACGAGACACGTGTGATGAGTGGAAGAACTCAACTTCGCCCAATTATTTGTTACCCTCTGGTAAGATGAGTGAGTGTAATGAATTAATTCATCTTCTCCGAGTGCAAAGCAAAATCACACTCATAGTAGATGTTAGTATCAAAATTATAAATTTTATATTAAATCAAAAAAATTGTCATGAACCCAAATCTTTGAGAAACACACCAATTTTAAAATCAGAGTTTCAAAACTCTGTACGTTAACAAAAAATCATATTCTGAAGAATAATTTATGAAAAATATTACGTTATATATAAAATTACTAAAGCCATTAGAGATTTTTTTGTTGAAATTTTAATATAAATATACGAGGATCATATTTTATAATACTTTCCTATAATAGCACTCACTGAGATGTCAAAAGATGAAAGTTTTTCCAGCTACTTTGCCCTCACCAAAGTTGAATATATCGACGCCTTGAGTTTTGAAGTATAGCAAACTTTGTTTTTCTGTTAAAAGTTCAAACTTCCAGTATAAAGATTTATTAACACTTATATGTTTACTTACTTAAAAACATATTATACATCGTTTAAATGCGAATAGTATTCACTGCCAATCTCAACTGTGGATTGGATCGGTACGATTTTTCTGATGACCAGGGTTTATGATTATGACAATTATTTATTATATTTTTATTTGACTTTATTGAACGAGAGGTAAATTGTAATTTAAGAATTGTGAAATATTAAAACAAACTATATACTAGAGCTTGTTCAAATTTATTCAAGGTACACAATGCGCGTATTGTACATCACATATATTTTAGTTTTATCATTCCAGTGGTTTCACGCATTTTACCACTTTAGTAGTGTTTCTCACTCCAATTATTCAGTTTAAAAAAAATAATGTAAGTTAAATAATTTCTAAAGCATAATAGGTATCGCATACGGGTTTGATTAAAATACAAAAAATGAATTTTGTGTCTTAAGAATGGGTAAGCTTAAAATTTGTTATTTACTTCAATTTTTATATAAAAACTTAATATGGTTTACAGAATTCACCTACTTACCAAATTTCAACAGTATGACTTTTGTGAAGTGATCACAATAGGTTTAGGGAAACCTGGTTGAGTTTGTTGTGGGCTCTTCTCACCAGGCCGCGCTTGGAACCCTCGTAACTTTAGTTCTAAGTTGTGGAGTGTGTAGGTTTCAGAGGGGCTCAATTCGATATTTATTATCGAATTGGGCTCCTCTGACACTCCTCCGTTCGCTCTATCTGACGTACACATGTAATCATCTTATTGATTCTAAGTGGAAAAGTTATAAATAAATAAAATAAATAATTCTTTTAGTTTCGGAACAATGTTATTGAGACATATAGATAAGGATGACGAATGTATAAGGGTACCGATTTTCACATCTAACTACATACGTTTATTATATGTTTTTTTCGCTTCACGCTATATAGCAGGGTAGGCAGAGGAAACCACATAAAACGTGGGAATCTAATGTTTCAAGCTTTTCGCTTTCTATTTTTCTGTTTTATATTTTTGTTAGACATTATTACAAAAAGCTTCCACTTTAATCGCATTCCCACTTGAAAACTGGTAACTCGATAAAACGGCCGCAAACTCAATTAGCGAACCCAAACGGTCTTGGTGTTTACCAGATCTTTTAACAAATAAATACTGTTTAGAATGAGAATAATTTGTACTTTTAAGAATGTCTTTTGCTCTTTAAATAGTATATAATACATGTATATATATCATAGGTATATAAATATTGTTTAGTCAATACCTATACAAGAAGAAATAACTTAGCGTTCCATGGATTCACCGTGCGGGTGCCGAGCCCACCGTGTTGTAGGAAGAGGAGCTCCGAGCACCTGGGACTTGCGACCAAAGTGTAGGTTTAAAGGGGCCCCTTTAAAATGCATTAATACTCACCTTCACTGTCCGAGCTCCTCCTACTACCTAACCAAATTTTAAATGATAGAGCCAAAGCCGCCTGCGAAGTGCGTTCTAGAAATGAATTGTGATAGTTCTAGACAGGCCGAGATCTTTTAGTAAACTATAGAGAGATTTCGCTATTATACCTCTCTCTCCTACTTCAATATATTTTTTTTAATTTTACCGTTAAATAGTAAGAGTGTCCATCTTCAATGAGATGGACTTTTTAAATCAATTGAACCCACAATTCGTCACTTATATGGCTTAAAGCTCCACGTTTAGAGTACCGTAGACGACTGATTTTTGCCGTTGTTATACCTTTTGTTCCTCTCTTATTTGAAACGTTGCCTGAGGCATAACTTATCATTGGGACAGGATCAAATTAAATGTATATTGTGATTAAGATCAACCATATGGACAATGCATTTACAAGAGAATTGTGTGTCGACCATCGCTTTTAAAAAAAATGTGTTTTGTTTTAAATTGTTAAAAAAACTTAGCCCAACATTTTGTACTGTAAAAAGAACACACTTGCTCTAGTATTTATTTGAAAAACAATGAACTTAATTTCAAATTGTTTTTGGTATACAGTTTACAAATATATGTTGACATATTGTTATAAAGTGCTCGTCGTTACTGGCGGAACGATTATTTTGTATGTTAACGTTTTGGTCTAATAGACGGCCGAGTGCAATGAAATATTACTGAGATCGGATCAATGTTCAGATCGGGTGAAGTCGGATTAGTGTTTCTTTTGCAAGTGATATTTTTGGTTTTCATATCGTATTTATAAGGTTTTGATATATATTTTAGTATACTCTAAGTTGGAATAAGTTATATCTTATGAACTTAGTTAAAATAATAATTAAGAATCTAATCGTATTTATTTCCACTATCGTTGTACTTGTGTTTGTTATATTTTTATGAAAATTTAGCATTTTTGATCGACTAAAAATACTAAATATTCATGTCTTTAAACCATTAAAAATAATATGTTTTCCAATAACATTCTTACGATTGCTACAGTGCTTTCATCTTTTATTTGCTTTAAAGCATTTGTTTCTAAAGAACCACAAAAAGTTTACGTAGACTCATGTATACTAAATTAATTCGAATTATTAACAATTTAAATGACTTTATTACTTAAGGTCTCTCGCTTCTTCAATCTCAAGCATGATAAGATAAATCAATTTTTAATTCAAAATCTAAATAATATTTACAAAGTTGGCTTCGTTTGAACAGAAACGCATATTTGGGTTCAATTATAAGTATTTGAAATTTAAATATGGGAGCGCGACTTGCAAAAATTATGTTAAAATATAGACGACAGCAAGCGCAAGCCCGCGGGCTGTCTAGCGGCCTCTGTTACACCGTACCATACAATTATCTCCAATTTATATTAGAAGAAGAAGAAAACAATTTATCTTTTGACGCGAGTATAGATAAAAGTAAAAAGTAGGCTTATTTAAATTTTTACTATCAAAACATTTTGTTCTCCCTTTTCTAACCTAAATTAAAATAGAGTTAACGGAGGAATGGCGGAACATATCGAGGTCTTTCGGACTTATAATCAGAAGTTGTTTTATGAAAAAAAATCCAACCGTATTTTATTTGTCTTGATAATTAAGTAAACAATATTCTTTATAGGCATACTGAGAGGTAGTTCGTTAGTTCATAAGAAAAGTTTTTTTTTGTTGTTAGAAAATATAAATAAAAAGTAATTCGGTGTAAATGCACGCCGAACCAACGAACCGTTATAGGCGTGAAAGTTTAAAACCGATTAACAATCCTTCTGTGCGACTGAACATCGTTATATGTATGTACAGTAATATCATTACAAATATATGTAAATAGCGGCATATTGTATTTATAATTTTGTATTGAGTGGGACTATAAATGTATGTGTATGCTTTTTCACATACAACAAAATAAAGAGCTAGTGTTGGTAAGAGAGGTAAGGGGAGATCTCGGTTGACTTTCGAAAACACAGTATCGAAGATACTGGAGGAAGGTCACGTAAAAAGCATGAGGACTCCCCGGAGAGCATGTGTGAAGAGGTTAATGACAGTGGACGAGGCGAAAGAGGTATGCAGAGACCGCAGCGTTTGACACTCCGTTCTCTCTGACTACCCCGTTAGGGATAAAGCGTGAAAATATGTATGTATGTATGTTTCACTCTCTTCGTTCTTCATTTTGCGCCTTACTTTAGTGATGAAATTTTAATTTAAATTAGTCATTTCTTAATTTTACCTTTGTTTATTTATTTTATTTGAAAGTATCTATAGATCTGTCATGACGCTGCGGCTTAGCCTTTGCCTGCGATCGTGATGGTTTATCAGTTTTCGTTCTGTTAATAAGACAAAGCGCGGCGTTGAGTTACGAAATCATCCATATCAAAATCTAGAATACCAATACCTTGAATGACGGTGGGCGTGAAACGTATTTAAACACTAGGTATTCTGTGCCAAAAAATAAAAAATATAAAAAAATCAATATAGACTATGCTTTCCATTTATAACACGTAAAATAAATGTATGATAAGTAACTGCTATTATTTTAATTGGGTAATAATTGCTTTCCTATATTATGATTACTAAAAGCTATTAAATAATGAAAGCTGTCAATTTAATTATACATACAATTTAATACACACGATTGTTATCAATTTTAACCGTGTTTTGATTTTTTAATAACAAAAAGAGCTTATTTTTAGCTGTTCAAGTAAAATTCTAATAAATTTAACAAAATATTAAATCCCTTTAGTAAACAGAGGAAACTTATCATATTATAACCATTATTTTTATTTTTGTTAACTTCAAACTGTAATCCGCGTATAGCAGTGGACGTAACGGCAAGAAATATTAAATTACTTCATATTCTGATTTTCTCTTTAAAGAATAACAAAAATTATAATTTATTCTTGAGTATAAATTGAACCTATTAACATTGCATTTACAATTAAATACTAACCACTGTGCTACAATACCACTAAACAAGGTTCATATTTATTTAAATATCAAAGGTACTACACAAGGGTAATGCCATCAAACTTCATAAAGCTTATTCAGATCTTCGCCAACTTTACGAACTAATAATTTTGTTGGAATCCATTAACATACACCGCGACTTACTTCAATTTATTTCTTGACTTGATTTTGAAAATGCAAAACTAAGTTTTGTCTGCAGCTTAAAGAAGAAATTGCCTTAATTCAAAATATAATATACATTGATATTATTATAGTAGCTATTAGTGGCAACATCGAGTTTCATACAAATTTGTTCTCTTTAATTTATTGTTTATTAGTGAAATGAAAAAAAAACGTTTCGTAACAAAAGCACCTTCCATTATTACTTCATGTAATGTTTTAGTGCTTAAAAGTTAGATATGGTAGATACTCGTATATCTAACTTTTAAGCACTAACTGTTGCGGTATTTTTAGGAACTTTTAGAACCAATTTTGTAATATATGAATTTTTGCGTAACTTTAACCGTTTACTCAGCGCACGTCGGGAGAGCTTTTAAAAAGTATAAATTTTCCTATTTCGCAATTACAAAGTTACTGGTATTTCGCCCTTATTAGTGATATTGTACAGGATGTACAAGGCAACTCTGGCCTTTGTCAAAATTGCCTATAATGTAAAATATTTCAAGATTGTATACAAAACACTAGTAAAAAATATCAACAGGATCATTTTTTCCATTTCACGATTTTTATGCATGCCGTTCAATGCGTGAGATTGTGTTGATTATATACAAATGGCTTAATGTCTCATACTCGAAAAATATTACTAACCCGCGAGCACCCGCGCCTTTGGAAATTACACGGGCTCTCGCGCGTAAATGCTGGTTTTACCAGGTGATATAGTTATTTTTTTATTTTATTGTAAAAAATACACTTTATTTAATCCAAAAAACATATCTTTAAAAGTTTTTCAACATGATTTGTTTTTAATTAACAATCACAGTAACTAAGTTATCAATCTCTCATTCAAAAAAGTAGCCGAATGAGAAAGAGGTATATCTCTTTACCGCTTTGACAAGATAGAGTACGCTAGCGTCATACATGACAAGCGTACGTTTTATTTAAAACACTAACGGCCTTATACATAAAAAGTTATATCACGCTTAAAGACTCGATATAGTACAGTTGTCAAAAAACGTTATTCATAACAGCATTTTAGTGCCAATCAGTTCTATAAACCTATCATAAAGTTATAGAACCGAGAACCCTACTATAAGAGTGTTTTAACGTCCAAAGATGGCCGATTCATATAACAGCTGATTTTAGCTCGTAGTAATATAAGCATTGATATGACGCCGTCGAGTCGCTTGTCATCAAGAGTGTCAATTTCAGTTTCGTAAACAAAACAATATAACAATTGACATTTTGTTGGATATTAACTATATTTAGTTATTAACAAGTTTATTAATAATAAATTCTCCATAAGAACGGTGCACAGAACGTAGGTAATACTTGTCCACGTCTAAACAATTTTCAATTATTTGTCGTTTTACTTCTTATGATTTATTTTTTTAAAAATTAAATAAGTTTATAAACTAAAATAAAATAAACATTCGTGTATTTGTGATAACAACGACGTAAATGAAGCCGGTAAATATCAAGCCAGATCTAATAATATTTTTATACGTATATATTTTTGTACGTAATATTATCTGTGGTCATACTATATCAATGCGTTTTTCACTTATCATCTGTGGATTTACTGGTATTTTCGGCAACAAGTCGACCGACTTCAGTATAGTGGCAACATTGTGAACGTATAAATCAAATTAGTGACACTTTAGTTATAGAAGGCTTATAGAGCGTTTATGTATACAAACATTTATCGAAAGTTCTATAAGCCTAAAGAGCGTGTTAACTAAAGTATACTTAAAACGTTCTAGAAGATTTTTTATGAATAAGGCCGTTATTATTTACTTTCCTAAAGGTCGAGAGAACATTGACACCTGTAGAGCAGCCTTATATAATAAATAAATGGACTATTTAACAAAAAATATGCAAGGCAATATTTTCTGAGCGTGTCTAAAAATAATAAATAAGTATAGATTTGGTGCTATCTGGGCATTGGCTGAATGTAGTCGCCCCAAATAATATTTCATATATTTAAAATAAAATTGTATTTGTCTTTGGCCATAAGACTTATAATTTTTTGTAAGTTTAACAGCTTTTCTTTACAAAAATTGATTTTGATGGAATTTTCAATGGAAGACAGAGAAATGTACGTAACGTAACGTAACTTTTTATCCCAAAATTTCTCTCTATATTTATCATATTCTAAATTCGAGAACTCTCAACAAACAGGTGAACGGTTCGTTAGTTATTAATCATTTTGTCAATTTGATAAACTATATCTCAAACTTTAAGTCGCCACACATCACAAAAATTTTAATATTTCATTTTAGTAATACATACATAGTTGTCAAAAATACTAAGAAAATTGCTTCCAAATAATAATGTAACATATACACTTGTGCTCATTGTAAATGTATGACAAAAATGTGACAACGTTTTAAATGGAATATTTTGGCTCGCATTCAACTTTTGCTTTAAAAACTTTGCATATATATGTATGTCGTGTTGAAGATGTGACGCATTCATGTATGAGATAGTAATATAGTCTACACATTAAAACTTTACTCTACTTGCGCAGACGTTGAGGTATGAAATAATATTTTTAAATTTTCCTAATAATTTTGAGAAATATCAATCGACATAGTGATTTAGGTCAAATTTCAGATGTAGTCATTTAGTAGTTTCGGCTGTATATTGTATTACAGTAATTTAGTGGGCAGGTAATATTATCGTTATGGTTATGAGTTCAGTTCCCATCCTGAGGATAAATTATCAAAATTTTCCTTACTATAGAAACAGTACAGCGTGCAAAATTGAATTCCACAGACAGCTTATATTTGGTTTATTTTGTGTAGCTTGCATATCTATATATGGAGCATAAATCGCAGAGCTTATAGCATGTAGAAAATGGCCTACTGACGTTTTTCCTTAAAGATTGAATATATTAACACAATTATAATAGTAATTTGATTTTTCTTTTTCACTTTTCATATTATAACTATGAAATGTCTTTGCCATTTTTCTTATGTTGAATAAAACGTGAAATTTTCTGTCTAAGTACTCTAACTTTGTACAGAACACATCGTAGAAGCGAGTCGTTATAAAATAACTATCTTGCAAAGCTTTGGCATTTCTTTTGGACACTTTGTTAGTAAAGAAGTTTGCACAATTCATTATTTACGATAAATAAGTTAAATTTAATAGTATATCTATGTCTGACGTCTACTTAAACGTGTAGGTTGCAAATTCGGTTGTGATTTGGAAATTAATCCAATATATTTCAACACGGTTTTTAAAATCCATGGAAAATTCAGATAGATGGACGGGTTCTAGATAGATTTTCTATGTTAAAAATGTAACAAGAAATCATAAACTAAACCGAAAAAAAGAAGAAACCAAAGATACCATCAGTTCTCTGTTAATATTAAGACGGAATTTAACACAATTCGTGAGGACTGGAGTTCAAAGTCGACGTTGAAATAATGTAACATAGCTGAATCGCCATTAGACTGATTAGATACTGAAGTAATAATTTTATTATTTAACGATTTATTATCAACAGATCTACTTAACCACGATAGCTTTTATTTAAAGACATCATGAATACACTTGATGGAATTGAGGGATCCAACTAAATTATTCAACAAGTAACCAAAATTACTTGGAAATATCTATAACATTTCCCAAACTCCAAATTTAAAAGGAAACTCAACATATACATATATATGTGTCATGTTGTGACAGGTGTATGACATTCACGACATTTAAACGTATCGCTGTATCACTTTGAATATTTTGGAGACGTTTGAAATACTCGACGAATGCGGTTCTTTGAACTTTTAAAGTGTAGAAATCATATTTTTGTTTCATTACTTTGACTTTATTTATATTCGTGTGCTGAGATAGATGGTGAGTAGTCGTGGCGTATTTAAAGAGTAAAACTTAGTGTGTAATATTTTTGTAAACATATTGTATATGTTCATTAAAAAAATGATACTTGAGCAATGACAAAATATTGTTTGTAGGAAGTAGAACGCTTATAGAAGCTCTCAATTTTTGTTTTTTTTTTAGCTTCACACTTTATTCTGCACATGGCAGGGTAGGCAGGGGGATCTGCAGGAACCGTGAAAGTGTTAAGTGAAAGTGTAAGTGCTTTATCCCTACTTTCTGCTTTTCTAATTTTCGCCTTTATCGAGGCACTGAGTGGCGGAACTCAACTACGCTTTGACTAGTTTCCAGAGCGAAGAAAATGAAAGTAGAAAAAATCAATCTTCCCCTAGTGGGAATTGAACCCACAGACTTTAACATTTAAGGTAACTTTTAAATCAAATAAAAAAAATACAATCGCCACCTTACGGCATTCGTCGTGAAATCAAAATCTCTCGAATAGGAATTCCCGTTGACCTGGAAATGTTATTCAGAATCATATTATTACAAAAAAACTATTACATGCATACTTTTTTTCGTTTCATACAAAATGATTGCAAATTAATGTTTTTCATTTTTCATCATAAACGGTGCGCAATGTTAACACGTTCACATGATATATTTTTATTTAAGCAACGATTAATAAAGCTTGTAATACGCCTTCGTAAAACTAATTGCACTTATTCACATAAAACTTTTCTTCTATTGTTTTATTGTAAACTAGAGAAATATAACAATTTTCACCTTTACTATTTCAAAATACAAAAACACTCGACGCCTTAAGACCTTAATACAAGCAGGTGACGCAACAATTATTTCTAATTTAATTTCGTTCGCCCAAAAGTGTGGGAAATCGTCCCAAACTCAATAAGGGTCGACCTAAATATAAGTTCTTTGGGTCCGCACGTAATTCTGACGGAATGGAATAACACCTTTTACCTTTTGTTTAAGGAACAGAATGTTTTCCTTGGAATCTTATATTTGTTACTGAAAGGCGCCATTAGTATAACGCAATCATTTAGAAAGCTACTTTTGAGAGTACAAATTAAGTCAGTATAAAAAAGAAAAGTGTTTTACACATTTTGTGATGCAGATACACTCAATTTAGTGGTTAGTTTCCCAATTTTATAATTTCTGAATGAATTTATTATTTAACTTTTTAATTGTATTATGTTAAGGTTTGGACGTTACATTGTTTTTTTGCAGTATTCTATGTATAAAAAGATTGAATAATCATATTTTTTAAATTATTTTAATACAAAGTACTTATAAATAAGTAATATATTGCAGTCGATTTTAATTTCAGCCAGATATCTCCACGACATCTCAAGAAAATTAGATTATCTTACATACAAGCAGGTAAATGCACAAAGTAATTAATAAATTCTATTCAACATGAACACTTTTGATTGGTGTGAAAACTGTGTTTAAAATAATGAAATTCGAGTGTCGTACACCTGTAACAACATGTCACATATATGTATATGTATATGTATATGTATATATATATGTATATGTATATGTATATGTATATGTATATGTATATGTATATGTATATGTATATGTATATGTATATGTATATGTATATGTATATGTATATGTATATGTATATGTATATGTATATGTATATGTATATGTATATGTATATGTATATGTATATGTATATGTATATGTATTGTATATGTATATGTATATGTATATGTATATGTATATGTATATGTATATGTATATGTATATGTATATGTATATGTATATGTATATGTATATGTATATGTATATGTATATGTATATGTATATGTATATGTATATGTATATGTATATGTATATGTATATGTATATGTTGGGTTTCCCTATAAATTTGAAATTAGAGAAATGCTTATTTTAAGTCGAAAATATTTTCAAGTAACTTTAGGGGTCTGTTGAATATTGTAAGAGAAGTCTTAAATATTATAAGAGAAGTCTTTAGCCTGGGTTTATTTGATATTTATCTGTAGGATAGAGTGAGATAACATCTAAAATTATATATTAACAATACAATATATTATACTATTCTACAGCGCTTTGTTAACATTAATGATCGAGATACTGTTGAATTTACTTATATATCAGTAAAATTACATATACTAACAAAGTGACGGTAACTAAGAAAAAGTCACTAGATACTTATTTTGCTACTATGACCTCTTAATGAGTATTATGTACGTTCAAAACTGAAAGTTGAGAACAGAGTGTTTTATCATTTACTTATTTTTCACTACTATACGTAATTAACTCTACAAACATTGTTTTATTTTAAAAGTACATAGAATCATTATGAATAATCATAACAAACTCCTATTTTTTATCTTTTCATTATTTTATATTGAATTTTTACCCACAGCTTTGCTTTTGTACATCATTATATTTCTATACAGAACATTATAGGTAAACTAATAAGAAGTACATGTTTATGTATTTATTTGCAGTATCATATAAGTGCCTCCGTGGCGCAATCGGCTAGCGCGTTCGGCTGTTAACCGAAAGGTTGGTGGTTCGAGCCCACCCGGGGGCGAAGAATTTAACTTTTTTAAATTTATACTAATAATGTAATATAATTTATTTTCAAAAAAGATTGCTTGCCTTTTCAAAGGCATTAAAATGACAAAATGAAAATGAACTAGTGGACCGTCGTGGCGTAGAGGCGTAGCGTCTACCTGTAAACGCGACGATTTGTGGTTTTGATTCCCACTTGGGGAAGATAGATTTTTATAATTCCTTTTTCGTCGCTCTTGAACCTCGACAAAGGGCGATGAAAACAGGGACAGGAGAAAGCAGGGATTAAGCAACGGAGTGTCTTAACACTTGGTTCCTATGGTTTCTGCAGTTCCTTCTGCCTAAGCTGCCATGTGGGAGTTAAAGCGTGAAGACATAAAAAAAATTAAAAGAATATTTTTGTGGACCTGAGTGTCCTCCCGCGATTTTCAGTTTAGGTTTGATATGTATACAGCATATACAAAGAATTGCAGTGCTAAGAATGTTTCGACATTTAGAAAATCCGCCCAGTTTTTGAGTAATAACATTTTAAATGGCATTACTTTAAATTTAATTTAAATGATTTTTCTTTTGTTGTGTCGTGCTGAAACGATGGCATGAAAATAATTTATTACCCTGTAAAGGAATCAAACCCACAAGTGTCGCATTTACAGACAAGCGCCACACAGCAACTGCCTATGCAATTAAATAATATAATACAAAAGTTTAGTAAAAAATTAAATTCAAATTCCATATAAAATATTTTACATAAACTATGTTTTAATTTTAAAACACAATAAACGAGTTAGCGAGTCATTTTTCAAACACACACCACTTATCTTATAACAAAAGCAAGGAAGTTATTTAATACAAGCAGACTTTATGATTCTTAAGGGAACGAAGTGTAGTAAAATGCAGAATTTTATTCCTCTTCATTTAACGAATAGCTGAAGCTTTTCAGTAAAAATCATTTAAGTTTTAAGTACAATTTATTTAATGTTATATTTTTCTTTGTAAAGATACATTGTTATTGCTCTAAGACGCTGGAGGACTGGTTTTGAATAATTAGGTGAAAATATACATTTTGCGAAAATGGATGTCGAGAAGTCTAGCACTGTCAGATATACTAGAAAGTTACGATGTACCCATATTATATGATACTTAACGGATTACTGTTACTGAATCTTAATATATTATTAACAAAAACAAATTATCAAGAAAAATATCTCATTATAAATCAATTTCTTTCGTACAATACAAGTCGTAAAATAAATTGCTGAGTAAATGAACTTCTTAAATTGAGCAAAATTTTTGTACTATCGTTATTATTTTCATATTCTTTGACAGGGCTTATACTAATGAAAATTATGCTTAACCTGTAAATAATAAGATTGCCTTATATATACAGAAAATAACTGGGGGAAAAAGAAAAATTGCCCTAACGATACACAGATGGGGATACCACCATCTAAGATAGAGGCATCGTAGCACTGTAGCAGTAACTGTTTAGAAGTATGTGTAGTATCCTAAGTTAGTTTCACATAACTGAATGAGTTCAACTCAAAAGATGTGAAATCAACATCGTTATATATAAATTATTTCCAATTTTGTGTTGTTGATGAACGAACTAAAAAAGCTTTTATTAAAGCATATTACCTGCTATTTTACTTATGACCGTCGTCGTGACACTATAGTAAAATTTATTCATATTTTCTTTGTAATGACTACAGATATTGATGCAGCAAGATATTGCATTAAAAAGGTATCCCAACAAAAAACTACATTAAATATATTGCATTTAAAACTTAAATATCTTTTACTCAAAAGCTTCTAGGATTCTCTAAGCGAAGAGGAATAAAATGTTGCACTTTACTACACTTCGTTCCCTTAAGAATCATAAAGTCTGCTTGTATTAAATAACTGCCTTGCTTTTGTTATAAGATAAGTGGTGTGTGTTTGAAAAATGACTCGCTATCTCGTTTATTGTGTTATAAAATTAAAATATAGTTAGCGTAAAAAATTTGAATAGATTTTTTGACTAAAGCTTTTGTGTTATATCTTTTAGTTGCATAGACAGATGCTGTACGGTACTTGTCTGTAAGCTCGACACTTATGGATTCGATTCTTTTTGAGGTAATAAATTATTTTCATTTTACCGTTTCGGTAAATAGTAAAAGCACGCTGTTAAGTAACACTTTCGAAATGTCCAAGCATTCTTGGTAGATGCATTTAAAACTAAACTAAAAGTTTTTTTTAAATATTTTACATCACATTATTGACATAAATTGAGAAAATGGTAAATTCGCCGCCCCCAGGTGGGCTCGAACCACCAACCTTTTGGTTAACGGCCAAACGCGCTAGCCGATTGCGCCACGGAGGCTCTTATTTCCTGATTAATCATTTAAATTTTAGAAATTAAAGATTTAAATATATAAACATAAACCAATTTTGTATTTTTGTTGTGATATAGAAAAAGTATTATTAAAACATATAATTTTAAAATAATACAATATAATAAAAAGAGAATTGGCTTTGTTTTGATTCATTTTAATTCTATATACTACGTATTAATATATTTCATATTTATAATCAGGATACGAAATAATTATGACTGCGAATTTAAAAGGAAACCCAACATATACATATATATGTGACATGTTGTGACAGGTGTATGGACATTCACGACATTTAAACATATTTTATATTCGTTTGAAATACTCATAGACGTACTCGTAGCTTTCGAGACGAATGCAATTCTTTTTTTCAACTTTTAAAGTTAAAGTTTCATTTAACTTTACTAGTATACAAATTAAATTATTAATTTTAGTTTGCTTATGTTTAAAAGAATTGTTGTGGCATTTGAAAAGTTATACTTGAATTTCACTATTTTTTAAATACAGTTTTAACACCAATTATAAGTGTTGCTTTTAAATAGAATTTATTTAAGATAATTATTTTCTTAAGATGTCGTGGAGGCATCTAGCTGAAATTTAAATTGACATGCAAAATTTCTTGATAAACAATAAGAATTATCTCCTAAGTGTTTAATTTAAAAGTATGATTATTCAATAATTATCATCTTTTTATACTATATGAAATACTGCAACAAAATATTTTAATATCCAAATTTTGACATAAGACAAGTAAAAGTTATATAATAAATTCATTCAGAAAATATATGACTGAGAAACTCAACACTACATTTAGTGTATCTGCATCGCAAAATGTGACAGACACACGTAAATTACTTTACTTTTTTGTACTGACTTAACTTATCCACTCAAAACTAGCTTTCTAAATGATTGCGTTGTACTAATGGCGCCTTTCAGTAACAAATATAAGATTCCAAGAAAAACATTCTGTTTCTTAAACAAAAGGTAAAAGGTATTATGCCATTCTGCCAGAATTATGTGCGGACCCAAAGAACTTATATTTAGGTCGACCCTTACTGAGTTTGGGACGATTTCCCACACTTTTGGGTGAACGAAATTAAATTAGAAATAATTGTTGCGTCACCTGCTTGTATTAAGGTCCTTAAGGCGTCGAATATATTTGTATTTTGAAAGAATAAAGATGCAAATTGTTGTATTTGTCTAGTTTAGAATAGAACATTAGAAGAACAATTTTAAGAGAATGAGTACAAGTTTACAATGCTGTATTGTAAACCTTATTGGTCGGTGCTCAAATTAAAATATAACAGGTGAACGTCTCGACACAGCGGACCGATTATGATTAACAAATTTGAAAACCTTAAGGTCTTAATTATATGTGAAGCGAAAATAAAATATATATGTAATAATTTTTATAATGATT
Source organism: Dione vanillae (assembly GCA_037178615.1). Classification (NCBI taxonomy): domain Eukaryota; kingdom Metazoa; phylum Arthropoda; class Insecta; order Lepidoptera; family Nymphalidae; genus Dione; species Dione vanillae. Next base: position 259,322 of record JAZFAU010000278.1, on the reverse strand, counting down.
AACCTCAGTTACATCTCCAGGTAATTGAGAATTCCACTATAGGTTTTAATTTCACAATAATTTGCGTAAATTGGCAATCGTCTTTCTTTATTTAAATTATAAATATTTTAAGAGATAAAAGTTACTCTATAATAGTACTATTTCCTTGCTACTACTTACTACTTGTTCAAATACCATTTCCATAAGTTAATTATAAATATTAAATTTACAATATATTTATAAAAATATTGCATACTGAGTGTTATTATTTAAATATGTAATAGCACCATTATTCTCCATTTATATTACGAAGATAAACAAAGTCAAAGTACTAATCCAAAAATATGATTTCCACACTTCAAAAGTTAAATCATACTTCAAAGAATGGCATTTGTCACGAAGGCTACGACTACATCTATGAGTACTTCAAACGACTGTTAAAAAGGCAAAGTGATACAGCGATATGTTTAAACGTTGTGAATGTCATACTCCTGTCACATTCATATGTATATGTCAACATATACATACATATGTATATGTTGGGTTTCCTTTTAAATTTTGAGTCAAAATTATTTTGTATCCTGATCATAAATATGAAACATATTGTTAGAATTAAAATTAATCATAACAAAGCCAATTCTCTTTTTATTATATTGTATTATATTAAAATTGCTTCTCGCTTTATCCCGCTCATGGCAGGGTCGGTAGAGGGAACTGCAGGAACCATACGAACCTAGTGTTAACACACTCCGTTACTTAGTCCCTGCTTACTCAGTCCCCGCTTTCCGCCGTTTCCGAGGCATTGTGTGTTGAGTGGCGGAACTCAACGCCGCGCTTTGCCTTAGATGCCAGAGCGAAGAAAATGGAAATAGAAAATCCATCTTCCCCGACTGGGAATCGAACCCAGTAAATTATAATTTTTAATAATATTTTCTGTATATTACAACAATTCTATATAGAACATTATAGGTAAAACAATGTAGGTATATGTTTTTGTATTGTCTCATATAAGAGCCTCTGTGACGCAATCGGCTAGCGCTTTTGGCTGTAAACCGAAAGGTTGGTGGTTCGAGCCCACCTGGGGACAGTGAATTTACCATTTTCTTAATTTACGTCAATAGTGTGATGTAATATATCTTAAACAAACAATTTTGATGTCGGCCTGGTCAAAGGCCTTTGTGAAACCCGACGTTTCGAACACTTTGCAGTAGTCCGTGGTCACGGGTAGACTGAGGTGGCATTCGTCTGTCATTTGATACAATTATTATATCAAACTACCGCCAACGGTTCCTGAGTTGCCTCGCGTACTGCCCTGGATTCCTGCAGAATGAGCTGACTGTATCCTGCCCTCTGGTGTGGTGTGTTTGGGATTTTAAAATTTTTATAAGTGGATCCCAAGTGGTAGAAAGCTTCCAACCATCTTCTCTATTGAAATTAGGATGTTTTTGTATTTCAATAGCCTCGCGGATCATTCTAGGAATATATTTATTTTCCCTAGCGAGTATATGAGGTTTATCAAACCTGATGTAATGGTTAGGCTTGTTCAAGGAGTGCTCACACACAGCTGACTTTAATACACGCCCATTCTTGATATCTGAGATGTGCTCTTTCACCCTAACACCGATGCTTCTCTTTGTTTGACCAATGTAAGATAAGCCACAGTCACAATCAAGTTTGTATACACCTGCACACTGCAAGGGAATATTACATTTAACTTGTCTCAAGAATTGGCTCACTTTTTTGTTAGGCTTAAAAATAGTTTTAATTGAAGCTCTTCTTAAGATGTTGCCGATCCTGTCTGTAACTCCCTTTACATATGGTAGGAGTGCTGGCTGTCTCTCTACTGTGGGTGGCTTGGTGGTCTTCTTACAACGCTGGCGGGGCACTGGCAGCTTGTTCTGATGAAGGGCATCTTTCACCAGTCGAAGCTCCTCCCCTAGGTGTTCAGCGTCGCAGAGGTGGTGGGCTCTCTGAAACAAAGATTTGCCAACGGTAGATAACTGTGTAGGGTGATGGTGAGATTCACCATTGAGATATCTGTTAGTGTGAGTGGGTTTCCTATACACTGTGTGGCCTACTGTGCCATTGGGATTTTTTATAACTAAAACATCAAGGAAAGCCAAAGAATTATTTGCCTCTAATTCTATTGTAAATTTAATATTGTCATTAATAGAATTAAGATGGTTTAAGAATATATTAATGTTGTCCGTAGGTAAAATGGTAAAAGTATCATCTACGTACCGCTTATATATTCTAGGTAGACAAGGTGCAGTGTTAAGAGCTATCTCCTCAAAATCCTCCATGTATATGTCTGCTATTACTGGAGACACAGGGGAACCCATAGCAATGCCATCTACTTGTAAATAAAATACTTGATTGAACACTAGGTAACCAGATGTAAGACAGTGTTCTAAAAGTTCAAGATATTCTATAGGCATATTGTATTCTTCTAGCTTTCTCTTGACAATTCTGATGCAGTCCTTAATGGGTATACTAGTAAACAGAGACTCGACATCAAAACTGACCATGGTTTCATTATTAGCTAACTTAAGGTCTTTCAGTCCGCTAACAAAATGGTAAGAATCCCTAACAAAAGATGTTGAGTGGCCACGCAGTGGAGAAAGTACTTTCGCGATGTGTTGAGCCAGTTTATACGTCGGCGTATCGATTTGGCTAACAATTGGACGAAAAGGTACATCTTTTTTGTGTATTTTTGGTAACCCATACAACTTTGGAGGTTTTACACAGCTAGGCACGATAGATTTAACGTCAAGATTTAATTTTTTCGCGTATTTAGATATTAATTCGGATGTTTTTTTAAGTATTTTTGTTGTAGGGTCTTTGTTAACAATTTTATAAGTTTTTTCATCCGATAGCAAAAGTGACATTTTATTATTGTACTCGTCCGTGTCTAGTATAACCGTCGCGTTACCTTTATCGGCTTTGAGGATTGTAATTTCTTCGTTTTGCCGTAATTTCTTAAGAGCACGAGATTCATCACGAGAAAGATTAGATTTAGGTGGTTTACTACGGCGTAATATGGCAGATATATCCTGACGAATAGCCTCTGAATCTTCCTTCAAAATCTGGTTTTTATGTAAACAATCCTCAACGTTCGTTATTATTTCCTCAAAAGGTATTTTTACCGGCGCCGGCGCAAAATTAAAACCTTTACTTAAGATCTCAATAGTTGAATCATCGATACTTTGTTTTGACAGATTGACAACAGACGTTTTTGTTGCCAGTGTAGACGTTACGGTGTTGCCATTTTTTAATTTTATTTTTGATTCGAGTTTTTCGTATTTTCGAATTTGTTTATTTTTATATTGATTATATTTATTTTGAGCACGTTTATTAGTAAAATCTACACATAGATGGAAATCTGTCTTTGAAAAACACGACCCGATATTATTGCTTAAGGCTTTTATTTGTTTGTCGAAACAATTCAAATCGTAACGGTGTTCTTTAATGAGTTGACATAATCATTTTTTACTTGCCTGATTGCGTATCTTTTTACTAAATTTGATGTCTGTTTTCGGCGCGATTTCCACACATACTGGAATAAGCTTATTGTCCCGGCACCTTTTTAATAAATTTATAGATCTTAAATATCTAGCACGTTTTGTTTTTAGATACTCTAATCGACGTATTTTATTTGCGTTTTCCAGTCCGTACTGGTTCACATAATAAGTTCTTTGATTTTCGCGATTTTTATGCATTTTAAATAAAACAATTTAACCGGATTTATCGCGTATATTATCATTTTTTTTTTTTTTTTTTTTTTTTTTTTTTTTTTTTTTTTTTTTAGTGAAACCCGACGTTTCGAACACTTTGCAGTAGTCCGTGGTCACGGGTAGACTGAGGTGGCATTCGTCTGTCATTTGATACAATTATTATATCAAACTACCGCCAACGGTTCCTGAGTTGCCTCGCGTACTGCCCTGGATTCCTGCAGAATGAGCTGACTGTATCCTGCCCTCTGGTGTGGTGTGTTTGGGATTTTAAAATTTTTATAAGTGGATCCCAAGTGGTAGAAAGCTTCCAACCATCTTCTCTATTGAAATTAGGATGTTTTTGTATTTCAATAGCCTCGCGGATCATTCTAGGAATATATTTATTTTCCCTAGCGAGTATATGAGGTTTATCAAACCTGATGTAATGGTTAGGCTTGTTCAAGGAGTGCTCACACACAGCTGACTTTAATACACGCCCATTCTTGGTATCTGAGATGTGCTCTTTCACCCTAACACCGATGCTTCTCTTTGTTTGACCAATGTAAGATAAGCCACAGTCACAATCAAGTTTGTATACACCTGCACACTGCAAGGGAATATTACATTTAACTGGTCTCAAGAATTGGCTCACTTTTTTGTTAGGCTTAAAAATAGTTTTAATTGAAGCTCTTCTTAAGATGTTGCCGATCCTGTCTGTAACTCCCTTTACATATGGTAGGAGTGCTGGCTGTCTCTCTACTGTGGGTGGCTTGGTGGTCTTCTTAAATAAATAAATTTATTACCCTAAAAAGGAATCGAATCCATAACTGTCGAGTTTACAGACAAGCGCCACAAAAAATGGAAATAATTTACATATAAAGATGTTAATTTAACATCTTTTGAGTTGAAGTCACTCAGTTGAATGAAACTCACTTAGGATACTACAAATACTATACCCCAATCAGTCACTGCTACAACGCTACGATGCCTCTATCTTAGATGGAGGTTTCCTCATCTATGTTTCGTTATTTTTCAATTTTGTGTCCCCTAATTACTTTTCAATATACAAGTTAATCTTATTACTTTAAAAGTCTTTTAAATGTATTTAATTAATCCTTTCTATTTAAAACTAACACTTTTAATACTTATCTACGTTTCCTTGTAAGGAACTTCATGCTATTCGCTATAAGATATACATACGTATAAATATATACATAATTTAATTGAATTTAAATTAAATTTAAAGAGTAATAATAACTATAGCAATTTCCAATTAATTCACATTTTTATGAAATTTGTATAATAATTCGATTTGATAATATTATGAACATGTTCAGTTAGTTAATTGTTGTATAGGATACTTTATGTACTTAACCTACGATAGTATAAAATAACGTGTAATGGTGACATGACAGGATAAGCATAATTTTTGTTGGTATATGCTATGTCGATAAAATATATGAAAATTAATAATATAATAAATATTAAACATTTTACTCAGTTTAGAGTGTTCACTTACTCAGAAATTAATTTTATGGCCTGTATTGTGTGAAAGAAAATAGATTCATAGGGTTTTTATCAAATTGACTGTCAATTGTTCATTTTTATCTATTAATAATATATTAAAATTCACTAACGGTAATTCACTAGGTATCATATGACATGGGTACTTCGAATAAGCCTAGTGTATCCAACAGTGTAAGACATACCTAATTATTCAAGACCAGTCCTCCAGCGTCATAGCGCAATAACAATGTATCTTTACAAAGAAAAATATAACATTAAATAAATTGTACTTAAAACTTAAAAGACTTTTACTCAAAAGCTTCAGCTATTCGTTAAATAAAGAGGAATAAAAATCTGCATTATACTACACTTCGTTCCCTTAAGAATCATAAAGTCTGCTTGTATTAAATAGCTTTCTTGCTTTTGTTATAAGATAAGTGGTGTGTGTATGAAAAATGACTCGTTAACTCGTTTACTATATTTTAAAATTAAAATATAGTTTGTGTAAAATATTTTATATGGAATTTGAATTTAATTTTTTACTAAACTTTTTTATTAAATTATTTAATGGGGCTTATTATTTTATTTAATTATTTTATGAGGGGCTTGTCTGTATACTGAACACTTGTTGGTTCGATTCCTTTCTAAGCTAATAATTTATTTTCATATCATCGTTTCAGTAAAAAGAAAAAGCACACTGTTACGCTCTCGAAATTTGTAAGCAATCTTAGAAATGCAATTCTTGATATATGCGGGACACATGTTAAAGCTAGGTTGTTAAAGCTAGGCTACAAGGTTGTTTTTAGTTCATTTTCATACTGTCATGTTGTGCCTTTGAACAGACAGACATTGTAATTCTGCGAAGTATTTACTTTAATTTTTATCAAAATTATTTATTGAAGATAAAATATATTACATTAGTAACATAAATTCACAAAAATTATATTTTCCGCCCCCGGGTGGGCTCGAACCACCAACCTTTCGGTTAACAGCCGAACGCGCTAGCCGATTGCGCCACGGAGGCTCTTATATGATACTGTTAATACATATATACATATACATATATACTTATATTTTCAAGTATAACACTAGAATTGTTGCGATACAAAAAAAAAAAATTAGTTAAAAATTTAATACAAAATAATGAAAAGATAGAGATAAAAGTTGACTATGATTATTTATCATGATTCTATGTACTTTGTATTAAAATAAGAACACAAAACAATTATGAGTTAAAAGGGCACACGCTAAACGTATGTGAAGTTAATTTTATTTAAATAATGACGATATTTTCTTTTTCTGTATCACGATTTTTGTATTGTAATGTATACAATACACTCCGTTCTCAATTATTGGTTTCGAACGTATTTGAAAAGATATCCTTGTAAAATAATTATTTAGTAAATTTTTCCCATCACTTTGTTGGTAAAAAGTATATTTCTAAGTAAATAAATTAAATTTTACTTTGTCTCGAACTGAGATGTTAACAAAGCGCAGTAGAAATAGATACCATATACTCATATATGTTTTGAGTTCAATTCTAATTTGACCTATACAATAATATATGTTGAATTTACTGTCATAATTTTCTAACATAAAACTAAAAAAGAGAAGAGTAAAAACTCTATGTTTTTACTAATGTTTAAAAAATAACGCCCCTTGTATATATGTTCAAAAGGCATCTAAAACTACTTGAAAAATTGTCAACTTCAAATAATATTTCTCAAACCCTGAATTAAAAAGGGAACCCAACATATACATATATATCCGACACATTAAGACAGGTGTATGACTTTCACGACGTTTAAACGTATCGCTGTATCACTAGTTTCAACTTTTAAAATTAAAATTTGATTTAACTTTACAAATATGTCAATCATATTATTATTTTGACTTTGCTTATGTTTAAAAGAGTGGTTGTGGTATTTGAAAAGTTATACTCGAATTTCATTATTTTAAACATAGTTTTCACACCAATCAAAAGTAATCTTGTTGAATAGAATTTATTAATCACTTTGTGCACCTGCCTGCTTGTATGTAAGATAATCTAATTTTCTTGAGATGTCGTGGTAGATATCTGGCTGAAATTAAAATCGACTTGCAAAATATTACTTATTTATAAGTACTTTGTATTTAAATAATTTAAAAAAAATGATTATTCAATAATTCTCATCTTTTTATACTACATAGAATAGTGCAAAAAAACAATGTAACATCCAAACTTTGACATTAGAAATTATGAGATTGAGAAACTAACTACTAAATTGAGTGTATCTGCATCCCCAAATGTAATAGACTTTATTTCCTTTTTAACTTAACTTGTATTCTCAAAAGTAGCTTTCTAAATGATTGCGTTATACTAATGGCGCCTTTCAGTAATAAATATAAGATTCCAAGGAAACATTCTGTTCCTTAAACAAAAGGTAAAAGGTGTTATTCCATTCCGTCAGAATTACGTGCGGACCCAAAGAACTTATATTTAGGTCGACCCTTATTGAGTTTGGGACGATTTCCCACACTTTTGGGTGAACGAAATTAAATTAGAAATAATTGTTGCGTCACCTGCTTTTATTAAGATCCTCAAAGCGTCGAGTATTTTTGTATTTTGAAATAGTAAAGGTGAAAATTGTTGTTTTGGTCTAGTTTACAATAGAACAATAGAAAGAGTTAGTTTTAAGTCAATGATTACAATTATTTTTACGATGCTAAATGATGATTCTATACGTTATTAGTGGATACTAAAATCAGGTAAAAGTGACATCGACATCGCGAATCGATTAAGATGAAAGTTGAACCTAAGCTTTTTTGTGAAGTAAAAGAAAATATTTTTTTTGTATAAGTAAAATGTAAATATAATAATAACTCAGTTACATTTCCAGGTCAACGGTAATTTCACTATAGATTTTGTTTTCACGACGAATTCCATGCCAAAGGTGGCGATTGTATTTTTTTATTTGATTTAAAAGTTTACTTAAAAGTTAGCTTAAAAAATCGAAGTAATTCTAATAGATTTTTATTTCCTACAAATAATATTCTGTTAGTATACAAATAACATTTCTATGGCTAAGCTATCTCTCCAAAAATATTGAACATTAAAACCCACTTTTTACATCTATCTCAACACATAATCCCTGTACTTTTACGAAGAAAAACAAAGCAATGAAACAAAAATATGATTTCCAAACTTTAAAAGTTAAATCATACTTCAAAGAACCGCATTCGCCTCGAAGGCTACCAGTACATCTACGAGTATTTCAAACGTCTCTAAAATATGCAAAGTGATACAGCGATACGTTTAAACGTTGTGAATGTCATACACCTGTCACAACATGTCACATATATGTATATGTTTATGTTGGGTTTCCTTTTAAATTTGAAGTTTAGGAAATGTAAAGTGTAAGTTGAAAATGTTTCTAAGTAATTTTGTGTGCCTGTTGAATATTGTGAAAGGAATCTTCAATTTAATCAAGTATATTCATGATGTCTTTAAATAAAAGCTATCGTGACTCAGTAGATCATCTTTTGAAAGTAAATAGTTAAATAATAATTATAACTTCAGTCCCTACTCAGTGAAAACGCGATTATTTTAGTAAATATGTTTCGATTTTTCCACGTCGACTTTGAACTCCAGGCCATGAGAAATATGTTAAATTCAGGCATAAAGTTAACAAAGTGCTGATAGTGTCTTTGGTTTTTTTTCTTTTTGGTTCGGTACAAACCAAAAGAAACTACAAGTTTCTTTTTATATTTTTAAGATGGATAATATCTCTTGAATCCGCCTATATCTTAATTTTCTATGTATTTGAGAACGTATTAAATCATAATCAATTGACCAAATCGGAATCAAATCTACAACCGTGTTTAAGATGACATGAGACAGACATCGTTATACTGTCTGTTATACTGTTAGACATCGTTATACTGTCAATCTAACTTATTTATATAGAATAATGCTAACTTCTTTACTAACAAAATGACGGGAAGTGCCAAAGCTTTACTAGATAGTTATATTATTACGACACTACTCACGATATGTTCTGTATGAAGTTGAAGTACTTAGATAGAAAATTTCAAGTTTCATTCAACGTAAGAAAAATAGCTAAAAAGTTTAATAGTGATATGCAGAGTGAAAATAAAAAAGAGATTACACTGAAATAAAATACTTTTATTTGTTTTAACAGATATTTTGCATCTTTACAGAATGATGCCAGTGGTTGGATTTATGCTCCATATATAAATATGCAGGGTAGGCAAATGAACCAAGTCTGAACTGACTGAGACATTTTGGAATTCAACACTTTAGGATGGGAATTGTTCTAATAGTCACAACTATAATAGTCAGCTAATTTGCTTCTGTGACACTACACTGTTCACTACTTATGACTACTTTTTAAATTTGACATAAAGTGATTTGTATCTATGTTGATTGATATATCTCAAAATTATATGAGAAATAGTACATTATTATACATTTCATCGTCCACGCAAGTGAAGTAGCGGGCTTTAACGCGTAGACTGTATTACTATCTCATACATGAATGCGTCATATCTTCAACACGACATACATATATATATATGCAAAATTTTTAAAGCAAAACTTGAATGCGAGCCAAAATATTACTTTTAAAACGTTGTCACATTTTTGTCATACATTTACAATGAGCACAAGTGTATATGTTACATTATTATTTGGAAGCAATTTTCTTAGTATTTTTGACAACTATGTATGTATCACTAAAATTAAATGTTTAAATTCTTGTGATGTGTGGCGACTTAAAGTTTGAGATATAGTTTATTAATTTGACAAAATAAGAGGGGGCAATTTTTTATGAAACTTTATGTATCCACTAGTAGCTAATATAACAATATCAATGTAAATTTTATTTGAATTAAGGTAATTTATTCTTTAAGCTGCAGACAAAACTTAGTTTTGCATTTTCACCTAAATCAAGTCACGAAATAAATTGAAGTAAGTGGCGGTGTATGTAAATAGCTTCCAACAAAATGATTAGTCCTCTGCTCGAGGATCCCAACCGAATATTCCAACAGATTGCTTTAGATGGCTTAGAAGAACATGAAAAAGACAAAAATCATATTGAATGCCCAAGCTGTGCCCACCCCGCTTGCAGTTGAGAACTCATAGGTCACAGTTGTTGACGACTACGTCTACCTCAAACGATCCAGTTAGGCCGATCCCACTTTGAGAAAGAGCTTAATCGTCAAATCCAAGTCGGCTGGGCAACGTTCGGGAAACTACGGAGTATCTTTTCATCCCAAATATCTCAGTATCTCAAGACGAAAGTCTACAACCAGTGTGTATTACCAGTGATAACTCACGGTACAGAAACGTGGTCTTAATGTGGACCTCGTAAAGAATCAAAGTTGCTCAACGAACTGTAGAGAAAATTTCTTTGCGAGATCGTGTGTGCGTGGGAAGGCCACCTATCAGGTGGACGGACGATTTGGTCCGGGTTACAGGCAGCCACTAAATGCGAATGGTATTAGACAGGACGCAGTGGAGGTCCCTAGGGGAAGCCTATGTTCAGCAATACATACTGCGACTGATATGATGATGATGATTAATTTAGAAAGTCATCTGAAGTAATGTGATTGCATTAATAACATTCAAGATAGATAGGGAAACCTCCATATAAGATAGAGGCTTTAAGGCGTACTAGCAATGAATTATTAGAAGTATAGTTGTCCTAAGTGAGTTTCACTCAACTGAGTGAACTCAAAAGTTGTGAAATTAACATCATTATACATAAAATATTTTTATTTATCCATGGTTGATGAACTTTTTAAACCTGGTATTATAAAACACATTAGCTTTACTTCCGACCGTGTAAGTCGTCTTGACCTGCATTTTAGTAAAACTTATTCACATTTTCTTTCTAATGATTGAAAATTAATCCTCAAGCGTCATATTGCATTAAAAAGGTATCCCAACAAAAAACTACATTAAATAAATTGCACTTAAAACTTAAATGTCTTTTAATCAAAAGCTTCTGGGATTCGTTAAACGAAGTGGAATAAAATTCTGCATTTTACTACACTTCGTTCCCTTAAGAATCATAAAGTCTGCTTGTATTAAATAGCTTCCTTTCTTTTGTTATAAGATAAGTGGTGTGTGTATGAAAAATGACTCGCTAACTCGTTTACTATATTTTAAAATTAAAATATACCTTATGTACAATAATTTTTTTTTTTTTGTAGCTTCACGCTTTATCCCGCACATGGCAGGGTAGGCAGAGGGAACTGCAGGAACCATAAGAACCTAGTGTTAAGACACTCCGTTACTTAGTCCCTGCTTACTCCGTCCCCACTTTCCTCCGTTTTCGAGGCATTGCGTGTTGAGTGGCGGAACTCAACGCCGCGCTTTGCCTTAGATACCAGAGCGAAGAAAATGGAAATAGAAAAATCCATCTTCTCCGACTGGGGATCGAACCCAGTAACCGTCGCGTTACAGGCAGACGTTGCGCCTCTGCGCCACGACGGTCCAATACTTTTATGGAATTTAAATTTAATTTCTTATAATAGCTTTTATTTTATTTTATAGCATAGGTAATTTGGTTGTATGGCGTGGGTCTGTAAGCGCGATATTTGTGACTTCGATTCTCATTTGGGGTAGTAAAAAATTCCTTGTTCCGGAGAATGCAGACGAAGAAGACGCTGATCCTCTTGCACCGCAATCCTCAATATTTTATATATTTAAGATAAAAAATGTTATCGTTTGTACTTCGGCATAAATGTTCAAAAATTAAACTCTCCGCCCCCGGGTGGGCTCGAACCACCAACCTTTCGGTTAACAGCCGAACGCGCTAGCCGATTGCGCCACGGAGGCACTTATATGTTACTGTAAATAAATAGATATAAACTTGAATACTTATACGAAAAATATTCTATATAGAATTTTCATGATAAAAATATTTTCTATTTTTTCTTCAGTCTCTAAATCTAGGCTGTAATATAGCTAGTGTTAATACACTCCGCTCTCAACATTCCATATTGAACATATCTAAAGGAATATCGTTGTTAAATAACTACCTAGTATATTTTTGTAATTCCTCGTTACTTTGTGAGAAGCTCTTATTTTTGAGAATAAATTCTAAAATAGCCAAAAATAGAGAGTTTATTTTTAATTATTTCTCAATAAAATATATCTCTTATATATTTAAATAAAAAAAAACATTATTTCCATCTAATTGTACTGTGAATTAAGTAAGTAATTAAATCAAAATCTCTAGAACTAGTAAGTAACTCAAAATCTCTACATAGGATAGAGACATCGTGTGATCAGCAGTGGCTAACTAAAATTGAGATCTTTAAATATACTGTATATATATAACTTGAAATTCTTGGCCATTGTAACAGGCTGAACTGACGCAACTTGATACATAACGCGTTGTTGAGTTCCGCATTATAATATGTCCTGATATCCTGAAGAGCGGAGAACGGAGTACCTTTAGAGGTTTCTATATGCATGCTCTTTAAGTGGAATATTTTTTTACTGTCTTTTTTTTTTTAGCTTCACGCTTTATCCCGCACAAGGCAGGGTAGGCATAGGGAACTGCAGGGATCGTAGGAACCTAGTGTTAAGACACTCCGTTGCTTAGCCTGTTTTCTACTGTTACTTGTAATATTTCACATATAAAGTTACAAGTTGTGTTAATAAAATAAATAATATTAACGTAAGTCAAGCACGAATCGTTAATTATTTAATAATGTATAAATTAATAATTCATCATTGCTAATTAAAAGCTGTCATTTGTATGTATTTCATTTACACGGTTACGTCGAATTTTACACGCTACCACATGGCTTACGTAGAGTTTGTTGTAATTATACTGGAAAAGATATTTCTTAGAATTTCGCTTTTTCTCTTCGCAACAAAGCAGAAAGTGCAGTGCACTCTGTTCTTTCTTACCTCATCCACACTGAAGCATTTATTACGCTACGTTTATTGAAATTTGCTTATCTCTCAATAGTTTACTGTACTTAAGATTTTTACTCTTTGTAGCATATTGCAGGGGAGAAAAAGTAAATAATTGTATGTATATGCACTGTGATGTCAAAACTTACGGTGGCGTCTCTTTAATGATAAGTGAGAAAGTCTAATGTTTCTTTTACAGATTAATCTTATAAATAACCGACCGAATTCAAGACGCTGCGAATTGAGATCCTTGCTATCAGAAATCTACCAGAACGGGAATCTGAACATAGAAATTCGAAAATTTTAATATATATTACAAACTTTGCAGGAGAGTTTGTAGTATACTGTGTACTCTCTTTTCTCTTTTTATTATTATTAATGCTTTACTTACTTACTTATTCTTTATTACTTTTTGGGGAAAAGAATAAATAACACCCCTTGGTTAAAGTGCTTAGGTCAGTTTTAAAATCAACACCATGCCTGAGATAAGCAACGCCTAAGTTAAATGGATTTAGTTTAATTTTGTTCTACTAAAGTTGTATAATTATTTAGATTTTTGCCCTTCCACAAGAATTCTTGCCTTTTTTACGGAGATCTATAATAAAATGATTTTTCAAGTAGTTTTTTTTGCACCTTCAATATTGTATTGGATTACTGTAATCACATTGTTTATTGGGATTTTTATTTATATCTATTTACTTTATTTTTGTTATTTATTAGTAATAACTAATATTAGTGCCGGCCTTAGAGTGAATAGTAAATAATTACGATTTAAAAAGATATCTTAAATATTCATTTCAATATTTTTGAATATTACTTTGGAGTTTTTTTTTTTTTTAGCTTCACGCTTTATCCCGCACATGGCAGGGTAGGCAGAGGGAACTGCAGGAACCATAAGAACCTAGTGTTAAGACACTCCGTTACTTAGTCCCTTTGGAGTTTCTATATTTTATACATCTATGTATTATAGAAACATAATTGGTTGATTAAACAAATATTGAGGCATATTAGGGCACACCTCGAACAAATATAAATGAGGTGCACAATATTGTTTAGCCGTTTTTGTTTGAATATTAACACTATGCTAACAATACTTAAAAAAAATTGATAAAATGCTTCACGTTTTAGAAGTATATTATTTAATGAATATTAATTAAGAATATATTTATAAAATACATAGAGAAGAGGCGACAGAACAATTAGAAAAGGCAAGAAGAGAAGAGAAGAGCCGATAAATATTTTTTAACTTGTATTTATACGAATTCGTCCAGATATCTATTAATCAGTATCGAGCTTGGTACACGGAAGCGCCGTTTGGTGGTAATTTTCAACTAATACGAATATCATAGTTATCTTGCCAATTAAAAATTCATACTGATTTTTATGACAATCGGTTGAACGGGGTAGAAGTTGCTACTTTGCGGTGGCACCTGGTGGCAAGTGACACTAATGAATATATCCTACAAATATTCGTATATAAAATATATATAGAACATATTTGTTTAATAATTGGTCAAGTTGTTTTTGAGTTCATCGATGACATACGTACAAACATTCATTTTTATATACTGTATGTAGAAGATATGTATATTTTAGTAGGAATATACTTAAATGTAAATCAGTAATGTATTTTTTATTGTCTTAGTCTCACGATAACAATACATAAATTTTGTTATCATATGCTTAAAAGAACATGCTCATAATAAATGTATATGTATATGGATAATTTAATTCTATATTGTCAGCTAGCGCGTTCGGCTGTTAACCGAAAGGTTGGTGGTTCGAGCCCACCCGGGGGCGAAAATATATTTTGCTATAATAAAATCATACTCAAAAAAATAAAATATTTTTCAAATTAATTAAAAAAATATCTTCTTCTATATATATGAGTCTTTTTTTCCTTTTTCCACTAAAATATTGCTTAATCAAACGTTTATTTACATTATGTTCAAAATTATAAAAAGAAATGTGACAAGTAACGACGAAACATAATAAGATTAAATCTCGTTACGATTTATTGTTTATTTTTTCTAAACTCTTTATTAATAAGGAAACTGCTTCTACTCATTAACAATATAAACATAAAAATACATATATAAGTGACTATGATATAATTATTGCGGCGTGGAGTTCCGCCATTCAACACGCAATGCCTCAAAAAAAGGTGGAAAGCGGGGACGGAGAAAGCAGGGACTAAGCAACGGAGCGTCCTAACACTAGGTTCATATGGTCCCTGCAGTTCCCTCTGCCTACTCTGCCATGTGCGGGATAAAGCGTGAAGCTAAAAAAAATGATATAATTATCATATATAATATCTACATACATACGTATATTTTCATTTGTACATATATAATTTTTTGATAGACATAAAATGTAACATATTATATCTTAATTCATTCTAAAATACAATAGTATAACCATGAACGAGAATCGATAAAGAATAAAATAGTATCATTACAATTCTTAAAAAAAATTTATAAGTCATACTTTTCTAAGTTTACAAACTTTGTCAGATTTTACAATTTATGCATCGTTGTAAATAATCTAACAAATTACTGGAAGTGGAAAGTGGAATCAACGTCTATTCATTTTCATTCTTCGGGATCCGCATCAATTAAGAAAAACAGAACTTTGAGGACCGTCGTGGCGTAGAGGCACAACGTCTGCCTGTAACGCGACGGCTTCTGGGTTCGATTCCCAGTCGGAGAAGATGGATTTTTCTATTTCCATGTTCTTCGCTTTGGCAACAAGGCAAAGCGCGGCGTTGAGTTCCGCCACTCAACACGCAATGACTCGAAAAAGGGGGACCGCTTCCACTGGGACGGAGAAAGTAGGTACTAAATCAACTACGTGTCTTAACACTAGGTTCCACGGTTACTGCAGTTACCTCTGCCTACCCTGCTATGTGCGGGATAAAGCGTGAAGCTACAAAAAAGCGGACCTTTCATTCAATCATTTGTTCGTCTGTCTTATTAGAACACTTTCTCAAAACAACGTAGTAGTATCAAGGCAATTATTAATCTGTAATCCATAATGTATGTGTGTATGTATATGTATATGTGTATGCATGTGTGTGCGCTTGTATGTATACCACTTTAAGTTGGTCAATTTTCATAAGTTGTATTTTTTATGATATAAATTTTATTAATTACTTCAGAACCCTCAGTGCGAAAGTACCACTCGGATTTCCCTTATATTATGGAATATGAGAACTGTATGAAGCCAACTGGCTTAATTAGCCTTTTAATGAATAACCTAGAAACTGTAAGTTATTTAGCTGCGATTTCTATATATATTAGAAATAAGTGTTTCATCCCGGCTTTGCGGGCATTTTTTATGTTTTTTTTTTATTTTTACAGTTTTAAATATAATTTTTTATTTATTTTATACATTATTATATTAATCGTATTTTCTGTCTATTTTTGGAATATTTTCACCTGTAGTATTTGTAGGTACAGTGATTTTATGAGAATCCTACTCAAGAATGAATTAAGCGTCAGTTTTTATTATGTATGTTAATTATAGAAGCTTAGAGTACGCTAATGTCAAATTGCATGCCTCTCACTTCAAAAATAACGATTTAACATAGAAAATGTCTGGACCTATTTTATCCCTACTCACCTCATTTTCGCAATAAAAAGTATTTATATTATTTTCTTTAAAATCAGTCCAGTAGTTTTTGATTTTATTCAATATAAACAAACAAAAACTACACGCAAATCTTTCTCTTTATAATTTTAGTAAATACTTGAAGTAAATTTCATATTATTTCAGATCACAAGAGTCTCATACTAAATTTCATAGTACGTACTACATAGTAATTGTATAGTAGTGTATAATGAACTGCGTTCTGCTACCCAAAAATATATATTGAATAGAGGGTAGGGTTGGTTCAGCAATTGTGGAAGCGTGCTGAGGGGTAGCTTATTTATTAATTATTTACCTTATAGTCGGTCTTAGGATAATAGAAATTGTACAGTACCTTATCTTCATAATTCACAACACAAACACTGATTGTTCACGGCACCGTGGAATGTTTCACATTAGTCTTCTTCACTTAGGGTTACTTGCACTATTATCTTTTGTAGGTTTGTCTTTGTCAGGTTCAATATCAAGAGGGAATACACAAAAGGGAAATCAAATAAGGCTGAGGGAAAATCACACCGCTAATTAATATATCGATTCAGGAAGGACGTGCGCTCGCGTCGGCCGTCTCACGTGCCCCTTTTACTACTTCTCGACTACTACTGTACCGACCGCTCGCGCGGGGTGTTAGCACAAGACTCTAAACTAGTCGGGGTTGCCATATATGAACAAACAGTAATAATATCATAATTATATTACACAAACAATCTATTAAAACATGTTACTTAATACCTTATTCTTCTACTTGTACTGGATATTTCAAAAAAGTAGCAAAAAATAAACAGAGAATTCATTCCCTCAATTGGAAGATACTATATCATTAATCCTCTTATAAATTAATTTACAATAAAAATCTACCTGCTAAGGACAAAGCTTGAAATTACGTATGTAATGAAGTCTATATATAAAATAAAGTTTATTTATATATATTATCAAGAATAATAAAAGCGAACAGAGCACCATAAGATACTGTCTCTACATACCTATTCCGCCGGGGTGATTCTTGTGCTTTTACGTATCCTTCCATTAGGTCTTCGATACTTTGTTTTCGAAAATCAACGGAGGTCCCCTCTCTTACTATTTTATCATCACTCGTTCTTGTCCCAGGCCAAATAATTTTTTGCATTCAAATTCACGAATTGTCTCCATAAAACATAGATTATATATACATATATAGGTTTATTTTTCCTGCAAGAGAAAAAACGTGTAGTAGCTATATGTCTATGTATTACGTATTGAGAATCATATCATAAGTACACATTCTAATGAAATTAAAATATCTACCATTGCTATATTTAAACTTATGAAGAGACATTAATAGCGATATCAATATATTTTTATTTCACATTCAACCAAATCGTTCGTCATTTACTACATTTCGTAACACTCCATCAAACTGAAAGAAATCGAGAGAAAGTCTATTTGTCAAAGAAATGGCTGTATTTTGTCTCTATTTTCGCTCGACGAGTGAGATTTTTGGGGTACATAATGGGAAATCGTTTTGTATCTCACATAATGCGTTTATTTTCTTGTAAGAAACGAATTCTTAAGACTTTTAAGTACTTCAAGATATTATAAAGTTCAACGCAGCGTGATTAAGAAAGCGAGGCTTAGTGTCCAGAGTCTTGCTTTCCATGTATCTTGAGTTTTTGAGTTCAAACTTCATTGCGTTATAATTTCTACATATTTTCTTTATCAATCAATCTTTATTGTGTCTTTAAATCATAAAAATTGTCAGTATATTTTCAAAACTAAAAACATACATATATTATCATAATTGAAATTATTTGGTGTAATGGCATAATTTCCGACATTTACTCGGATTAATAAATATTTAAATGGCGGATCACAACCTTACAGGCAATGTAAGGCGTTATGGTCCGCCATTCAGCACGTAATGTCTACTCAGGCATTGCCTTTTGAACTTCTTTTAAATTGATATATATATATGTATGTATATACAGTCGTGGCGTAGAGGTGCCACATCTGCGTGTAACGCGACGGTTTCTGGTTTCGATTCCCAGTTGGGGAAGATGAATTTTTCTATTGTCATTTTTTTCACTCTGGTCATTAGACAAACCGCGGAGTTGAGTTCCGCCACTCAACATGCAATACCTTGAAAAAGGCGGAAAGCGGGGACGGAGAAAGCAAGAAAAAACAACGGAGTGTCTTAACAGTAGGTTAAAAAATCTATCCATCTATATATAATTTTTGTTTTTTTTTTTTTTAATTTAAATATATGTGTGCGTGTGTGTATATCATTTTAACGTGTCTATTTTAAAACCTATTTCAATCACACGATATCCCATAGGACTTCATTAAAAATATATTAGGATTCGTAACCGATGTTCAGTTTTCAAATAATGTGACGCAAGGGGATTGGGAAGAGTGACACTTTCTTAATACGTCACTATCATATTACTTACTAATAAATTGATGTACATGGTTTATGGCGTCCATTAAATAACTGTACAACTGACAGTGATTTTTTTTTGGGGTAACTAGAAAAAAAAACGTAAAAGTGTTTACTTGTAGCAGTAAACAGGATTAGGTATTTAAACCTACCTGCGATATAGTTATTTTTTTTTTAGCTTCACGCTTTATCCCGCACATGGCAGGGTAGGCAGAGGGAACTGCAGGGACCGTGGGAACCTAGTGTTAAGACACTCCGTTGTCCCTTAGTCCCTGCTTTCTCCGTCCCCGCGTCCCCTGTGTTTATTTAAATGTAAAGAAGAAATTTTTTTTCCTCTACACTTTATCCCCCATAGTGGGCAAGCAGAAAGTTATAGGGAATCAAATGTTACATGACAAGGTTTTCCTATCATTTCACATTTCATTATATTTCTTATACTATTAATAATTTTGTATATAAAAAGTTATATGTCCTTTTTTATAATGTAATTTAAGAATATTTAATATTTTTTTTTTTTTTTTTTTTTAGCTTCACGCTTTATCCCGCACATGGCAGGGTAGGCAGAGGGAACTGCAGGAACCATATGAACCTAGTGTTAAGACACTCCGTTACTTAGTCCCTGCTTACTCCGTCCCCACTTTCCGCCGTTTTCGAGGCATTGCGTGTTGAGTGGCGGAATTCAACGCCGGGCTTTGCCTTAGATGCCAGAGCGAAGAAAATGGAAATAGAAAAATCCATCTTCTCCGACTGGGGATCGAACCCAGTAACCGTCGCGTTACAGGCAGACGTTGCGCCTCTGCGCCACGACGGTTATTTTAGCAAAAATACTCTCCGCCCCCGGGTGGGCTCGAACCACCAACCTTTCGGTTAACAGCCGAACGCGCTAGCCGATTGCGCCACGGAGGCGCTTATATCTATACTAAAAAATAAGGGATAAAATTGAACCATTGCAATAAAAAAGTGATAGTTATGAGAAAGGTGTAAGAGCTCTTCACGATTAATTTTAATTCTATATATTATGTATTAACAGTAATATAACTAATAATAATGATAAGAACATATAGTATAAGTTAAAAAGGGTAAGGATCAACGTAGTGGTGATTATATTCTCAACGAAAAAAAATATTCATGAATTACATGTAATAATTTAAATAAAAAATATTAAAAATATAAAAAATAAATAATATAATAATATATGTATATACATTAAAATTATAAGGTTGCTTGCATGTTTGCTTGCTTACTTACTTAATTACTTACCTTCTTACTTACATACTTCTCTACTACTATCCTATACTATACTCTCTCTCTCTCTCTCTCTCTCTCTCTCTCTGTGGATGGTCCTATACGTTTTTTCATCAAGGTGGGATATTTAGAAGGATTGATTTTTTTTCAACGGCTCCATCTGTCACAAGGTTAGCAACAGTACAGAATTTTAGTATGTCGAGAAATTTAAGTTGGTCACGTGGTTCATTTTCATCCTCTGGGTCATTTCCCTTCTATATTTCCAATAAAGACCAATTATTCAAGCTTTTTTCGAACTTTCGTTCCAGGTATAGAATAGTATCTAGTATCAAAGAAAAATTAAAAAATAATATTAAACTTATGTATTTTAACCTTGAAACTATTGAAAAAATAATCATTTTATTGAAACTTTAAATAATAGGTGAAAACAAATCGCACAGCGGTACAACGGATTTATTAGTACTCGTCTTGTTTTAGAAGTGAATTATCAGTTATATTTATTATCAAAGGAGCAAATATTGTTATTTCTTGAAAAAAATCTCTTTCATTGAAAGTAAAATATTTTTAATTTGATTTTAGATAGATTTTAATTTATTTTGTGTTTATTTTTTTTTTAGCTTCACGCTTTATCCCGCACAAAGCAGGGTAGGCAGAGGGAGCTGCAGGGACCGTGGGAACCTAGTGTTAAGACACTCCGTTGCTCAGTCCCTGCTTTCTCCGTCCCCGCTTTATATTTTGTGTTTATACAGTTTCATAAATATGATTGTATGAATTACATAAACTTGTGTTATGTTTGTACTTATGGATGTTAGTACTATGTAACAAAAGATTTATTAAGTATTATTTTGATTTTTTCAAGTGTCCTTCGAATATTATGATAAAAAGTAACCGTTTACGGCGTTTTTTTTACAATCATATAATATTTAATATTATTTATTTTAACATTTCACAGTTTAGTGCTTTCTCTTTCAGTAGTATTATTCAGTAATAATAAACTAAATTTAGACATTGTTTATAATTAACTAGAGCTTCGCATCTTTATTTCAATAAAAAGTAACTTTTAAAATACTCTAACCAACAAAAGCCTATCACAGCTAAGTCATTGTGATTCATTACGTCTCAACTCAATAGGGATGTACTAATATACACAAATGATATGATGGATTGACACTATACTGTACTCTCAAGGGATGACATGTTACCTTATAACACACTCCTTAGTAAGGCATACATTAACGTTATATATTATTTACACTGTAAGAGCGTTTGTTACTCACTCGATGATTCACTTGATTTAATTTAAATTATTTTCAATGCTCTAATTTCAGTTGTTGATATAACAAAGATATATGCTATGAACTTATGATATAAGTATTAATTGTTTTATAGGTACATTATATGTTTGTTTATTTTTACTTGGAATAGTTTATAATATATCTTTCTCACCACCACTTCGTAATATTAGGTGTTTTATTTCGCCCTTAAGGTTATCGAGAAGAGATGGCTACTAGCCATAAGATTACCTTTTGTATCGATAAAAGAAAATAAAAGATACACTTGCTTAGTTGGTGTAAAGTAAGTGCATCTTATTATTTTAGTGCGGAACAGCACTGTGTCTTAAGTATACAAGTGGCTTGTTATTATAAACGACGTTTATGTGAATCTATTGCTTATAAAATTGATTAATTTTAAAAATTTACTCATTATTCAATAGTTAATCCTTTGTGTAATTTGTTGGTGTGAATTTAATTAATTAAAAAAAATATAGGCGTATTTAACGATACACCAATTATTGTTATGGCTCAACTCACAACATCCCTAAAATGAACTGGAGAAAGCAGGACACGGAGGGTCATAATCCTTCTATCCCTCTGTGTACTCTGCTGTATGTAGATTACAAGTGACGTTGCAAAAACATAAATTATCTGTGGTTAGAAAGTAAAGAAGCAATATTTAAAAAAAAAAAATATATATATATATATATATATATATATATATATATATATATATATATATATATATATATATATATATATATATATATATATATATATATATATATATATATATATATATATATATATATATATATATATATATATATATATAGACCGAGTACCGTGATATATGACGTGATAGTGGATTGATTTTTTTTAGCTTCACGCTTTTATCCCGCACATGGCATGGTGGGCAGAGGGAACTACAGGAATCATATGAACCACCCGTTGCTTAATCCCTGCTTACCCCGTCCCCGCTTTCCGCCTTTTACGAGGCATTGCGTGTTGTGGAAATTGTGGATTGATCTTACACAATTTTTTTATTTTTATAATATAGGTGGCAAACGAGCTGACAGATCACCTGATGGTAAGTGAATACTGCCGCCCATGGACATTTGCAACACCAGAGGAGCTACAAAATGCGTTGCCGGCTTTTAAATGGGAATACGCTCTTTTCTTGAAGGTCTGCAGGTCGTATCTGTCCGGAAATACCGCATGCGGCAACTCATTCCACAATTTTTTGGTGCGGGGCAGAAAATTTCTGTTAAAACGCACAGTAGTACTCTGCCAACTGTCAAGGTGGTGGGGGTGGTAGAGTTGTCGCATAGATCGATGACGGAAAGAGGCGGCAGGGATCAGCCCGAACAGTTCTTCAGAGCACTCTCCATGATATATGCGGTAGAGAATGCATAGCGAGGCTACATCTCTACGCAGTGCCAAGGTGTCGAGCCGATCAGAAATCTTTTCGCAATCGATAATTCGAGTCGCTCTCCTTTGAATGCGGTCTACAGGGAGAAGCTGGTACTGGGGAGCCCCTGCCCAAAGATGTGAACAGTTTTCCATGTGAGGCCGAACCTGAGCTTTATAAAGTTGCAGGCGGTGAGCCGGCGTGAAATACTGTTTCGATCTATTGAGCACACCGAGATTTTTCGAGGCTAATTTAGCCTTACCCTCCAGATGACCACGAAATTGGACTTCGCTCGATATGTCGACGCCAAGAATTCCGATATTGGCTGTGGCAGTTAGAGAAGTGCTCTCAAAACGGAGCGATACGACAGATGGCAGCTTTTTAGCGTTGAACGCGCAAACTTGTGTCTTCTTGGGGTTAAATTGGATAAGGTTTAGTTTACCCAGTCTGATATTTTCTGAAACGAAGTTTCAATTTCAGACACAAGTTTGGTTCGGCTTTCAATGACGTGAAATGTTGGCGCGGCCGGTGTATAAAGCATCACCCGTGCTGTCATCCGCATAACAATGAATGCCACTCATTTGCAGCACATCATTAATGTGCAGGAGGAACAGCGTGGGTGATAGCACACAGCCTTGCGGGACACCAGCATTAACGGACATGAGATCAGAGCATTCGCCGTCGATTACGACCTTTATGCTTCTGTCAGTTAGGAAACTGGCAACCCATTCGCATAATTTCTCAGGAAGCCCATCGGGAGGAAGCTTTGAAAGTAGCGCTTTATGCCAAACCCGATCGAAGGCCTTCGCTATATCCAGACTAAAAGCCACAGCCTCGCCCTTACTCTCAATGGCCTGTACCCAACGATGTGTCAGGTATCTATACTAGGAGATCACCAGCCGAGCGACCCTGACGGAAACCGTACTGATGGTCACTAAGCAGCTGGTGATCCTCAAAGTACCGTAGGAGCTGGTTGTTAATAATGGATTCCATTACTTTCGAGAGCAATGAGGTTATGGCTATTGGCCTGTAATTGGTCGGATCTGAGCGGTCACCTTTTTTAGGGATCGGGTGCACTAAATCTGTCTTCCATGAAGTCGGGACTACGCCAGAGGAATAGGAAAGCCGAAAAAGGCGCGTTATTGCCGGTGCCAACTCCGGGGTGCACGTCTTTAGAACAATGGGAGAGATTCCATCGGGCCCGCTCGATTTGTGGACATCCAGGGATAGCATTGCTGACCGCACTGCTTTTTGGTGGAAACTATATTTGCCCAAAAAAAATGGAAATGAAAAATCTATCTTCCCCTAGTGGGAATCGAACTCAAAAACCATGACGTTTACAGGCAAACGCTACGCCTCTACGATACGACGATACTGTATATATTTATTTATTTTATCGAATCTAGCAAATTTACGTGCTATACACGTCTTATATATAGGTGGTATAAACAAATCTGTGACCGCATTCAGAATTCATCCCATGAAAGATTAAACAGCGGACAGAAATATTAGCCTATCCCCTATGACTCTAGAGATGTAGCATGTCTGTCATAGCTTATGTTATGGGGTCCACAAAGCGCAGACGTTCTGCTTCTAAATAAATCTTAGAAGAATGAGTATATTTTTACTTGCTTGATGTGATGAAAATACAAAACATGGCATTGATTACCGCTGTTTATTGTCAAATACCTTAAAATTAAGCAGCAAGTTGAAAAAAGACGCTTACTATATATTTTTGTGATTCTTAAAGTGTTAATCTACACTGAGGATAGAAAAAATACTTAAAGAAAACATATAAAAATTTGAACGCATCGGGACTCGAACCCGCGCCCTCCTTCGAACAGTGCAAGAGGGCGCGGGTTCGAGTCCCGCTGCGTTCAAATTGTTATATGTTTCCTTTAAGCGTTTAATATATGTATATACTTTAATGGTAAAAGTCTTTTTTATCTATCTATCTAGGTGTTTTGCTCAATATATATGCCGAAGTTGCATGTTGACTTACGGAAATCCACGCCGCTCTTCGTCTTGTTACCACCGCAAGGACAATAAAAAAATCATCCTTTCCGAGTGGGAATCGAACCCACAAACCATCCCATTCATTACGATCAGTAAAAATCGAACTAATATATATCATGCTCTACTTTCACTATGCCATAATAGTGCCTCATATCTAAGCGTGGAATAATAAAAAAAGTAAATATAATAAATTGAATTCAAATCTGAATTACCTACTAATTGAAACTGAGTAAATGCTCGATACAAATATTTAATAGTATGAACAAGTGTTTCAAAGTGGATACATATAATTATAATAAACTCGTAAATACGCTTCATTGATTTATTTACATTTTTTTATTGCAAACGAGAGACGAGAACGTAGACCGTCTATTTTTGTAGGTACACGCTTTATCCCGGTCATAGGTAGAGGAACCTGATGTTAAGAGACTATGTTCCTTGCTTTCCGCCTTTCACACATCATCACACAATTATAATGGGTGACTTCAACACATGTATTTTGAAAAACAATCACCGTTCTGCCCGCCTAAAGTCTATAGTTGACGGTGCGAACTTACATATTTTCCCCTCATTTGCAACCCATAATTTTCCAAATTGCGTTCCCTCGTTGTTGGACCTTATGATTGTTTCTTCTGCTGATCTTGTTGAAAAGCATGGCCAATATCCAGCCTTGGCATTCTCGTACCACGATCTTATATTTTTATCTTATAAAGTCAAACCCCCTAAAGCTAAATCAAGAATCCTTCTGCAACGTAATTTTAATGGAATCGATATAAATTGCTTGCGTGAGGACGCAGCTGCTATCGATTGGTCCAGTGTGCTTAATTGCACGACATCTGATGACCAGCTGGAAATTTTTAATTTACATATTTTGAAATTGTATGATCATCACGCACCACTGCGTCCCGTGCGAATGAAACATCTCCCTGCACCTTGGCTAACTGACGATATTAAAAAATTTCAACATAAAAGAAATATTGCTAAAATGAAATTTAAAGCTAACCCTAACAGTATTTATCGTCACAATTATGTTAAGGCCCGTAATCGCTGCAATATGATGTGTAGAGATAACCAACGACGCCATATATATAAGTCTGTTATAGAGGAAAAAGACTCTGGCAAAGTCTGGAATTTTCTTAATTCTATAGGAGTTGGTAAAGCGCAAAGATACGTAAATCCTCAAGATGTCAATTTAAATGAACTTAATAAACACTTCTCTGCTTCTAGTGTCATTGAAGACACAATAAAATTATCTACCATCAATCATCTCAACACTTTATCCACTCCTAACTCTCCTAATTTTTTCTTTAGTCTATTTGTAGAAAGTGATGTTAAGAAGACCATTATATCCATCAATTCCAATGCTGTTGGCGCTGACGGCATTTGCCGTAAAATGATCATTCCAATCCTGGATATCTTACTACCTGTTATCACGCTTATATTTAACCATTCTATCACACATAAACAATTTCCCTCAATTTGGAAAGATGCTCAAACCTATACCTAAGAAGCTTAAACCTACAGACTTATCTGATTATCGCCCTATTTCTATCCTTCCGTTTTTGTCCAAAGTCCTTGAGCGGTTAATTCAAAATCAACTGACACAATTTCTTTATCACCACAACCTTATGAATCCCTTCCAATCTGGTTTCCGTCCTGGTCACAGCACGACAACAGCGTTGGTTAAAGTCACTGATGACATCCGCAAAGGCATGGATATGCATCAAGTCACAGTGTTAGCATTGCTTGACTTCAGCAATGCATTTGGCTCTGTTGACTTTGATCATGCTTGCATCTCTAAGGTCTCTTAACGTATCTCCTGATGCAATTGACTGGTTTCATGAATACCTGTATGGACGACGGCAACGCTTAAGGTTACAAGATTCCTATTCTGATTGGTCTTCAGTCATTGCTGGCGTTCCTCAGGGTGGCGTGTTGTCTCCTCTGTTATTTTCGGTATTTATAAATACTATTTCTAACGATATTTCTTCTTTCTACCATCTATATGCAGACGATCTGCAAATCTACAACCAAGCTGATCTACTGAGTTTAACTGCTGCAATCAAAGATATTAACAATAGCTTACGGAATATATCCACTTGGTGTAAATCATATGGGATTCACAGGTAAGTGAGGTAAGTAGAAAGATCTTTGCGTCATTAGGATCTCTTAAACGCATGTGTAATTTTCTTCCGATGCCAACTAAAATTTCGTTAGCAAATACGGAGAGTATTTGCTAACGAAATTTTAGTTTTACCGATTCTTGATTATGCTGACATATGCTAACCATGACCTAAGAGAGGTCCAATTAGATAAACTTGAGCGCCTTCAAAATTTATGTATTCGTTTCATATTTGGTTTACGCAAATATGATCGTATTTCAGATTTTCGTAAGAAACTCAAGTGGCTCCCGATCCGCCTTCGCAGGAATACTCATATACTTCATCTTCTTTACTGTATTCTGTTCAATCCAATTTCTCCTCCATATCTTAAAGAACGTTTCCAATTTTTGGGCGAGTCACATTCTCGGTGTCTTCGCTCGAAACGTAACCTCTCCTTAAAAATTCCTTCCCATGCCTCTTCCTTTTATAGTTGCTCCTTTACCACAACTGCCTGTCGGTTATGGAACTCCCTTCCCCTCGATATTAGAAATGCCAAAACAATTTTAATTTTTAAGCGTCGCTTAAAGAAACACTACCTGTCACTTTGATTAATTTAATTTACTTTATTTTTATACAACACGTATATTTTGTGTTTTGATATTTTATTGTGTAATACTTATTCTCATTTAATAATGTGATAATTTTATATGTAAGTGTATGTGTGTGTATATGTGTATGTATATGTAGGTATATGTTTGTATGTATGTGTATATATATATATATATATATATATATATATGTGTGTATATACGTATGTATATATGTGTATATATGTATATGTATATGTATGTATGTATATGTTTGTTTGTATGTACATATTTATGTATATTTTATACACTACTTAAATATTACTTGCACCCCATCCCTACTTCAATTTTGCTATTTCCTCTGCATTAAGGTTGCCTGGCAGAGATTGCTATTTAGCAATAAGGTCGCCTTTTGTACCAACGTATATATATATATATATATATATATATATATATATATATATATATATATATATATATATATATATATATATATATATATATATATATATATATATATATATATATATATATATATATATATATATATATATATATATATATATATATATATATATATATATATATATATATATATATATATATATATATATATAAACTGTCTGAAAAATATCTATAATAAAATAAAATAAAATTTCGTCCCACTAAAATGTACGTTTGCACATATTGTAATGCCATTAGTCTTTATATATATATATATATATATATATATATATATATATATATATATATATATATATATATATATATATATATATATATATATATATATATATATGGATATATATATATATATATATATATATATATATATATATATATATATATATATATATATATATATATATATATATATATATATATATATATATATATATATATATATATATATATATATATATATATATATATATATATATATATATATATATATATATATATATATATATATATATATATATATATATATATATATATATTAGCTTCAAGCTTTATCCTGCAGGGTAGGCAGAGGGAACTGCAGGAACCATACGAACCTAGTGTTAAGACACTCTGTTACTTAGTCCCTGCTTACTCCGTCCCCACTTTCCGCCGTTTTCGACGCATTGCGTGTTGAGTGGCGGAACTCAACGCCGCGCTTTGCCTTAGATGCCAGAGCGAAGAAAATGGAAATAGAAAAATCCATCTTCTCCGACTGGGGATCGAACCCAGAAACCGTCGCGTTAGCCACGTTACAGGCAGACATTGCGCCTCTGCGCCACGACGGTCCTCGACGGTCCTCGACGGTAAATAAATATATTTTACCCAAAAAGTATCTATACAAGATAATAATACATATATATTTAAACTTTATAATGTCGTATTAACGTCCTATTTTCAAAGGGCACTTTGACCAGTCCCTGTGAGCCCTTTGTACGCACAAGTATATCAAAATTTATTTTTACGCGTGTTACATCCACACGTTGGGTGTATAAGAGTATAAGAATTCTATCAGGAAAAGCTCGATGTTTATTTAGTGTAAGAAAGAAAGAAGAAGACATGATAAGCTTTAATTAGTTTTTAAAATGTAATTTCACTTACATTCAACCGGACCGTCGTGGCGCAGAGGCGTAGCATCTGCTTGTAAACGCGATGGTTTGTGGGTTCGATTTCCACTAGGGGAAGATGGATTTTACTAATACCATTTTCTTCGCTCTGAAAACTAGACAAAAAGTGCGGCGTTGAGTTCCGCCACTCAGCACGCAATGCCTCGAAAAACGGCGGAAAGCGGGGACGGAGAAAACAGGGACTAAAGCAACGGAGTGTCTTAACACTAGGTTCGTATGGTTCCTGCAGTTCACTCTGCCTACCTTGCCATGTGCGGGATAAAGAGTGAAGTTAAAAAAAAAACTTACATTCAATATAGTAGCTTCACCCTTTATGCTTTTCCGCAAATAGCAACACACACACACACATACCTACAGAGGGAAAGTGTTGAGACACTCTATTTCTCATACTTTGCTCAATTTCTTAGACGTAGCATGTTAATTGGCGGAACTCAACGCCGCATTTTGTCTTGTGAGGAGATCGAATGAATCGAACCTTTAACCGTTTCGTTTACAGTCAGATGCTGTTTCGCTGCGAAATGATTTTCTTCAAGTATGATTTCTTTGTGGATATTATAATTTTTCTGTATTTAAACAAGAAAAGTCACGTAATTATATACTTTGAGCTCATTTTAAATATATATATCGTGTATAAATTAATCGAGCACATTTTTTTTATTTTACCTATAAACTTATTTAGAGCCGCAATGATCGTATGTTATAGACACTTTAAACTAGTGGTACAAAGGTATTGTATATTTGTCTCCAATATTTGGAAAGGATAGAGCGGAAAATCCTAGTGCTCAAACACTCCGTTTATCAGAAAATTTCTGCGAGACTACGTAATTCCACTCATTGGTGGAACTAAATGCCCTGTTTAATCTTAATACTAAAGAGATGAAAATATTTCATTTCCACAAGTGGGAATTGAACCGAGAACCATCGCATATACACAGACACCGCCTTACACATTAAATTCTCTTTCCCGAAACATTTTTTATATGTAATAGAAACATATTCAATGTCGATATTACGATTTTTATCGATAAATAGTAATAAACGACATCAAAGTGTACCCGCGAGTCGTAAAAAGAAGGGTTCGTGTAGGATATTGAACTATTGACAGTTTGTTTCCTTTTGAATATTACTACTGGAGTAAATGTGTCTAGTTTGAGTTTTGTAAGGCTATGCTACTCCAATGTAAATTTAATATTGTTATGATGACAAAGATATTGTATGAATAAAGTGGTAACGATGTCAGGAGAATCCAGTTAACCAGGGAGAAGTTCACGTACAAAGAATGTAGTAAAAACTACTGGATACCTTTAAAGAGTTGGATTTGAAAGAATTAGAAAACATGTATTTATGTTTCATCTTAAAACGTCAAGTACTAGATATATTGTACACGATTGACTCAATTTAACTTTAAACTCTTGGGATATGTGATAGTTGTTGATGGTTATGTCAAAGGTATATTTTTTTTAGCTTCACGCTTTATCCCGCACATGGCAGGGTAGGCAGAGGGAACTGCAGGAACTTGCGTGTTGAGTGGCGGAATTTAACGCCACGCTTTGCCTAGTTTCCAGAGCGAAAAAAAGGGAAATAGAAAAATCCATCTTCCCCGAGTGGGAATGGAACCCACAAACCGTCGCGTTTACAGGCAGGCGCTTACGCATCTGCGCCACGACTGTCCTCAATGATTGTTTGTCAGAAACGGTGACTGTTTATCATTGTCAATAATAAATGACAGATATTTATAAATTACCTGTTAGAAAAAAGAAAGAAAATAACTTAAAACGCACATTCTTCTAAGGTCTAAAGCAATTTTAGTGAACCAATGGTATTGTGCTGATGGTCTTTTTAAACTTAAGTTTTACCAGGTTAGCTGGAAGAAACTCTTGTAGACATAAGTCCACTCTTGTTATCTATATTGCTGTTCATATGTATTTCACACAATTTCATAAAACAATAAAAAATATTTCTAATATGAACGAAGCTCGTATCTTCTTATTTTGAACAAAACTGTTTAATTTTGACTTTCGATTCGTTAGATTTTAGACATTTTGTTAGAGAAAAACAAAAACAAAAACCAATGACACAAAGAATTTGTTTTCCAAGTTAATAAGGGAAGTAATGTTGGAACATTTTATCGCCTCTACGAGCGTCAAGCTGACCCATTTGTAAGTTTAACGGGTAAATAAAACACTATTTACATTCTAGTACGATTTATTTAAAGAAAGGAATTGTTAATGTTGCAAGTAAGTGACGTTTGCGATTCACTATGCATGGAAATTTGTAGACGTCTTCTTTCATTCATCACACATTCGGGACGTGTTTCTCGAAGGCAATAGCTGTTAGAATTTCTATGATTATATTTTTAGTGAGAGAAACTAGTTAAATCCTGTGTTAATTTCTCTATTTAACCAGTTTAATTTCTCCGCTTTCGAAGATATAATGAGTTCGACAAAACAGACAAAATAAAATATTTCATTAACTGAAGTAGGAATCATAGGAATCAAAATGGCACAATAGGTTAATAAAGTTAATTAATCTATACAATTTCATATCCTTTCTGAAGGTAAATTTATGGGTTGTAACCTATAAAAGCCCCTTGAAGATTTCTATTTACATACGTTTTAGGTACGGATAGTATAGCGGATAACAAATCCCAACTTGACATATTACATTACTGTTTATTCAAGAGTAAATCTCTGAATGACATTTATTCCATTTAAAGCTCAGCGTATACAAAGCAAATGATCGTGAAACTTGTAGATCTCTGAAAGGAAGATGAAAATCAAACATTATGTAAGGATATTGAGGAAAATTAAAGACCGTCGTGGCGCAGAGGCGCAACATCTGCCTGTAACGCGACGGTTTCTGGTTTCGATCCCCAGTCGGAAAAGATGGATTTGTCTATTTTCATTTTCTTCGCTCTGGCAAACTAGGCAAAGCGCGGCGTTGAGTTCCGCCAATCAACACGCAATGCCTCGAAAAAGGTGGAAAGCGGGGACGGAGAAAGCAGCGACTAAGCAACAGAGTGTCTTAACACTAGGTTCCAATAGTTCCTGCAGTTCCCTCTGCCTACCCTGCCATGTGCAGGATAAAGTGTAAAGCTAAAAAAAATGTGAAGAAATTTCCGATAGTGTCATAGATATAAATTTAATGTTATGTCAATTTTTACACAGAAGGGTTCTCCGAGATAAAGATCAGTTTTACCTAATTATTGAATGCATGACATCTAAAATTTCAACGACTTTTTTCTACTCTAATCACGATGGTTGTCGATTCGATGCCCACTTGGAGATAATAGCTGATTCCCATTTTCCTCGGTCTGATAACAAGTCAAATGGCAACGGAGAGTTCCACTACTCAACATGTAATTGTGGTATCTAAGGACGGCATGCGGAGAATAGAGTGTCTTAACACTAGATTCCTTCTGCTTATCCTTTTATTGGCAACTAAAAAATCTACTCTCTTAACTCATTTTCTTTCTTTATTATTCTCTGCTTTTTACATCACTTACATCACAACTAACCGCACTCGGATTCGTACGCCCACTACATTTCGATGGTCAATTCAAATTCCAGTTTAAGTTTAACGCCTCGATCGTCAATATTCATTTTCGTTAAGCCCATGAAGCCTTGCACTTAACCCTCAGGTTTTAAGCTCTCAGCTCTAGTAATAGAAATAGTAAATGTTTCTTTATTTCGAAACATTTTTCTGTCTTATTCCATAAATAAATGTGCTTCATAATTTTATTAATATTAACAGTTAAGTAAATATCCTAATATTTGATTACATACTCGTATATAAAAATGAATTGTAATTCCTTTAAGCTTTGCCGTTGAATTTTATAGAGTTTTCGGCACTGCTTGAGCCTCATTTACGTGTACCACGATGGGCTATCTCCATGATTTTTAAAACATTAATATAAAGATTTACTATTTCACAATAAGAAGATATTCTAATTAATAAAAATCTATATAACACAAGGTATAATCTGGACCAAAGTAAGCCAACATCTTCAAATATCCTTATAACTTAAACAACAAAAGAAATTAAATGAAAATTTAATTTTCAACAATATAAATCTCTACGGCAGATGCTGTGAAATTGGTTGTCTCGGCTAATTGAATAATAGCCGTTTTCGGTATTATGTTACATACAGTGCGATACATTCTGACGTTACTGAAGACGCCCGGAGATTACGTTTTATATATTAATTGCTCCCTTACTAGTACTGTAACATGTAAATTATGTTTATTGGCTTATATATTAAATAAGTTATTTATTTATAAGTTATTGGCATAAATAGTATGACATTGATATAAGTTCTCCTCTTTAAATTAAATATTTTTGGTTTTTTTTTTTAATATAAATAATAACAATAAATTTTATTTACTTAGGCATCTTTGGCCCATTATTTTAGTTATAGTTTCCTTATACCTATGTTAGTAACAACTTAGTTTATTATCCAATCCAATTATAAGTAAAAAGAAACAATGTAATTTCAAATAAAATTTAATTTAATAATTTATTTGACATTTCACATATGTTACAATAGTCTATGGTCATTGATGACTGTGATGACAATCGTCTGACAGATATACATATTTACTATTTATAAAAATTGCAAAAATCGAAGATATTATTTGTGTAAGAGCTTGGAATGCTATGCACGCTTCGACTAATTAGCTGATTACTAACGAACTGACCAGGAATAGGTTTAGAGTTAATTCATATGCGGTTGAAGTAGAAGCAAGAGGTATAACAGTGAAATCTCTTTATATTTACTAAAAGATCTCGGCCTGTCTAGAATTATTACTAATTCATTTCTAGAACGAAAGGCATCACTTGTGGAATCATTTACAATTTGGTTAAGTATTGGAAGGAACTTGGATATAGGAGCGTTAACGCATTTTAAAGGGGCCCTTTGAACCAACACTTGGGTCACAAATCCCAAGCGCTACTCCTCTTCCTACAACACGATGGGCCCGGCACCCGCACGATGAATCCAAGGAATTATTTCATAACTTTTAATTTTACTGGTATACCGTTTATAGAGTTAACCGTTAAGTATTATATCGTTTCGTAATGACAACCATAATAATTAAGCCTAGATATAAGTGGTACCAATAAATGTATATAGTGCGAAAATGAGTTTTCAATCTTCAAATTTACCACATTATCATAAAACATGTAAATTTGTTTGTATAAAATTGTAACAAAAATTGATTTAATTTGAACTTTTCCTTTGATATTAAAATAATAAACTATTTTTGCTTATAAGTTAGTTTGGGTCACAAAAAAATAAGTGCGGTAGTATATTTTTAATTTAAATGAGTTAAAACTTTACAACCAGTCACAATATACTCCAGCATCCTCGGAACAAATTACCAGATAAATAATTATCCATCTATATTGAGAGACAGACGAGTTTTCGTAAAATAGTTCTATTTATTATTTTTATTTGTTTATTTTTTTTGTACCAAACCATTATGTAACTACAGCAGTTTAGAAACACTTACGACGAGACTGTCAGTTCTTTAATTATCACAATAATTAGTAATGAAAAGACTTAACTCAAACCTGTACTCTATCTTACAAGGTACAGTAAGATAATATTTATGTAATATTTATGTACATAAGAAATAATACTCAGCTTTTTCACAGTATATAAAGGTAGAGACTTTAAAATGTTACTCAATAAATAGCTTAATTAAATAATTTTATTTTCATATTGTATTCCTACTGTTCATTACTTTCCACCAGACATTGCGAGTTTACCTTGTAGAATAAGAAAAATAAAAACATGTCATTGTCAGACCCTATAACTTCAAGTACTCGTATCTTTATTAAAAAACTCTACACAGAAATCAAATCTAGTACCTAGTAAAAACAGACATATAGCCGTGCAAAACCTTATATTAATTAGTATAGATTATACCGCTAATACTCCAATTACGAAGCATTTACAATTCCATTATGCACGTCTGATTCAGTTATAATGGCATTAAATTGTAATGACCGGCTCGTATCGTCGCCTTGAACACGTTTGCGAATGTGCTATTTGGTTTATTTTGTTTTGTATAGAAATAGTCAGTCAGTCATTTATATTTTGGGTCATAGAGTAGTACGTAGAGAGAATTAAGTAGCTTTGTATATTTTTTTTTTTGGCTTCACGCTACATCCCGCATACAGCAAAGTAGGCAGAGGGAACCGCAGGAACCACTATCCCTCTCTTTTATAATGATTTCCATTTCCACATATATGAGAATATTTTATAGTTTCACGCTGAATCACGCTTATAGTAAGCTAGGCAGAGTGAGAAAAATACTGTTTTTTTTTAAAAGCTGTTTTAATAAATTAGTATAATTAACACTTGCACTATAACATAAGATTGTCTGTACTCTTTACTAAGTAATTATTTTATTGGCCCAATATTCTCAAACGGTTTAATGAAGAAGTTAATTTGCGACCTTTTTTGGGCTTCGTGCCTTAATATCGTAACTGTCTAGAATTATTTACAAGATAATAATAAACTGTGCCCTTGCTTTTCATTTACTTTATATTGATATCTAATATTTTTTCTTTATACTCTTAATAGACTATACATTCTACACCAAAAAAGAATGTCATATCTCGGAAAAAAATTGAGAAACAAAGAAAATTAAACAAAACTTTAATTTAAATTCATCAAAAATTAAAAATATTTGAGTAAATACCGATTGGTTAATGCTTTGAATCTAGTTAATTTCTGCTTCGTTAAAGTAAAATATTATATCTCCAAATTTCATCACCTTTTTCGTAAAATATTTAATTACAATGACATCAGGTGTCTGGTAAGTGAAACTTTTACACTATTAACTGATTTTAATTCTAATATATAACTAAGTTTCATGATTCATCCGTTAATAGCATAGTAGGCATAGGCAATCGCAGGCACCATGAGAACCTAGTATACACCATTCTTCGCTTTTTGCATGAGGCGTTGCGTGTTGAGTGGCGGAGCTCAATAATCCATCCTCTCCAACTGAGAATCGAACCTACAAACCTTCGCGTTTATAGGCCTACGCTCACTAGATACTACGCCTCTGCTCACTTTCTGTCATATTTATCACTATTTATTCCACGTCATTTAATTAGGCAGAAAATCTTTAACAAAACACTTTGTTCTCCGTTTTCTATCTAAATTCGAAACACTACCTATTCAAAGACGATGTTTTATTTAAGAAAATTACTTTCCAATAAATAATAGAAAAAAAATACTGCCTTTGTATGTTACATGAAAATTCACTATGAATATTTATAAGTACCATCTCCATTATAAAATGTTTCTCTTTCAGGATACGCCGCAAAAAACTCCTTTGTTTTATTATGAATTTGACGAAAGTACTTTTTGTTTTATTACCGGACACCACTGTCTTATTTTAAGGCATGTTTCTTATTTATAACATAAGTTTTTTGTATGAAGGATCATAATTAATTATAATTTCATGAAAATGCCTGTAAATCTCTTTGTGCAGAAATAAACATTGAGGGCTGCAAGGATTCATTCAAAAAATATTTTTTTTATACATTTTAATTTAATAATATATTTAACTGAACTTGAAATCGTATTAATTTTAACCCGATACCTCTGCACCAACATGGTCTTAATTTACGTGCACGTACCAACAGATAATATTATTTGTATGGACACAATTAGATAACTTTCTTATTACTAAAGCTTACAAAACGCTCCAGCGTCGCGTAATTACAATTAATAAGTTCCGAGAGCAGATCTGAAGATCACGACACAGCATCACGATAAATTGCTTTATTTCGTTATTTATTTATTTTAAAATTAAGTTCAAGCTTTTTATAGCTTCACCTTTTTTCCGCATATAGTGTACAAGAACATTAGGCTTTACGTGTTGAGTGGCGAAATTCTAGTTGAAGATTTACTACAAAATTGGACGTAAATTGGGAATCTGAATGTCTTGATACTAAACAATAAACTAAACATCTTAATACTTCCCTTGTCCACTCTGCCGTAATATGAGGGTAGTAGCGTGAGGTAATTATTAAAAACTATTATAATAACATAATCTGGATCTCTTTTATACATGCATTCTTCAATTGTATAATGTTATCTTTTTTTACCGTACTTTCTCTTTTGTGGTGAATGGATGGAGAATCCAAACAAATTGTGTTCAACCAGCACACTCGAAACACCATAAATAAGGAGAAGATGAAGAAATTTTTTTTTAATCTCCCTTAAATTTTAATGGTAAAATGTGCTTTATAGCACATACTCGTAGACTATTATATAATAAATAGTGAAATTGAAATTTAATTTGAACTTTTTTTTAGCTTCACGCTTTATCCCGCATATTGCAGGGTAGGCAGAGGGTACTGTAGGAATCATTGAACCTAGTGTTAAGACACTCCGTTGCTTAGTCTCTGCTTTTACCGTCCCCGATTTACTCCTTTTTCGAGACATTGCGTGGCGGAACTCAACGCCGCGCTTTGCCTACTTTCCAGATCGAAGAACATGGAAATAGAAAAATCCATCTTCCCCGAGTGGGAATTTATTTGTACTTTATACTCACATAATAATTTAAAGCTTTTCAGTATGAATATAAACACTAACAGTATTTAATTACATACATTATGTTAACTTAGTAGTGTACATAATATCATGTTAATTAATAACATAATATTGTTATTATATCTTGATTTAAATCAAGATTGATTTAATTAAACTATTTGTTTTACGGAATATATATGAATATGGAAAACGTATAGAAATA
Source organism: Dione vanillae (assembly GCA_037178615.1). Lineage (NCBI taxonomy): Eukaryota > Metazoa > Arthropoda > Insecta > Lepidoptera > Nymphalidae > Dione > Dione vanillae. The sequence continues at coordinate 221,093 of JAZFAU010000278.1, read as the reverse complement.
TATTTATAGGAATTTGAACTTATCCTTCTCCAAGCGAAGGCCAAGAGGGGCAGGTTCTCATCCCATTACAATAAAATTTGAAGTCATTCATCAAAACTATAAACTTTAAAAAATATTAAAATACATAAATATGTAATAACATATTAACATTTATGGTCTGTGTCTAAATCCTATAATAGTAATCCTGTAATAGGTAGAAAATGACCGATTAATCCTTGTTTTTTGTCTACTGTATGTTTAAGCTTTTCTTTTATTTTATTTTGTTCCTTATGCAAAATTATATTTCGCAACGCAAATCCACATGCGACAGCTAGTCCATTAATAATGATATAGCCTGTGTACTTAAAACACTCGTCTTAGTCCAGGCCTAGTCAATATTTCACTCCCAGCTCGAGTGTAGTGCAAGCATCGCGTAGTAAACACGAACAGACGGCTCTAAGAATAGATATACATATGGAAAGGTAGTACGAATTGATATTTCTCTGTCTTTATAAAGGCTTATATTGTATTATATATATATATATATATATATATATATATATATATATATATATATATATATATATATATATATATATATATATATATATATATATATATATATATATATATATATATATATATATATATATATATATATATATATATATATATATATATATATATATATATATATATATATATATATATATATATATATATATTTATTTATAAAGTAAGTAAAAGCAGGAGCTGTGGGAACCTAGTGTTAAGACAGTCCGTTCTCTGGTCTATTTTTACTTTTTAAGTAATTTGCTTACGTTTTAAACAATTTTCAAAATAACAGATTGTATAAATGACTGCGTAACAGATCTAGTAGAATTAATAACGATATAATAGATAAAACACAATAAATATGAAATATAAAAAAAATTCGTAAATTTCTCATTTTTGAAGACATACCATTTCTAATACGTTTTATTCTAAGCAAGCCGCTACATATACTGTATTTGCTCGATGCCGATGTGAGTATTCGTGTTTGTTCGCTTTTGATAGTTATGGCGGTAGAAAAATATATATTATTTATAATCTACCTTTAAAGACTTAGACTAGGACCGTCGTGGCGCAGAGGCGCAACGTCTGCCTGTAACGCGATGACTTTTGCATTCGATTCCCAGTCGCGGAAAATGGATTTTTCTATTTCCATTTTCTTCGCTTTGGCAACAAGGCAAAGCGCGGCGTTTAGTTTCGCCACTCAATACGCAATACCTCGAAAAAGGCGGGCCACTTCCACCGGGGCTATACGTACTACGAAATATAGGTACTAAATCAACGAAGTGTCTTAACACTAGGTTCCACGGTTACTGCAGTTACCTCTGCCTACCCTGCCATGTGCGGGATAAAAGCATGAAGCTAAAAAAACGTAAATAGTATTTATGAAACGACTTTTTTTAAAAAGACATTATTAAATAACTAAAAAAAAGATTATTTATTTTACATGCATAATTTATATTAATGTCATTTTACCGGTTCGATTTCCGCTTGGTAATATAAAATATTATCCTTAATCCGGTAACAAGCGAAAGCGTTGAACTCCGCTTAACACTTAATGTGTCAAAACTTAAGCGGAAAATTTTGAAACAGTGCTTTTTAATATTAAGTTCTCTCTTTTTACCTTACTATATGGGACATAATGTGAAGCTAAAATTGTATAAATGAAGCCAAAAATGTAAATGAATAGTAATAAATAAATAAAATAGCATAAATTACCTTTAAAGTTCACATTAGGGTCGAAAGTCTCAGATATTTCTGTGAATTCTTCTCACAGTAATATGATGTAAATTGATGCTAGTAAGGTTGTATCTGTTGGATTTATTATAAGTAATTCTACATTTGAACATTTTAGTTTAAAACTTTATTGCTTAATTAAGGATGGGCTGGACTAGGGTGGTAGTTCTAGTTTGTAGTACTCTTTCATTGTTAGCATTAGAAAACTCTGGTTTAGATATCCACATGCCTATGTAAGTAATAAGAAACGATAATCTTTTTTGCATTAGCTGCCAATATAGTTTTTTTTTTTTTAGCTTCACGCTTTATCCCGCACATGGCAGGGTAGGCAGAGGGAACTGCAGGAACTGGTTACTTAGTCCCTGCTTACTCCGTCTCCACTTATTGTGAAACTGAATAAACATTATATGACAAGCTTACTAACTACCAGGAATAGGTTTAGAGTAAAATTTACTTTAAACTCATTCACGAGAGGTATAACTGCAAAATCTCGTATTTCGAAAGCAGCATTAGTAGAATCGTTTCGAATTTGGTCCGGTAGTGGAAGGAGCTTGGACCGTGAAAGTGAGCGTTAATGCATTTTAAAGGGGCCCCTTTAAACCTATAATTGGGTCGCAAGTCCCAAGCGCTGCTCGGAGCTCCTCTTCCTACAACGGCCCGGCACCTGCACGGTAAATCCATGGAATGCTAAGTAGTTTCTCCTCATTTCTGCTTTTAAAAGAAGCATGTTCAAATTCTGCATTAGTTAAATATTCTAAGCTAAATCCTAATATATAAATTTAAACTGAAATATTAAATCTTAAAAACACTTAAAATTCATACCAGTACATTTCAAAATAATCCAACATAAATAATTTTAAAAAGTCAGCGTTAAACTTACGCAACATTTACAGCTTAAAGTGTAGTCACTTAAAACTTTATGAAATGATCTTGAGCTATCTCGAAAATTCATAGCTTCCTAAAAGGGTTGTTTATAATTACAGCAAAACTCGACTTGGTAAGTATCAAAATTATTTTTCATTTGTACCCTGTTAAGTATTTCATAACCTAATTTTCTTGATAAATGACAGTTAGATGGAATAATTAAATATAGTTAAACACAGTGGACTGAGAAACTAACGACTAGCCCTCCTTTCGAACTTATTGTATAATATGGTTGTATAACAACCATCATATATGTATATATATATATATATATATATATATATATATATATATATATATATATATATATATATATATATATATATATATATATATATATATATATATATATATATATATATATATATATATATATATATATATATATATATATATATATATATATATATATATATATATATATATATATATATATATATATATATATATATATATATATATATATATATATATATATATATATATATATATATATATATATGTATATGTATATATATATATATAATCTATCATAACTATATATCTGGGGGGTCTAGATCGCATTAGTGCAGAGACACAGTCTATCTGTAAACTCGACATTTTGTGGGTTCGATTTCACTTGTGGGCAATTTCATTTTCTTTAATGTGGCGAGGAAAAAAGACCTATGTTGATTACCACAGCATATCATCCTAAGTACTTGATAAACTGTATAGTTACTCGGTTCAATCTCTTAATTATACTTACATATACAAATTAAGAGACGTATACATTATATTCTACGTTACTGTTTCCGTGAAAAAACGTGGCTTCAAGCCAAGATGTGAAAGCAGAACACTGCCAAGTAATAAATTAAAAGTTTTCAGAACATTGCAATGAAATATATATGTATATTAGATGTACACAAATTGCTAATTCAAGAAATATTTGATATTCTATATATTCGATATCGATATCGATATGATATTCTATATTTGCATATTTTTATATTTTAAAATATGCTTTATGCTTAGCACTAGTTAAATAGATGTAAGAGTTAGTTCAGTGGAATGACATGGTAAATAAAAAGGGACGGTTTCACCACTTGCTGATAAAGTCCCAGATAGGATATTTGTGCTTTGTCTTGCAGATATGCAAAAAAATTTCGTTTCACAAGTCTCACATGTGACTATCTAGGAGATAAAGTAAAAACGAAGTTGTAAATTAGTCTTAAAATCAGAGAAAAACTATCACAAATATATATTTATAGTTCAATTCATAGAAAAAGAGTGTATGAGTCAATATATTTTAATTTGTATACTTATCTAAGTTTTCTTTATTTGGAGACCGATTCGCACTTGATTTAGTTCGGTTACTTTTATTTTATATAGTCACTAACTTTAAATATAGTAAATACCTACGTTCAAGTAGTAACATTTTATAAACATTAATTTCATTCGAACTAAGCTCTAAAAGGACTTTTTATTTCCAACCACAATTAATTTCCCACTTGTCTTCTTTGAATCGAAGCGTTAATGGTGTACTTTAAAAGATTGCGTGTTTCTCCAATTGCTTTCAAGCTTTTTATTTTATCTATAGTTTTCTAATTTACTTGGATCTAACAATATAGGTTATTAGCAGATTAAATTAATTGAAAACGGTAATAAAGTACTATTATAATTTTTATTTTCCACTCATTTATGCAAAATATTGCATTACTTGATATTCCTCCAAGATTTTGTATTGTACAAACGCCGTAGCATTTATTATAAAAAAAAATATCAAAAAATGGTTGCCTGTAAAGTGGGTTTTACGGGCGAAAATTTTACGTGACAACGTCTTTTTCTCGGTAGAATATTTATTGATATGATTAATAATTATAATATAAATTGCACAAATTTTAACTATAGAAAATATATGTTGTTTACTAAAACATTGTACATGTGTCAAGTGATACGCGCGGCGGACCGATCATAGTTCGGTGACAGTTGACACATCGTTACGTTACCTTTTTCATATGTGACTCCGAGCCGCAACCTAATTTAAGATATTGTCACGTCAAAAAGCACAAAATACTCTACATATATTGTCACGTCACCTAGCTATAGACATATAGAGTCGAATGTCAAAAGCCTAGCTAATATTTTTCACTTCGTACCTGGCGACGCATTTCGTGTAGAATGGCAGAACCAAACGCCAGATTTTAACTTATGAGAACAGGAAATAAGGAGTAATTTGAACAACATAAATAAATTGTAATTGGCGTATAAGAATTTTGATGTAGTATTAAGAGAAAATATGGCTTAGTGATCAGTGAGCTTTCAAAAAGAACTGGTTCAAATCCAGCTACATTAAAATCATTGTTTTTATAATTAGTAACGAATAACTTTAAATAAACCACAATAACATTTTCAGCTGAAGACTAATGAAAAAATACGGAATAACGCTTTTTGCACAATCTCATTGGTCGTTAGTCAAAAACAAGCGATGAAAGGCTTAGAGCATTATGAAATAAATCTTCATCCTCTTACATTGTATGATGCGCTTTATTTTGATTAATACGTGTTATGTTAATTAAAAAGAGTTGTAAGGTCATTTTAGGGTTCTGTACTTAAAAAGTAAATAATTGAACCAATATAGGATGGTTTTGTTGTCAGTTTGTCCGTCAAGGACCATTTTTTAAAAGATTGTGTAGAGGTATTAAGTGCAAATTAAATGCCTATGTCCACAGTTTATATTCAATATTATAAATTAAGCGTATCGTAATGTATACGCGGCTTAAAATATTTATAAATATAATGATTGATTGTAAACGGTATATTTCTTGCCAAACTAAAGTAGCGAAGCTTTATTAAAAATTGTTTTACTATTATAATATAAAACATGCCATTACTTGTGTACATGATCAGCCAATAGTGTATATATTTAGAATGCTTAATAATTAACACTATTGAATATTATAATATTTCCACTTCAACTTCACATTTCTTTCCACATTTAGCAAGGTAGGCATTTACAAAACAATACTTGTCAAGTGGTGGTCGATCGACTTGGTTTGTTACTAAACAAATAATACATTAGATTTCCCGTTTCTACTTAAAATTTCTACAAACCCTATATCAGTACCTAGCAATTTTTTTTAAGAGTCATGTGTTACTCATAGATGTTTTTGTCAGTAAATGTGTAAAGGAAGACTTTTATTTACAGATATTATATACCACTTGTCTTGTTACTTTAAGAGTACAAAAACGGTTAGATTGAAAATTTGCTGATATTTTACCTTAAAGAAACTAAAAATGTAATCTTATGAAAAATATTGTTTTCTTCATTATTACATAAAAAACAACCTTGGATTTTTGCCAAATTTACGCCTGCGTAGCTCAACGCCGCTCTTTATTTTGTTCCAAGAGTGGGTTAATAAAAAAACCATTCAGTTAAATGGTGTATTTCTACTATTAAGTATATTAAATACATGAACATAAGAATAAAATCCTTAGCTCCGCTCTGTTCTTCTGAACTGTGCTACAAATTTCAATCTAGAAGCCTCGTTTATTTGACACAGTGTTTTATAGGTAGCCTAGCAGCCTAGAGCCTTGCCTTTACCTAGTTAAGTTAGTGAAAAATTGGGTTCGTTAGATGAAAACTAAAGAAAATATCTACTTGTGAGAGATTTACTTTAGTTGGCTTCTTAAAATAATGTTTCATTTTCTTTGAAAATAATACTTTTGCACTATTTTTTGTTGTTACTGATGTAAATATCTAATACTATACTAGTGAACCAATATCTAGAATAAGACTGCTTGCAAATGTAGTACAGGTTTCATTTAACAGACCAAAAATAGGCCAGGATAAAAGAAAGGAGAGAGAGATTGATATACACTCCGTTAATGAAGAAAGATTTTTTTTATTTTAAAAATTAACACAATTTACCTATACTGCTTATACAACATTTTTACATATACTGGCATGGGTTAAGGCACAGGCATTTAACTGCTAGAGTTCATAAGTTTTCACTTATTTAATTGACCCAAAGATATGAAAACTGCTTCTTTTTAAGCGAACAACTCGAATCTAAACCCATCGCATAACTCAAAAGAAATGAAAGAGACATTTCATGGACAGTTCATAAAATTATACATGCTCACAGTAAATCGTTATTTAATCAGCCACAGTTCCCACGGTTAGTGCCAATGTCCGGATCAATTTTGGGGTGGCCAGCGAGAGTGGACTCGTAAGGGCGTAAATACATACATAAATTTGCTTTACAACCCCGACTCAGTTTTCTGATTTTCAACGTTTATGCTTAATATAACACAATTGTTTGAGTAAATATTAATTTAAAAGTATATATATAACAATTGTACGATAACGAAATCGATTGTATGTGTATACTTTTGTATGTTTGGTATATATTATGATTTATTTAAAAGATCTATATACATATATCTTTTGACTTGAGGCGGAATTTTTTTTAATCATCAAAAACTCATTGATTTGTAAGTTAATCATTCGATCTTAAGAATCATTCTTCTATGGGTTTGGAGTGGTCTGACACCGAAGATGCATACCTGATTCCCTAACATGTATGCAAGGGCTTTTCGTTTTTTTTTCCTAAAAAGCTTCAGTATAAACACAATACAACTATATATTAGTTCTGTCTTATTTTAAAAAATATAATAGTTTCATAATTAACTCAATTTTCACAAATCTTGTATGTCCTTAACGGACCATAATGACTCACTTTGTCTTACAAATAATTAATTTTCAAGTTCAAGTGAATTACTAAAATAACAAGTTCACTACAAAATTGAATTCCATTCCTCTGCAACCATCAACAAAAGTGTTCATAAATAAACCAAGACTCGTACACGACTTTTGTACATCAGAAACTTTCCACAAGCTTTTCTATTAAAAAATGTCATTTTTCAGTGAAAGTTCGTCAAACAACGAGATTGTTATCGAGAAAATTACTTTCTACCCATTTCGTTTGGAGAGATAGCTAAAGTACGGTTGTTTAATACGTGACCGTAAATGACCGTAAATAGAGGTAAATAAACCATACATGAATTATGTTTTGCATAAAAACTTCATTTCTGTTGATATCTAGGTTTAATTATGAGTTTAATAATATGATAAAACATACTGACATATACCTCATATAGTGTTATCTGGCCGCAAACTAAATTTCATTATAATTTTATGATATTTGTTTTATAATAGTATATTTTGAGGGCCGTCGTGGCGCAAAGGCGTAAGGGCCTGCCTTCAAACGTGACAGTTTGAGGGTTCGATTCCTACTCGTTGAAGATGGATTTATCTATTTCCATTTTTTTCGCTCTGGAAACTGGCTAAGCGCGGCGTCGAGTTCCGTCACTCAACACACGCAATGCCTCGAAAAAAGGCGGAAAGTGGGGACGCAGATAGCGGGAACTAAGTAACGAAGTGTCTCAACACTAGGTTCCTATGGTTCCTGCAGTTACCTCTGCCTACCCTGCAATATGCGGGATAGAGCGTGAAGCTAAAAAAATAGTTTGTATAATATTTAGTAGTAGTGTCTAAGTATATCAATACTTAATGAATATTTACAATTATTTCAATTATACCGCTCATGTAAAGAAAGCCCAGCGCTATGTTCTATCACTTAATATTTTATACTCAGTATACAGCAACAAGCATGAAGGTTGAAACTAAAAAATAATTACATCAAATGGGAATTGAACTCTCATCCATTGCGTCAAATGAAACAAAACCTTCACAAAACTATCAGTGGTAAATAATGACGTCGAGAAAATTAAGTTCCGTCGTCGATTTCGAATGAGATTTATTTCCAATCTCCACTGTAGTGATTCCGCTTGTAATAAGTTTACTCTATAAAGAAACGTAAACTACGTTTGAACTTTCCCTTATTTCGAATGATGATGCTGTTCTGATAATATTATTTTTATTTCACAGTGCATTGTCTTGATGACATTTTTAAGCTTTCTATAATTGTATATTTTATATAACAGGGTAGGCAGTGGGAATTGTGTTACAACACTCCGTTCACCATTAATTAATTTATGACACTATAGATTAAGTAAGAAAGCTTAGAGTCTTATCACTAGGGAAACGGTCCACCAAACAATTTATTTTGCTTTCATAAAAATGTGGCATAAAAATGTAAAAGCACTTTTTCCGTAATAGAGCGAGTAATTGATACTAGGGAAGTGTCAACAGAATAATGCTTCCCGCTTCTACTTTAAAGATGTCGGACGACGCTAGAGACACTTACTATAGAGTAAAAACTGTTTTATAAATTAAATTTACATTTTGTTATATGACACTGTTGCGGTGAAGTGAGGCTGTGTGTATGTAGGCGCGAAAGTTGTGAATTCAATTTCCATTAGTGGGATCATTAAATATATATTTTTTTTAATTTCTTCGTTTTTACTGACTTAAAGCGTTGAGCGTTTTTTTGCTCGAATTCAATTTATATGAAACGATTAATAGGTCGGGAAAATTTTAAATTTAATTGTTACTAGCCCCTGATGGGATTCGAAGACAAACTTTTTGTAATTTTTTTTAACTTACAAAAAATTTATTCGATTAAACATTCTCGAAAATATTAAATTATTATAATTTTTGCTAAAAAAAGTTAGACTTAATTTTGTTTCGCTAAGGTCATATATTTTTTTTATTTTTTGTTTATTTATAACCTTACTTTATATATATATATATATATATATATATATATATATATATATATATATATATATATATATATATATATATATATATATATATATATATATATATATATATATATATATATATATATATATATATATATATATATATATATATATATATATATATATATATATATATATATATATATTTTCTCCGTCCCCGCTTTCTGCCTTTTTCGAGGCATTGCGTGTTGAGCGGCGGAACTCAACGCGCTTTGCCTAGATTCCAAAGCGAAGAATATGGAAATAGCAAAATCCATTTTCTTTAGAGGTTAATTATAATTAATTATTTAATTTTGTCGCTCTATTAATATAGAGCACTGCAAGGGTCGATCCACACTATAGTGTCGATCTCACTTCGTTCTCGGTCTGGTCTCAGTCTGGTAAAATATTATTAAACAGGAAACAATCAATATATTCATAATATCCGTATCAGTCAAGTTCCGGTCCAATCACACTCCAGCAACGATATGTCTCAAAGAATATTTGACTGATCGAGATCAAACTTGTAAACATTTGCAATATGCTATAGAACGTAGAATCTGTTTTCTTAACGTTTTCCTACATTCCTACATTTTTTATTATCATACATTCTGACTTAGGGTCGATCCACACTATAATGTCGATCTCACTTCGTTCTCGGTCCGATCTGGTAATTTTTTTTTGTATTCACCACCATTCAGTTGCCAAGCATCAACAGTAGTCAGTCGTGTATATTTCGCTGGTTAGGTCGATTAAATTTAATAATAGAGTTAATGTAATAGAATTATTTAATTGCTTATTGTAATATTTAATATTTATTTTATTTCATAAACAAACGAGAAATTTTGGTACTTTATAATTTTCACTACTGTACAATATTTTGATTGAGTAGTAATATTTTTTTGTTCAGTTTTCTGTCAGTGAAAGATGTCAATAATTCATTTTTAATTCATAATTACCATTTTCAAAAATCATTTTCCTAATCAATTTAAACGATCTACTCGTATTTCTCACCGTTAATTGACTGTGCCGAGAACAAAAGAATATTCACACTATCGGGACATGTCGTTACAAGTTTGATCTCGATCAGTCAAAATATATTCTTTGAGACATATCGTTGCTAGAGTGTGATTGGACCGGAACTTGACTGATACGGTTTTTTGTTTAATAATATTTTACCAGACTGAGATCAGACCAAGAACGAAGTGAGATCAACACTTATAGGAGGGTCAAACTGAAAGTTATTAGAAAATCAAAAACTAAGCATTCTAGCAAGTTATTAGTTTTATTATTACTTTTTAAAATAGCGTCCACTTACATCAATACATCGCTGCATTCGATGGAACCATTGAGAAAAGCACCTTGCCCACTCGGCCTTAGGGGTCTCTTCAACGGCGTTTTGAAACGCAGCCACTGCTTCTTCGGCGTCCATAAAATGTTTTCCTCGAAGTTTTTCTTTTATTTTCGGGAATAAATAAAAATCGCAGGGTGCGAGGTCGGGGCTATACGGCGGGTGACCCAGTAATTCCACGTGTAAGGTCGCCAAATAGTCGATCGTTTGCCTGGCGGTGTGCGATGAGGCATTGTCGTGATGAAGGAGGATCCTGCTGCGAGGTCGTTTCTCTCGAACTTTTTCCAAGACAAGTGGCAAACAGTTGTTAGTGTACCACTCTGCATTAACCGTTTTCTGATCCTCTAAGACAACTGTCGCGTAATGACCTGTCTTTCCGAAGAACGAGGCCACCATCTTTTTTCCAACACTTCACTTTAGTTGGCAACTCTTCGGAAGGAAACACCCACTGAGCAGACTGTCTTTTGGTTTCCGGATCATAACAGTAAATCCAGCTTTCGTCACCCGTTATTATGTCGAACACAGCATTTGAGTCACCTCCGTTAAATTTTTGGATCATTTCTCGGCACCAATCAACACGGCGGAGTTTTTGAGCCTCGGTCAAATTATGCGGTATCCAGCGGGCACAAAGCTTCCTGACTGCTAAATGTTCATGGAGGATTTTGTGCACTTGACTCATACCTATGCCTAGACTTGTCCGAATCTGCTGATAGGTCACTCTTTTGTCAGTCTCTATCATACGCCGCACAACACTGATATTATCTTCAGTCGTCGCTGTAGAAGGCCGTCCCTCACGCAAATCATCGGTAAGATTAGTTCGACCACGTTTGAATTCCTTAAACCAGTTGTAAACTGTGGCACGAGATGGGGCTTCATCGTGAAAAGCCAATCGAAGTCTATCATAACTTTCTTGTTGACTTATATGACATCGAAAGTCATAAAAAATCATTGCACGAAAATTTTCTCGGCTTAAATTCATTCTGACGTGCACAGACAATTTTCAATTTGCCGCCAAATCGTAAAACAAATGACAAATGTATGAAATGTATACTCAATATTATTGGTAAAGAGTTCTATTTTCAAAATTTAAACTTATTTTTTTAATATAATGCTTTTAAGTTGCCAGTTCTAAAAACTTTCAGTTTGACCCTCGTATTGTGGATCGACCATTGCAGTGCTTTACATTATTAGAGTGAAAAAATCAAATAATTAATTATTATTATCTTCGCTTTGGAATCTAGGCAAAGCGCGGCGTTGAGTTCCGCCGCTCAGCACGCAATGCCTCGAAAAAGGCAGAAAGCGGGGACGGAGAAAGCAGCACCTAAGCAACGGAGTGTCTTAACACTAGGTCCGTGTGGTTACTGCAGTTCCCTCTGCCTACCCTGCCATGTGCGGGATAAAGCGTGAAGCTAAAAAAATTAACCCCTAGTGAGATAAGAATTTAAATTATTACTTTACTTTTGTTTTTATATTGATAGAATCACGTTTATTTGTAACCTTACTTTATATATTTATTAAGTTATTTTTTACTGCTTTGTTTTATTCAATTTGACCTTGCCAGAAGAGTGATGTATATATTTTATTACTAAATAATATTTTAAATATTAAATATTTTAAATATCAAATATTTTAACTAAACTACAATGGCGCAATAAATATTAAATTGTACTAAAGATTCCACTAAGGAACTTACTTAAGAGCATGGCTGTATTTAAAAAAATGGCACCTGAGGCATTCAAAAGTTTTCACTTGTTCAAACGAAAGTTACAATATTGAAGACATTTTAATTACACAAAGTTTGAACTTATTTGTTCTTTTGAACCAAATATTTACTCGTATATGAAATTGTTGTGTTACAATATAGTTTTAGTATTGGTTTTAGTTTTGGGCTTAATTTTGAATATACTTTCATACTTTTATTTAGTGTTATACATATTGCATTCCTATATTTCTTCCCCTAACTCAACGCCGCACTATATTAATCAAAGCGGTGTAACGGAAATAATGAATTTACTCCAATGGAATTAAAATCAAAAACATTTTTCTTTGAAATCCTATACATTATTAATTTGATCATTTTTTCAATACAAATTACCTCGACTCTATAAAGATTTACAAACTGTTTATAGAGTACAATTTAGCCAGCAGAGCGTACCAACGTTTTTAGAAATTTTGTTTTTAATACTAAAATTTGTATTAACAAGCTTGTGTAACGACAATTAAATTATAAAATACAAGTTTAGCCTATTATTTTTAATTATAAAATATAAAACCCTTTTTTTAACCTTAGCCTTTGAAATTCGAGAAAAGTACTCGCACTTCCCTACACTCCCAATAAACCCTATATTCCTCAAGGAACTTTCAGAAAGGAAGGATGTTTCAAACTTCAAATTATACTTTTGCCTGTCAGTCACTCAATTACGAAAGGTTATTTTGTTTTATATGGATAGTATAAAAATATCATCCATTGCCTAAGCCCTGGTGTATTGGTCTGCGTCAGCGTACAGAGTCTGATTGTAATACAATGGTTGTTGATCCCCACTCTAGGGAGTAAATACTAAATTATTTTTATTTCCTTTTTCAGATAGAAAAACGTGGCATTGATATTCGTCAGTCAACTCACAATATCTCAAATTCGCGTGTAATTTAGTGAATATAGTATCGTGTCACTAAGTTTGCATTAGTTAATACGTTGTATGAAGGAAAATTATTGTTTTGACTAATTTAAATAAATGTCTTATAAAAGTAACAATAGTTAGGATAGGATAGGAGAATAGGAAAGGATAGAATTATGTGGTAGTAATACAGTTGCCTCTACCTACAAAATGTAGGCAAGTATCCTAAAAAACTTGAACGTGACCTCACTACCTTTTAAAATACCTAACCTATCTATTAAAAACATACAATAGCATAATTTCCACTGGAATTCCCATAAACCATTATACAATTTTATATCCAGTACAAAATAACGCTAGAGTCAGCAGTGCGTGCCGACGCTTCCGAACAGTTAGCTGCGGTGCCAAAATTATGTTTTATTATCTCACGTTACAAACTTTGTAGGTAAAAATTAAGTGCATTTTTAGTTTTTACTTGTAAAATATAAAATGGGTTGAGTTTTGTTTAATATTTTACGAATATTTTAATTTTCTGTTATTGATTTAGGAAGCTTAGTAGAGAAAAGTTAATTATCATATTTAGTTCTATATTTTCACCACTAGGCTGTGTATATTATGGTCTGTGGCTTTTGTGATCATTTGTTTTTTTACAACTTTACAAAGGTATATTAAGATGTGTTACGTTCCCACACTACCCTGGGATCGCTTAGTCAGGCTCCACATAACTTGTTCACTATTGTATCAGATCTAAGAATAATAGCGGCATGTAATTTAACACTCAAAGGCATTTTCCATGTATTCTTTTAATTAATGTAATTTCAACTATATATTAATAAGTAATTTCAATTATAAGACACTCTCTAGCATCGAGCAATTAGTCACCTTTTTAGTTATAAGTTAGAATGTATTAATTTTTTTTAATAAATAAGTTTAAAGATTTGGTTTTTTTTGGATCCTCCGCTGCTACCGTACTTAATTGATGGTGATTATTAAGTGCTTTGAAAATAACATTATTATTATTATTTTGGATACACGATGTATCCATCATTTACCAAACAGGAAGAAAAAATAGCTATACACAAAATCTCGCTTTAAGATTAATTTTCGAGACATTGCGTTTTGAGCAATGAACCATGACCATTTTGTCTTATTACTAAAGGTAAGGCGTGAAAATATTTCAGCACCGAGTGATAATCGAACTCACGATCCAATACTGGTACGCCAGCACGGCCTATATATTAACACGTTTTGCTTTGCTAGTTTTATTCTTACAAACATGTTATATTAAATGGCTTCTAAATTATCCACTTAACATTAACTTTAGATTACCATAGTAAATTTGAAGGCTAAATTTAACCATAGGAGTAATATGGAAATCACTAAGTAGGTTTAAATTCAAACCTAAATATAAAACTAGTAAATTTCCGTCCATAGTAACGCAGCGGCACAACAATTGATTGAAAAACGGAATATAAGCGGGTTAAATTCCCACTCGAGGGAGTAATTTAGTTATATATATATATATATATATATATATATATATATATATATATATATATATATATATATATATATATATATATATATATATATATATATATATATATATATATATATATATATATATATATATATATATATATGTATATATATATATATATATATATATATATATATATATATATATATATATAGATATATATATATATATATAGATATATATATTTGGTTTTTTTTGGATCCTCCGCTGCTACCGTACTTAATTGATGGTGATTATTAAGTGCTTTGAAAATAACATTATTATTATTATTTTGGATACACGATGTATCCATCATTTACCAAACAGGAAGAAAAAATAGCTATACACAAAATCTCGCTTTAAGATTAATTTTCGAGACATTGCGTTTTGAGCAATGAACCATGACCATTTTGTCTTATTACTAAAGGTAAGGCGTGAAAATATTTCAGCACCGAGTGATAATCGAACTCACGATCCAATACTGGTACGCCAGCACGGCCTATATATTAACACGTTTTGCTTTGCTAGTTTTATTCTTACAAACATGTTATATTAAATGGCTTCTAAATTATCCACTTAACATTAACTTTAGATTACCATAGTAAATTTGAAGGCTAAATTTAACCATAGGAGTAATATGGAAATCACTAAGTAGGTTTAAATTCAAACCTAAATATAAAACTAGTAAATTTCCGTCCATAGTAACGCAGCGGCACAACAATTGATTGAAAAACGGAATATAAGCGGGTTAAATTCCCACTCGAGGGAGTAATTTAGTTATATATATATATATATATATATATATATATATATATATATATATATATATATATATATATATATGTATATATATATATATATATATATATATATATATATATATATATATATATATATATATATATATATATAGATATATATATATATATATAGATATATATATTTGGTTTTTTTTTGGATCCTCCGCTGCTACCGTACTTAATTGATGGTGATTATTAAGTGCTTTGAAAATAACATTATTATTATTATTTTGGATACACGATGTATCCATCATTTACCAAACAGGAAGAAAAAATAGCTATACACAAAATCTCGCTTTAAGATTAATTTTCGAGACATTGCGTTTTGAGCAATGAACCATGACCATTTTGTCTTATTACTAAAGGTAAGGCGTGAAAATATTTCAGCACCGAGTGATAATCGAACTCACGATCCAATACTGGTACGCCAGCACGGCCTATATATTAACACGTTTTGCTTTGCTAGTTTTATTCTTACAAACATGTTATATTAAATGGCTTCTAAATTATCCACTTAACATTAACTTTAGATTACCATAGTAAATTTGAAGGCTAAATTTAACCATAGGAGTAATATGGAAATCACTAAGTAGGTTTAAATTCAAACCTAAATATAAAACTAGTAAATTTCCGTCCATAGTAACGCAGCGGCACAACAATTGATTGAAAAACGGAATATAAGCGGGTTAAATTCCCACTCGAGGGAGTAATTTAGTTATATATATATATATATATATATATATATATATATATATATATATATATATATATATATATATATATATATATATATATATATATATATATATATATATATATATATATATATATATATATATATATATATATATATATATATATATATATATATATATATATATATATATATATATATATATATATATATATATATATATATATATATATATATATATATGTATATATATATATATATATATATATATATAGATATATATATATATATATATATATATATATATATATATATATATATATATATATATATATATATATATATATATATATATATATATATATATATATATATATATATATATATATATACATACATATATATATATATATACATATATATATATATATATATATATATATATATATATATATATATATATATATATATATATATATATATATATATATATATATATATATATATATATATATATATATATATATATATATATATATATATATATATATATATATATATATATATATATATATATATATATATATATATATATATATATATATATATATATGGTTATAATAAAACTATATGTTATATTACAAAACGTGTTTCAAATGAGACTATAGTAGAATAATTTAGAAGTGAAAAGTTAAAAATGTGTTTATAGAATGAAAAGTTCTTTAGAGAAACTTTAATTAAGATTATTTCAAATTTAAAGTACACTGTTATATTTGTAAGTTAAGAAGAGCTTTTGTCGGGATAAAGAGAAGGTTGTAGTTCTCGTGTCTCATAGTTAGTGGCAGTGTATTAATTATTCCGGGTTATTCCCTTTTCCAGTTGGAATTTCGAGAAAACTTCAATCGCTTTCTTAAGAACGAAGTGCTAGGAATTTTTGTCAGTGTTAACGAAACAATTTATATGTAGAGTATTATATATGTAGATGCTCGCTCCTGATTTTTCAAACGTATCATTATCAAAAATGAATGAGTATACAATTCTTTGGCCATTTTAAAAAATGTCCCTCTGAGTTTCTTGTGGCTCTTCTCAGGTCTAAGTCATTTACTTTAGTAAACCGGTGGTAATGTTTTTGAAGTCCTGAAAATGGATCATGTATTTATTATTAATTATGAATAAACTTATATGACTATGATTTTGAGAGTTTACGTGTTGATTACGTTGATTATTGCTTTAGAGAGTATCTCTTAATTACAGACAACGTGACATTAATAGAAAGTATTAAAAAACAACGTAAAAACATTGACCCAGTTCGGATATAAACTTGTTGATCTTTTTACCTAGCAGCCTAGAGCCTTGCCTTACTAGTAAGTAGTGAAAAAAATAGGATTCGTTAGATGAAAAACTAAAGAAAATATTTATGGTGAGAGATTACTTTAGTTTGGGTTTAAACATTAATGTTGTTTTCTGTTAAAAATATTTTTTGCACTGTATTTATAACATACAAAGCATTATTTTAAATAGCATATAATACATACTAGTGTAGTGTATAGTCTAAGTTACATTGCTTGCAAATGTAGTCAGGTTCGATTAACGGACAAATAACGATATTTTTCGTATTTCCGAGTGGTTTAGAGGTATGGTAGTATGGCAACAGCGAGAGAGTGGAACACAAACTTCATTTGTCTATAGTAGATATTGAGTATGCGTAACTAAGTTTTGTGTCTTATGTTATTTTTAACTTGCAACCTGCTGAGTCATCACCCAAAACGAAAAAGAATAAAAAATCGTCGGTAAATCAAAAGTTGAACGTGCCACTATGGCCAGGGGCCAGGAATCTAACTTATATATTGACCCATTACCTGGAGACAAACAAAAGAATAGTCTCCAAAAGTTAGAATCGAATCCAAAACCATAGCGTACATAATCAGGTCTGTTAAAAAGGAAAGAGTGTATTTTACGTGACATTTCACAGAATTTATAAATCTCTCACATAAATCGTTAATCCAGTCCACATTTCCACACTGTTAGTGCCAGATGTCAGGGACGCAGATTTTTGGGGCCAGCGAGAGTGGACTCGTTGGAGGCATTCATTACCATAAATTGTTTTAACACGACTTAGTTTTGATGATTTCACCCACGTTTAATGCTTTTGTTTATTAAGCTTGTTTGAGTAAATAATTAATTTGCAAGTATATAACAACGTAGGAAAACGAAAATCGCCTTATCTTTGGTATATAAAGCAGGATTAATGTAAAATATATACAAATGTATTTACATATATCCTTTGAATCGTTAATTAGAAGTTTGAATATTTTAGGCTTCAAAAGGTCATTGATTAGACTAATTAGAATTAATTTAAGATTTTTTATTCCTGGTGGTCTAGAAATAGTCTTGACATATAGACAGATAAGTCGACAGTAGAGTAATCCTGTAATATATATGATAAGGATTCTGTTTTCTTTTTCTATAAAGCTTCGTTATAAATACAACAGAATTTAAATATTTTTGAAAAAAAAAAAATAGTTTCATATTGTTTCACTGAGAATGGAGGACGGAGTGTCTTAACACTAGGCTCCCACTGTTACTACGATTCCTTCTGCGTATCCCGGTATGAGGAAGATAAAGTGTGAGATAATATATAATTTTGCATATAGCAGGGTAGACCGATGGAAACTAGCATTAAGTTATTCAGTTCTCCATTTTTAACTAATTATCAAAAATTTTGTTTATCCTTAACGGACCATAACGTCTCAGTTTATTTTGTAAATAACGAATTTTTAAGTTCTGTTAAATAACTAAAATTACGTCACAATTTCACTACAAAATTGAATTCCCTTCCTCTGCAACCAGCAACAAAAGTGAATATTATCATAAATAAACCAAGACTCGTACACCACCTTTGTACATCAGAAACTTTCCACAAGCTTTTCTATTAAAAAATGTCATTTTTCAGTGAAAGTTCGTCAAACACCGAGATTGTTATCGAGAAAATGACTTTCTACCCATTTCGTTTGGAGAAATAGCTAGAGTACGGTTATTTAGTACGTGACCGTAAATGACCGTAAGTTGAAATAAACAAAGCATGCATGAATTACGTTTTGCATAAAAACTTTACTTCTGTGGATCTAGGTTTAGTTATATGTTAAGTATTGTATTAAAAGAGATTGAGATCCTCATATATTGATATATGGCCGCAAACTAAATTCTATTATAATTTTATAATCTTTGTTTTATAATAGTATGTTTTATATTCTTTAATGTATGTTTTTTAATGTTTTCAAATTTTGTAAATGTAATTTATATTTTAAATCTTAGTATTGTTGTATCAAGATAATAATATTTAATTAATATTCACAACTATTTCAATTACACCGATTATGCAAAAAGTACAACGTTAAATTCTACCACTCTATATTTCATACTACTACAGCAACAAACATGAAAGTTGAAACTAAAACGGGAATCGAATCCGGATCTATTGCGTCAAATCAAACAAAATCTCCACAAAACTGTAATGGCCAATAATAACGTCGAGAAAATTAAGTTTCGTCGTCGATTTCGAATGAGATTTATTTCCAATCTCCACTGTAGTGATTCTGCTTGTAATACGTTTACTCTATAAAGAAACGTAAACTACGTTTTAACTTTCCCTTATTTCGAATGATGATGCTGTTTTGATAATATTATTTTTATTTCACAGTGCATTGTCTTGATGACATTTTTAAGCTTTCTATAATTGTACGAGTATATTTTATATAACAGGGTAGGCAGTGGGAATTATGTGTTACAACACTCCGTTCACCATTTATTTATTTATTTTCGAGACACTATATATTAAGTAAGAAAGCAGAGTGTCTTAACACTAAGTCCACTAAACAATTTCATTTACTTACTTAAAATCCAACAAAAATGTACCCCCAAAAGACACTTTTTTCCCCGCTATACGAAGATAATCGATACTAGGGAGGTCAACAGAATAATGCTTCCGCTTCTACTTTAAAGATGTCAGACGGCGCTAGGGACACTTACTATATAGTAAAAACTGTTTTATAAATTAAATTTACATTTTGTTATATGACACTGTTGCGGTGAAGTGGGGCTTTGTGTATGTAGGCGAGGTAGTTTTGAATCAATTTTCAGAAGTGGTATCTTGAAATATATTTTATTTTGATTTCTTTTTCATCGTAAAGTTTTTAGGCTTCATATCTATTTTTGTAATAGACAAGTGTCTGTAAAAGTAAGTTTTATTTAAATTGAAACCGTCGAAATATTTTTCTTGTTTTTTTTTTTTTTTTTTTTTAATTACAAGAGAATATTGAAATCTATTAATTTTTTGTGCAGCCTTTTCAAGTGTTATTATTTATACATAATATGTTAATCAAAGAGCGAAATGGAAATAATAGTAATTTAGCGCGTCGAATTTGAAAACCCAAAATCTTCTTCTTTTAAGCCCCTTAGATTATTTATTTTATCATATTTCAATTAAAAGTTATTCCACTTATAAAGAGTAGAATGTCGCTTTTACATATTTGTTTTAAAATAGCCAAATTATATTAACAAGGTTGCTGTAACGACAATTAAAATTATAAATACAAGGTGGCCTATTATTTAATATAAGATGAAAAATCCCTTTTATCCCGTTCCCTGTTATCTACCCCTAAGAAGACTAAATGAAAGTATATAATAATAAACAAACGTGGGTAATTTCTACACTTTGAAAATATTTATTTATAAAATAAACTACCATTAAAAAATACAATTGCCTAAGTTCATGGAATTCGCCGTAAACCATTATACAATTTTATTCCAGACAAATAACGCTAGAGCCAGCAGTGCGTGCCGGACGCTTCCGACCAGTTAGCTGCGGTGCCAAAATGATGTTTTATTATCTCACGTTACAAACTTTGTAGGTAAAAAATTAAGTGTATTTTTAGTTTTAGTTGTAAACTTTAAATATAAATTGATTGATTTTTGTTTAATATTTTACGGATTATTTGGATTTTCTGCAGCGAGGACGTTCTTGTATTTAGAAAGCTTGGCGGAGAAAATTAGTCTAAGCATTTGGTTCTCCATTTTACCACTATGCTGTTTATATTATAGCCTTTGCCGTAATCAGCTTATTTTGTAATAATTTTACAAATTTAGATAATGATTTGTGATTGCTTTGGAAGATTATTATTATATTATTTTCAGTTACCGCTGTATCCATCTGTATTTATATTATTACTAAAAAAATATTTCGTAACAATGAGTGAGAAATCGAACTCATGACACGTTCAATGCGCAGGACAGCATATTTACATATCACGTTTTATCAGATTTCGGAGAGTTTTTTTTTCTTATCCAGTATACTATATATCAAAATTATCCCCCACTTAATACCTAATTTCAGCTTATCACAGTAAATTTAAACCCACAGAGCTAGGGAAAATCACTAAAAGGCTAAACTGGAAAACCAAACTTAAAACAACATAAATTGCGAGGTTATGTACGCACCCGCTCAAAAATTGACTTGGAAAAACGCGTGAAGCAGGTCGGATTCCCACCAAGAGGTGATTCGGATGTCTTCTCCTTTAGTAAAAAGACAAAGATTAATATTCCATAAATACTAACATGCAAAATTTTGGGGTCTTTAAATTAGAAAGAATGTAGAGAACGGAGTAAGTGTCTGAACACCATTTTCCGTATACATGAAAAAACCACGACAAAAAAAGTGAATCTATTACAAATATGTATATATAAAAATCTTGTTCACGTTTGTATTTCAAAAAATAACCTTGTCTCATCTCAAAATCTAACAGTTTACAGCTTCTGCGGTACATATATGTCTCGTACGGCGTAAAGCTACATGTATACAAATTTATATGAAAAAAAAAGCTCAGTAGTTTCTGATTAGCGCCTCTCTATGCAATCAATTCATTTAAAAAGTTAGAAATTAACTCTAACCGATACCATATACATACATAGATTAAAAAAAACATTATATATAAAATATTAAATCAATCTGATATTCAAAATATATACGAGGCCCTTCATAGAATCTATAGCGGAAGAAAGGCGCATGCGTGTTTTAACATCGCACCTGTTCGGTATTGTACCCGGTTGCTTAAAATAGTTTGTTCTTGTTTTTACTATTTACAATTTGCTAAGGACATCTTTTAACTATGTTGTTTGTAATAAAAGATGTCTCATTGTTTGTTAATAAGAGCTAGATGTACTATATATGGTTTTAAATTATAATAAAAAACTATTATTATCATTTCAAAATACCTGTCGTGTTCAAATTTAACACTATAGTAGAACAATTTAGAATTCGAAATTTCTAACTTCAAGAATATACAACAGGTTATTCAAAAAAATACTAATTCCAATTATAAAAATTAGATTCACTTTTAGAATAATATATTATCATAAAAGTTTACTAACCAACGCAAGAGGCTTTTTTCAATGTTATATAGTACTGTTATAAGTGGTGTCGTTAAAGGAAACTCAGCCTGTAAACGGTATATAAATTTAGAAGAAAAAGTACAAAAGTGTTTTGTGAATGAAACGTTCTTTCAGAGAAGGAAACTTTAATTAAGATTATTTTCAAATTTGAACTATACAAATGGGTTTGACGTTAATAAGAGATTTTTCAGGATAAAGAGAGATTGTAGTTCGTATCTGTATAGTTATCGTGATAATTATTAGGGTATTCCCTGGTTCAGGTGAAATTTCGAGAAACCTTCTAACTACTCTCTTTAAGAAGCCAATGCGTTAGGTTTTTTTGTCAGTTTCAGACCGTCTCAGTGTCAAACTTGAATGAGTGTAAAATTTTATGATCATTTAAAGAAAACGGTTTCTAGTGCAGGTTATTCTCAGGTCTGAGGCATCACTTTAGTAAACCTGTGGTAGTCTTGGACGTTAGAGAAAATGATAATGTATCTGATTTTTAATAAAACTATTTTAATTTGATTTGAGACATTATTTGATTTGAGACATTAGGTGTCATTTTACTTGCAAGAAATAGAAAACCGAAGCTCGTTCTGTTCTTCTGAACTGTGCTACAATTTCAATATAGAAGCCTCGTTTATTTGGACACAGTGTTTTATAGGTAGCATAGAAGCCTAGAGCCTTTTACTTAGTTAAGTTATTGAAAAATAGATGATAGATCGTTAGATGACAACTAAAGAAAATATCTACTGGTGAGAGATTACTTTGTTTGCTTCTTTTAAAATATGTTTTATTCTTTTAAAATAAGATTTGCCTTATGTCATCTTGTAGATATGTAGGGTCCGTCCTCACTGCCGGCATTCTGGATTATGTCTTGCTGGGTGGCTGTCCCCAAACGCAGCATTCGTCACCATTTCTCACGCCGCGGGGACGAATGGTTGCGCGTCGCCTCCTGGAAAACACCCTAGCCTGAAAAAGCAGTGTGAAGAGGGTTAATGACGGGACGAGGCGAAAGAGGTATGCAAGGACGCTCCGTCTCTCGACTCCCCGCTGGGATAGAGAGCGCGAATATAGGTGATAAGTATGATAGATAGTATGTATGTATGTAATACATATATAAACAAGTGGTAGGTAAACGAACGTCGCTATATTGTATATGATTATATATTATTACAGCAGGATTATATTTAAAAGATATATGAAATACTTTCAAAAGGTCATTGATTTGAATATTTTATATTAATTTAAGATTTGTTATTCCACTTGGTCTAGAAATAGTTTTGACAGACAGACAGAAATATGGACAATAGAGTGTTCCCGTAATATGTATGATAAGGGTTCCGGTTTTTCCTATGTAGTTTCGGTATAAATACAATAGAATTAATATATTTTTGAAAAATATAATAATTTCATAGTGTTTCACTGAGAATGGAGGACAGAGTGTCTTAATACTAGGCTCCCACTGTTTCTGCGGCTTCCTCTGCCTATATCGCTATGAGCGAGATAAAGCGTGAGGATACATATAATATTCCGCATATAGAGGGTAGACAGAAGGGAGCTAGCATTAAGTAATTTGTTCCCCACTTTTTACTTAATTTTCGAATATGTTGTATGTCCTTAACGGACCATAACGTCTCACTTTATTTTATACATAATAAATTTTCAAATTTAAGTAAACAACTAAAATTACTTCATAAAATCACAATTTCACCACAAAATTGAATTCCATTCCTCTGCAACCAGCAACAAAAGTGTTCATAAATAAACCAAGACTCGTACACCACTTTTGTACATCAGAAACTTTCCACAAGCTTTTCTATTAAAAAAATGTCATTTTTCAGTGAAAGTTCGTCAAACACCGAGATTGTTATCGAGAAAATGACTTTCTACCCATTTTCTTTGGAGAGGTAGCTAAAGTACGGTTGTTTAATACGTGACCGTAAAAGACCGTAAATGGAGGTAAATAAACCATACCTGAATTACGTTTTTTATAAAAACTTCATTTCTATGGATGGTTTCGTTTAGGTTTAGTTTAGTAGTATTTAGGTTTAGTTATGAGTTTAGTATTTTATTAAAAGAAATTGAGATTCTTACATACTGTTATCTGGCCGCAAAGTAATTCTATTATAATTTTATATTATGTGTTTTATAGTAATATGTTTAATACTTAGTAGTACTGTCTAAGTATATCAATATTTAATTTAAATTTACTAATATTTCAATTATACCATTTTTGTAAGGAAAGCACAGCGCTAAGTTCTATGACTCAATATTTTGTACTCAGTATACAGCAATCAGCTTGAAACTTGAAACTAAAACATTAATACATTAAGTGGGAATCGAACTCTCATCCATTGCGTCAAAAGAAACAAAATCTCTACAAAATTGTCAGTGGTCAATAATGACGTAGAGAAAATTAAGTTCCGTCGTCGATTTCGAATGAGATTTATTTCCAATATCAACTATAGTGATTCCGCTTGTAATAAGTTTATTTTATAAAGAAACGTAAACTACGTTTGTTCTTTCGCATTACTTTGAATGATGATGCTCTGGTAATTTATTTTTATGTCACAGTCTTTAAGCTTTCCATAGCTCTATATTTTACATAGCAGTATAGGCAGTGGGAATTTAGTGTTACAACACTTACTACCCCATTTATGAATCTATTGCGACACACTATATATCAAGTAAGAAAGCGGAGTGTCTGAACACTAGATTCACCAAAAAATTTCATTTCCTTTCATAAAAATCCAAGATAAAAATGTAAAAGCACTTTTTCCGTAATAGAGCGAGTAATTGATACTAGGGAAGTGTCAACAGAATAATGCTCCCCGCTTCTACTTTAAAGATGTCGGACGACGCTAGAGACACTTACCATAGAGTAAAAAATGTTTAATAAATTCAATTTACATTTTATTACATAACACTGTTCCTGTAAAGTGGGGCTGTGTTACACACACGAAGTAGTTTTAAATTCAATGTCCATCACGATTTTAAAATATTTTTCCTTCGATTTCTCCATTTTTTCCTCATTTAAAGTTTAGTCTTCGTATAAAAATATTATAGAATATTATTCAAATATTTTTTTTTTTGTCATCCTTACGCAAAAGAAGGCAAAGTGCTATAGAAAGTGGAATCGTCTTTTCCTATATGGAACGCTGACTTAGTGCTTTATATTAGTGGAGCTTAATAATAATTAATTATTATTACCATTCATGGGATTCGAAGCCACACTCATGTCGTTACTATATTCGATTCAACAGTCTTGAACATTATTATATTAAATTATTTAATTTTTTCTACAAAAATGTTAGACTTAAAATTGTTAGTTTGCATTTAACTGCTTCGTTTTATTCACTTAGACCTCGCCAGAAGTGTGATGTATATATTTATAAATAAATCATATTGTACGTTAAATTGGCTTATCTAGTATATAAATAAATATTTAATACTTGAAGTAAATTAAAATGACACAATAAATATAAAATTATACTTACGATTCCACTTAGGAACTTACTTAAGAGCATGGCAGTATTTAACAAATGGCACCTGAGGCATTCAAAAGTTTTCACTTGCTCAGACGGAAGTTACAATATTGAAGACATTTTAATTACACAAAGTTTGAACTTATTTGTTCTTTTGAATCAAATATTTACTCGTATATGATATTGTTGTGTTAGAATATAGTTTTAGTTTTTAACATGATATATAAAGTAAATATAAAAAGTGTCTATACAGGAAGTTCTTTTTACTTAGTCATTAACACTGAAAATATTAAAATCTATTTATTATATTCAATATTTATTTTTAATTTGCAAGATTTTCTTTCGTGCTATTTACATTTTATTCCCACCTTCCTTCCCGTAACTCAACTCCATATCATGTTAATCAAAGTAAAATATTATGTTAATCATATCTTCACGCTCTATCTCGTCTACTATCATTAACTTATTCATACATGCTCTCTGGGGAGTCCTCATGCTTTTTACATGACCTTCCTCCAGTATCTTCTATATTGTGTTTTCGAAAGCCAACCGAGGTCTCCCCTTACCTCTGTTATCACTCATTTTGCATCGTATATCTTTTTTACCATTCTTTCGTCACTCATTCTTTCAACGTGATAAAATGAGTAAGTGAGAAAAATCATCTGAGCACGTTCTTCTTCATTCTTACTGTGACTTCCTCGCTGGTACCTATCATCCTGTGTACCTCTTCGTTGTGGATTCGGTCAGCTAAGCTGACTCCGCATATCCTTCGAAGAGATCGCATCTTCACAGCATTCATCTTTCTTTCATTCTTCTTCTGTAATACCCACGTTTCACTGCCATATAACAGCGTCGGAACCAGAACTGTACGGCCAAACGTGCAGCGACGCTGACGTTCTGCTGTCTCAACAACGCAGCTAAGGCACCGTTCATTCTGTTACCGGCAGCAACACGTCTTTCCACAACCATTTCGTATCTACCATCTCTACTTAACATACTTCCCAAGTATACTACTTCACTTGTTCTAATAATTTTCCATTCACAAAAATCTTGCATTCTGTCCTTTCCTTATCTCTTTCAAATACCAGAACCTTTGTCTTAATAATGAATTTACTCGAATAGAATTCGAAATCAAAATCTTCTTCGAAATCCGATGCATAATTTATTTTATCATTATTTCAATAAAAATTATTTCGACTCTATAAAGACCTTTCAAAAAGGAAGTATATGTCAAATTTTAAGATGTACTTTGCCTATCAGTCACTCAAATACGATAGTTTTTTATGTTATATATATTATGTAGTATAAAAATATCATCCATTGCTGAATCCCTGGTGTATTGGCACAGCGTCCGATTGTAATACAAGGATTGTCGATCCCCACTCGAGAGAATTAATGTTAAATTATTTTCATTTTCCTTTTCGGATAGGAAACTGTGACACTGATATGCGTCAGTCAAGTCACAGTATCCCACATTCGTGAGGAATTGGTGAGTTTAGTGTCGTGACACTAGGTATTCTGTAGCTTTTACGTTATATGAAAGAAAACCATCGTATTGATTAATTTAAAATATCGCTTATAATTAATAATAGATAGGATACGATAGGAGAATAGGAGATGATAGAGTGACATGGTAGTGATATAGTTGTCTCTACTTACAATATGAAGCATGTAAGTATCCTAAATAATCATAAATATGGGTAATTTTACCTCACTGGCCTTTAAAATATTACTTTATTAAAAACAACTATCTATTAAAATCAGACAGTAGTATAATTTCCACTGGAATTCCCGTAAACCATTATACAATTTTATATCCAGTACAAAATAACGCTAGAGTCAGCAGTGCGTGCCGACGCTTCCGAACAGTTAGCTGCGGTGCCAAAATTATGTTTTATTATCTCACGTTACAAACTTTGTAGGTAAAAATTAAGTGCATTTTAGTTGGATTTTATTAAATATAAATTGGTCGTATTTTGTTTAGTATTTTACGAGTTTTTGGAATTTCTGTGCGAGAAGTTCTTGATTTACATAGCTTTGAGGAGAAAACCTAGTCTAAGCATTTGGTTCTCCATTTCCTCCACTAGGCTGTGTATATTTCAGTCTGTGCCTTTAGTGATCATCTGGTAATTTTACAAATGTACATTTAGACAATATTTAGTAATTTTTGATACAATTTGCTTTGAGTGGAATTTTGGCTCATTACTAAAGCTAGGTAAATAGCACAATAGCAAGTGGCTAAATGAAAATATTTCTTAACTATTTTTATGATTTTTCAAGTGTTAATCCACACTGAGTATAGAAAAATACTTAAAGAAATTACAATAAAATTTGAATACAGCGAGATTTGAGCCCGCGCCCTCTTGGGACCTGTGTAAGACCGCTCTGACCACTGAGCCATGTGCTCTTCATTATGCCACGTCGAAATTTTTACATATTTTATGCAAATTATTTCTTTACAACGAGTGATAATCGAACTCATGACCCAATGCCAATACGCTAGGACGGCATACATATTTATACGTACGTACTCTTATATAACAATAAAACTTTCAAAATTATCCACTTAACATTAATTTCAGCTTACCATAGTTAATTTGAGGGTTAAATTTAACCACAGAGGAAATCACTAACTAGGCTTATATTGAAACCAAAATGTAAAACAAATAAATTTACGTCCATCGTAACTCAGCGGCACAGCAATTGACTGAAAAATGGGATGTAAGCGGGTTCATTTCCCAATAGAGCGAGAATAAAGTAATTTACTACAAATTACATCATTCTCGCTGTGATAAGAAGATAAAGAGTTTTTTTTATTTCGTCAATTGACATGAAACGTCTTGAAATTGGGAAACGGAGTGTCTTGTCACTCATTACCCTCTGTACGTGAAGACTGCAGACAAAGAAGTGAATCTATTTCATATTTACAATAAAAAATCTTATTCATGTTCGTATTTCGAATATAACTTTCTTCTATCTTAAAATCTAACCTAACCCAACCTAACATAAAAGACATATGCGGTGCATATATTTATATTTGTATATTTGTATATATATATATATATATATATATATATATATATATATATATATATATATATATATATATATATATATATATATATATATATATATATATATATATATATATATATATATATATATATATATATATATATATATATATATATATATATATATATATATATATATATATATATATATATATATATATATATATATATATATATATATATATATATATATATATATATATATATATATATATATATATATATATATATATATATATATATATATATATATATATATATATATATATATATTATATAATATATATATATATATATATATATATATATATATATATATATATATATATATATATATATATATATATATATATGTATATATATATATATATATATATATATATATATATATATATATATATATATATATTGTAGGTAAAAATTAAGTGAATTAAATATAAATTGGTTGTATTTTGTTTAGTATTTTACGAGTTTTTGGAATTTCTGTGCGAGAAGTTCTTGATTTACATAGCTTTGCGGAGAAAACCTAGTCTAAGCATTTGGTTCTCCATTTCCTCCACTAGGCTGTGTATATTTCAGTCTGTGCCTTAAGTGATCACCTCGTAATTTTACAAATGTACATTTAGACAATATTTAGTAATTTTTGATACAATTTGCTTTGAGTGGAATTTTGGCTCATTACTAAAGCTAGGTAAATAGCACAACAGCAAGTGGCTAAATGAAAATATTTCTTAACTATTTTTATGATTTTTCAAGTGTTAATCCACACTGAGTATAGAAAAATACTTAAAGAAATTACAATAAAATTTGAATACAGCGAGATTTGAGCCCGCGCCCTCTTGAGAACTGTGCATGACCGCTCTGACCACTGAGCCATGTGCTCTTCATTATGCCACGTCGAAATTTTTACTTATTTTATGCAAATTATTTCTTTACAACGAGTGATAATCGAACTCATGACCCAATGCCAATGCTCTAGGACGGCATACATATTTATACGTACGGACTCTCATATAACAATAAAACTTTCAAAATTATCCACCATTTATATTATATATATATATATATATATATATATATATATATATATATATATATATATATATATATATATATATATATATATATATATATATATATATATATATATATATATATATATATATATATATATATATATATATATATATATATATATATATATATATATATATATATATATATATATATATATATATATATATATATATATATATATATATATATATATATATATATATATATATATATTATATATATATATATATATATATATATATATATATATATATATATATATATATATATATATATATATATATATATATATATATATATATATATATATATGGGTAGGGGTCAGCAATTGTGGAAGCGTGCTGAAGTGGAGGTTATTTATTTATAGTCGGTTAATTATTTACTTTATAGTCGGTTTTAGGATAATAGAAATTGTACAGTACCTTATCTTCATGATTCACAACACAAACACTGATTGTTCCCGGCCGCCAAGGAATGTTTCACATTAGTTTTCTTCACTTAGGATTACTTGCACTATTATCTTTTGTAGGTTTGTCTTTGTCAGGTTCAATATCAAGAGGGAATACACAAAAGGGAAATCAAATAAGGCTAAGGGAGGGAAAATCACACCGCTAATTAATATTAGATTCAGGAAGGACGTGCGCTCGCGTCGGCCGTCTCACGTGCCCCCTTTACTACAACTCGACAACTACTGTTAACTACTACTGTTACCGACCGCGCGGGGTGTTCGCACAAGACTCTAAACTAGTCGGGGTTGCCATATATGAACAAACATAGCCCCCGCCCTAAACATCTAATGTTTACGAGAAAATGGGAGAAACTAACTAATAGGTAGACGAACTAATTTGGTTAAGGCTCTCTTTAGGATACCTGTCGATGTCTTAACATCGACCACACGCACAACGCTATCTTTACCAGAATAAATTTGGGAAATGCGACCACGTCGCCACTGTAAAGGGGGTAAATTATCATCTTTTATGAGGACTAGCTCGCCTACTGTTGGAGGATTCACTGGATCAGTCCACTTCTGCCTAGTCTGCAGAGTGTATAGGTACTCTAACTGCCACCGCGACCAAAAATGTTGAGTTATCTGTTGCACTACTTGAAAACGGGTTAAACGATTAATTTTTACATTGTTATAGGGATACTCCGGCAAAGCACTAAGAGGTTGGCCAATCAAAAAATGACCAGGCGTCAAAACTTCTAGATCGTTAGGGTCATTAGATAAGGGACATAACGGCCGGGAATTTAATACCGCCTCAATTTTAGCAAAAATTGTAGTTAATTCCTCGAATGTTTAAGGAGTTTCGCCAATCACTCTTTTAAGGTGGGTTTTCGCAGATTTAACGGCTGCTTCGAACAATCCTCCCCAATGAGGGCAGGCAGGTGGGTCAAATAACCAATTTATACCCCTTTTAGTGAGGGTATCACTAATATCAAGTTTATGTTTAACTAAAAAATCATAAACATCGCTTAAATAGTTCGAAGCTCCTATATAATTTCTACCGCAATCTGATCTTATTAAACTAGGGAGACCGCGACGGGAAACAAAACGAGAGAATGCAGTGATAAAGGCTTCGGTTGATAATTCTGAAACTACTTCAAGGTGGACTGCCTTTGTAGAAAGACACACGAAAACACAAAGGTAACTCTTTACTAATCTTTTATTTCTAAACACCTGGGTTTTGGTCAGGAATGGGCCGGCAAAATCTGTTCCAACACCATCAAAGGCACGGCTAGGAGTAACACGATCTCTAGGGAGTTCACCCATAATCGGCAGCGACTGGACCGCAACAATATAACCAAAAATTGTAGATAAAGCAGTAAGGCCGCTAAAGTTAAATATTTTATCTTGTAATAAAAGCGCGCCGAACACGTCAGCACCCAATAGTATATCTATCGAGCCAGGCTTATTATAGGTAGGGTCAGCAAGGGAAAAATCACTACTAGGGAAAAACACAGACTCAGGGAACTCAAACTCAGGATGCGTACCGGCAATCACATCTATAACCATAGCAGAGGTTGACACCTCAGGGAAGGAATTATACAAAGGTTTAAAACACAGGGAAATAGAACCACGGGAAACCACTAAAGGAATATTACCTATGCCACGTACAGGGGCACAGGAGGGGGAGATGGTCAAATTGAGGTAATTAACAACAAGATCGGTTGTAATGAGGCAACCCTGGGCACCGGTATCACATAAGGCACGCGCTTCAATAAAATAACCACTAGCAGTTTTAACGTGTAATTTAACAGTAGGCAATAATATAAGGGAATTGGGTGAGATATTAAGGCAAGGGGAAGGGGGAGTAATACAAGTATCTAGCTATGTGGGTCTATCTTCTCTATTATAGGAATTATCACGATATCTTATAATATTTTCAACCTGTCTATTATTTTCAACCTGTCTAGGTTGGGGCGGAGCATTTTCTCTGGGGGGAGAAGCTCTCTGGGAATGTCGTTGGGGGGAGCGCTGGAGTTGCGAAGGGGAATATTTCTTATGCTGGCCCCCGCCCATATGGGGACCGCGGGTAGAAGAAGGACAGGTACGCGGATAATTGCGTTTATTAAATTTGGAATTACAATTATAATTGCGATTGGATGAGGTAGGATACATTGGGTTACGGGAATCATTAAAACATAGCATAGTGTGATGGGATGAGCGACCGCAGGTTGAACATTTGTAGTCCCGCTTGCACATAAGAATTGAATGTTTGTCCAAACACCTATAACATAACCGGGAATGTTTTACAAATCCCGATCTTTCTCTAGGATTCATAGCTCTAAATTCGGGACATTCACGGAGGTAATGGGAAGAGGAAGCACACAGGTAACATTTTTTACTATTATTTATTACAGGTAACATTTTTTGTCTATTATTTAACATATGGGAGGGAGGAGCCGCAAAGTAAGTATGTTTAGGTATAGTACTTTTAAATTTCGTCAGGTTAGAATCTACAAGGGAGGTGTTGCCAACGTTGTCATGGTGACGACATTCGTCTTCCAAAAAGGTAGTAAGATTTTTAAAGGTAGGTAATTCATCAGCGTCACCGCCATAACAACGCTCAAAACGGGATTTCAAATCAGAGGGAAGCTTAGTCAAACATATATGTACTAACATATAAGACCATGAGGAGACGGGTAACTCTAAACGTTCTAAACAGCGATAGGCAGTTAACAAGGGGTTCAAAAAGGCCGCGCGCAAACCTGTAAATTTATTCGAAATCTCCGGCAGAGTAAGTATCTGGGTTATGTAAGTATCAGCAAGAACCCGTGTATTGTGATATCGCTGTTTCAGCAACTCACGAGCAACTTCATAGTTGCCTTCTTCAATTTTTAAATGTAGCAACAACCGCTTAGGTTCATCTGCTAAGGATCCAACCAAGTACTGTAATTTCATTGTGGGGGTTAAATGGTGTTGGGAGTCTACTACACTGTCAAACTGATCAATAAAACTTATCCAGGAGTCAGGACGTCCATCAAACTTAGGGATAGGTAAATCAGGTAATCTATTATAAGGAGTTCGCTCAGTAATATTTCTACTACTCATTCTTACGGGTGTACTGGCCATAACAGGATCAACTACGGGAGCAGGTGGGCACAACTCTAACTGACGCACCCGGAGGTCGTCTATTTTCTTATTTACTAAACGCACTTCTTTTTTTACATAACTAATTTCTTGGTAATCGATAGCCGGGTCTAACCCACCCAGGAGCACTGAGGACGCGTTTACAAATAAATTACAATGAGAATCTAAATCCTTGAACCTAACTAATAATCTAGGTATTTCAGAAGTGCCAAGAAGTTCCGAGGTATCGGCAATCCAATCGGAAACAAAGCGTACCACACCTATATTTTTTCTATATTCTGCGCTTTCCGTATATAAGGAACATTTTACTGTTTCATCATGAGTAGCCATTTTAAATTATCAAGTAAACTAATAACTGAACTAAAATATTAAAAAATTAATAAACGCGTGATAAACAATGAACCCACTACCAACGGGCGAGATCAGAAATCAAGTAAACAAATCACTCAACTAAAATATTAAAAAAAAATAATAAACTCGTAATAAACAATGAACCCACTACCAACGGGCGAAATCAGAAATCAAGTAAACAAATAACTCAACTAAAATATTAAAAAAATAATAAACTCGTAATAAACAATGAATCCACAACAGCTGGCGAGATAAGAAACCAGTTACGGTCAAGTTCAGGGACGCGTCGCATCTACATATATTGCAATACAACAAAATAATATGATATACAATATGACTACAATTAAGGCTTAAGCTTCATTTAAATAAAAATAAAAAAAAAGAGGGTGACAATAAAGTGTAGGGATAATATTTTAAAGTAAGTTAGTTTTTTAAGGAAATTATATTAAAATATTTTAACTAACTTCAATTATAATTTAAAACGGGATAGGTAATAACGTATAGGCGTAATATTATAAAATATATGTAACCATATTATGTGTATTTATTATATTTTATATTTAATATATAAAATTATATTCAATATTTATTTATATATTTTACACATTATACATTCACCCTACACAATTATATTATATGTATAAAATTTCATATAACATTATTTTTTAAACAACTCGATGCGAACACGTTTTTTAAAAGGTTAGGAAATCAAATTATATTGTAATTATGCGTTAGGTACCAAATTAAGAGCCAAAATACCAAAACGGGAAAATAACACTGTAATGAAAGGGACTCAGGGGCATGAAACCACGCTATAATCAGGGGGACTCAGAGGGATTAAACCACGCTATAATTAAGGGGGCCCAGAGGGATGAAAACTACGCTATAATTAAGGGGGCCAGAGGGATGAAAACCACGCTATAATTAAGGGGGCCCAGAGGGATGAAAACCACGCTATGCTACCAGAAAATGTATATAGTATATAATGAATATAATGAACCGCGTTCTGCTACCAAAAAATGTATATTGAATAGTGGGTAGGGGTCAGCAATTGTGGAAGCGTGCTGAAGTGGAGGTTATTTATTAATTATTTACTTTATAGTCGGTTTTAGGATAATAGAAATTGTACAGTACCTTATCTTCATGATTCACAACACAAACACTGATTGTTCCCGGCCGCCAAGGAATGTTTCACATTAGTTTTCTTCACTTAGGATTACTTGCACTATTATCTTTTGTAGGTTTGTCTTTGTCAGGTTCAATATCAAGAGGGAATACACAAAAGGGAAATCAAATAAGGCTGAGGGAGGGAAAATCACACCGCTAATTAATATTAGATTCAGGAAGGACGTGCGCTCGCGTCGGCCGTCTCACGTGCCCCCTTTACTACAACTCGACAACTACTGTTAACTACTACTGTTACCGACCGCGCGGGGTGTTCGCACAAGACTCTAAACTAGTCGGGGTTGCCATATATGAACAAACAATATATATATATATATATATATATATATATATATATATATATATATATATATATATATATATATATATATATATATATATATATATATATATATATATATATATATATATATATATATATACAAGCCCTTCATAGTAATCTATAGCGGAAAAACTTGCATGCGTGTGAACACGCACCCACTAGTTTCTTTTGCTTTGCTGTTTACCAATTTTGATGAAGGACATCTTTTAACTATGTCATTACAATGTTACAAGTACAGACGTTTGATATTAGCGTTGATGACGAATTTATATTGTAGTAAACGTAATAAAGTGAAATTTAATGTTTTTACTTTTTTACACTATTAGTGCTTTCATTGTTCAAATTCATAATTGAAATATAAACAGGGAGTATTAATACATTGACATTTATCATTAAAATGCTGCTGCATCACTAAAAAGGGAGCCAGGAATCTCAATGAAATCTGGTTATCTCAACCGCAGTTTTATTTGTTGGCAATATTGCAATGTTTGACTTATTATTTCAATCAAATGCCATCAAACAATATAGAAACCTCACGACGCTGATGCAGTGTTGAAAGAGCTAATCAGTGGCCAGAAACACATGCCAGCAAGAAAGGCAGCTCAAAGAATTAGAACAACAGAGAGCCGGCAACAGAATATCAAGAACAAGCGTGCAGAATAGTCAGCGGCTAATATTAAGCATTCAAAAACTTGCTAGGCGTGAAATAAATAAAGTATATCAATATTGCCAGGCATTTAAATTTCAGAATAAAAACCTGGCATGGTTACACATCAGGGAAAAAAATTGTCCTGTCACCTTCTACTACCACACCAGAACCTGTATATCCCTTCTTACTTGGCATTTAAGATGACTCAAAAATTATTATGAGCAAATTATGAAGAGCGCGTAACAAGTCGAATGCAGTATAATTTAGTGCAGAGGCAGATGAATGAGCATCAGTGTCATATTGCTGGAATTTTTGTTAGAACAATCAGAATCAACAATTCAATGACGTAAACGGTTTGCCACGATGCAAAATAAACAACTATCAAAATCGTCATAAAACCGACAAATTCCCATTAGGTGAAAAATGGTGTTACAAACGCCCCAAATCTTGATGAGATTGCTATGTATTATGGTTTGTGATCCTGTGACAAAGAGCTATAAAATTACACGGCGAGACAAAAAACTTTGTTAGTACGATTTCAGATCTTCAACGTTCATAGGAAGCCAACTGCCAATCATCCATAATATATTGCAGGGGCAGATAATCACCTTCTTAACATCAAAACCATTGCCGATCCAACACTGGTAACAATTTGACTATTAACTATTATTCTATGCATCAGTGTGGATTAACACTTTAAAAAAATCATAAAAATATCAAACTATTTATTTTCTATTAAATGATTAGTTTTTGATTCTTCTAGGATCTAGTACAATTTTTAGTTCTTTTGTTTTTTCAGGTGCTTCAAAAGGATAAAAATGTTAGTACAAATGAACTATGACGGACACAATTGAGATTAGAGATAAAATCAAGACAACTACACCATCCGATATGACAGCTCACCACAAATACATTGTTGGAGGTTATGAAAGATTGTGAAAGCGAACGCTTGCAATTTATTCGATACAACCAGCTTAAAAGTTACGATCATAAGAATACATTCAATTACGAGATGCGTTGTGGAACATACGATGGAATTTAAACCCAATGAAATCGGAAAAGCATTTACCTCAAGATACATCGGCAGTCAACGGAACAGCAGAAATAATAAACAAGATGCGATGGACTTATGTACGTCATTACGGCCGACCAGATTTGGATAATCTTCACATGTAATCCGAATTGGAAAGAGATAAAACGTTACTATTATCAGGGGCAAAAAGCAATTCAGCGTCATGACCTAACGGCTCCCGAGTGGTAACAAAATTGACTCGTTTAATTATTTTATTGTTAACTACTCACTTTTGGGATCACACGTTGTTGGCGATATTCGATTGAGTGGAGAAGAAACGAGGTTCGCCTCATGCTCACATTTTAATTTTGGCGTCAAGACAAAATTGGTCCAGAAGAATCATCAACTAATTTCCGCTGACATGCGGTGCTTCAATATGACCTCACCTGCATGGAAAATGTAAGAAAAAATTCGCAAAGCCGCCACGAATACTACTATCACGGAATATTGTTCGGGTATCCAATATCGACGCAGAAGAAACACGTGAGAGAATGTGAGGCCACACATTAACGACGTAACTGCCGAATGCTACAAATCAATCTGAATTTCATAATCAGTGGGTCGTACCATACTCACCATTACTTTCAAAAATTTATAAGGCTCATAGCAA
Organism: Dione vanillae; assembly: GCA_037178615.1. NCBI lineage: Eukaryota > Metazoa > Arthropoda > Insecta > Lepidoptera > Nymphalidae > Dione > Dione vanillae. Next base: position 182,887 of record JAZFAU010000278.1, on the reverse strand, counting down.
TGTCGAGCTTTGCGGTTCTGTAAAATCAATTAAGTACATTTGTAAATATATAAACAAAGGCAACGATTTGGCCATATATAGGGTACAAAACGTAAATCAAAACGACAAAATTACACAAAACAAATGGGATGATACATCAGCAGCAACGAAGCTATTTGGCATATTCTTAGCTTTCCCATATATGAAAGAGATCCTGCTGTCCAGCATTTAGCAATATATTTTGAAAACGGTCAACGTGCATACTTCACTGAAAATAATGTTCTCCAAAGAGCGATTGCGGCTCCAAAAATAACACTGACTGAGTTTTTTACATTGTGTTCGCCGCTTTCTAAATCAAGAACTTCTCGCGCATAAAATCCAAATACTGGTTAAATATTTAACAAAATTCAACTAATTTATATTTAATATTTTACAACTAAAAATCTAAAAGCACTACAAAGTATGTAACGTGAGAAAATAAAACATAATTTTGGCACCGCAGCTAACTGTTCGGAAGCGTCGGCACGCACTGCTGGCTCTAACGTTATTTTGTACTGGATATAAAATTGTATAATGGTTTATGGGAATTCCAGTGGAAATTATTCTATTGTACGTTTTTAATAGATAGTTTATTATAAAGTAATTTTTTAAACTGTAGTGAAATAATTACCTTATATTATATTTATGACTATTTAGGATATTTGCGTGCTTCACTTTGTAGGTAAAGGCAACTGTATCACTATCACATCACTCCTCTCCTATTCTCCTATTCTATCTTATCTATTATTACAACTATTGTATTTATTTAATTTAGTCAAAACAACAATTTTCCTTCATACAATGTATTAGGTAAGGAGAACCTAGTGTCACGACATTAAATTCATAAATTTACACACGAATTAGAGATATTGTGAGTAGACTAACGAATATCAATGCCGTGCCTTCCTATCACAAAAGGAAAATGAAAGTTATTTATTACTAATTCCCTCGAGTGGGGATCGACAATCATTGTATTACAATCAGACGCTGTGCCAATACACCAGGGCTTCAGCAATGGATGATATTTTTATTTTACATAATTTATAATAAGTAAAAAAAATCATTTCACAATTGAATGACTGACAGACAAAAGTATAACTTGAAATTTGACTTATACTGACTGACTGACTTATACTTTGAGTATAAGGAAATAGGTTAAGAATTTTTTCTAAATTCAAAAGGGAACGGGATAAAAAGGAATTTTTCGTCTTATAGTTAAAATAACGGGCTAAAGCTTGTATTTTATAATTTAATTGTCGTTGAAACTTGTTAATACTAATTTTGGTATTAAAAACAAAATTTCTAAAAGCGTTGGTACGCTCCGCTGGCTTAATTGTACAGTAAACAGTTTATAACTCTTTATAGAGTCGAGATATTTTTTATTAAAATAATGATCAAATAAATATTGTATGGGATTCAAAAGAAGAAGATTTTGGGTTCAAATTGCACTTGGTAAATTCATTATTTCCAGTTCGCCGCTTTTATTGACATAGTGTGGTGTTGAGTTACCGGAAGTAAGATGGGTATAAAATGTAAATAACACCAAAGGAAAGCATGCATACGAGAAATAAGTATTAAAACTAAATATATTTTAATGAGTCAGTTGTTAAAGGTAAAAAAAAATAATTCTTTGGATCAGTTCAAGTCGATTCATTCATATCCTTAGGGGGATTTTGTAGAAACACTCGCTTAAATAAAAAATAATTCATAATTATAAGTCACAACTTGCTCGAAACTAAAACTAAATTCGAACACAACAATATCATATACGAGTAAATACTTGGTTCAAAAGAACAAATAAGTTCAAACTTTGTGTAATTAAAATGTCTTCAATTTTGTAACTTCCGTCTGAACAAGTGAAATTTTGAATGCCTCAGGTGCCATTTGTTAAATACAGGCATGCTCTTAAGTAAGTTCCTAAGTGGAATCTTAAGTATAATTTTATATTTATTTTTGTCATTGTAATTTACTTGAAGTATTAAATATTAAGTTGTTAACTAGGCAAGCCAATTTAACGTACAATATGATTAATTTATAAAATTTTGACATCACATTTCTGGCAAGGACAAATAAATAAAATAAAGCCTTTGACTTCAATGTATATTAAGTTAGGTTATATATAAACTAAAACAGTAGAATATACTAACTCACAAATTTACAACTGAGACGTTTGTCTAACATTTGTAGACAAAGAATAAAAACAAATAATTTAAATAATTAATTTAAAAATATTTAATATTATTTCTTATAATAATGTTCAATAATTTTGAATTGAATGAGTTCTTTTGAATTCAAAAGCATCTATATAAATTATAATTGAAACTTACATTATTTTTTTTTTTTTTTTAATTATTTATATATAAATACAAAGTTGTATATTACATTTTCTTCACAGTCTTAAGCTCTTTAGCTTGTCTGACCATTGCACATTCCTAGACCTGTTTAAAAAATATATATATAATTTTAAAACTATAATATTAACATATCGTTATAAATGCTAAAGTTAACATTCTCTTAGTGAAGTAAATCGAATCTTTGACAATATATCAACAGCATAAGTATGGCTTCGAATCCCACTAGGGGTTAATTATAAGGGGTTAATTATAAATTATTTGTTTTTCTGCTCCAGTACAATAAAGTACTGTAATTCGACGATTCATATTAGAAAAGTAGATCACGCATACTGAAGAACTTTGTCTTTTTTCGCATGAAGATGAAATACAAAGTAAAATTACTTGAAGACTGTTGTGACTGACAGAGGCATAACGTCTACCTGTAAATACGACGGTTTGTGGATTCGATTCCCGTTCGGGGAAGATGAATTTTTCTATATCCATTTTCTTCACTCGGGCAACTAAGCAAAGCACGGCGTTGAGTTCCGCCACTCAATAAGCAATGCCTCAAAAAAGACGGAAAGCAGGGATGGAGAAATCGGAGACAAAACAACAAAGTGTCTTAACACTAGGTGCTAAATGGAAGAAAAAATGGGAAAAATAAAAAAAAATGAATTCAGAGCTTTCGTGTATAAATATTGAAGACAGTCCCACTTCATCGCAACAGTGTCATATAACAAAATGTAAATTTAATTTATAAAACAGTTTTTACTCTATAGTAAGTGTCCCTAGCGCCGTCCGACATCTTTAAAGTAGAAGCGGGGAGCATTATTCTGTTGACACTTCCCTAGTATCAATTACTCGCTTGATAATGAAAAAAAGTGCTTTTATATTTTTATGAAAGTAAAATAAATGATATGGTGTACAGTAGGAACCTAGTGTTAAAACTCTCCGCTTCCTTTCTTAATATAAAGTGTCTGTAAAATAGATTGAAAAACGGGGAACGGAGTGTTGTTACAATAAATTCCCTCTGCTTACCCTACTATATAAAATATAGAGCTATGTAAGGCTTAAAAAGTATCATAAAGACAATGCACTGTGAAATAAAAATAAAATTACCAGAACAGCGTCATTATTCGAAGTAATGGAAAAGTTCAAACATAGTTTACGTTTCTTTATAGAGTAAACTTATTACAAGCGGAATCACTACAGTGGAGATTGGAAATAAATCTCATTCGAAATTGACGACGGAACTTTATTTTCTCGACGTCATGTGACGTCACGTTTTGTGGAGATTTTGTCTTTTGACGTAATAAATGGGAGTTCGATTCCCATCTGATGTATGCTTTATTTTCAACTTTAATATTTATTGTTATATACGGAGTACAAAATATAGAGTGGCAGAACCTAGCGCTGTACTTTTTTTACTTGATCGGTACAGTTGAAATAATTGTAAATCTAAATTATGTATACATATATTTAAACACTTCTACTAAATATAAATATACTATTATAGACATTGTATTATAAAGTTTTAATAAAATTTAGTATGCGGCCGAATACCAGTATATGAGTTTAATTACAATACTAAACTCATAACTAAACCTAGATATCCCTAAAATAATAACATAAACCTAGATATGCAAAACGTAATTCATATATGATTTATTTACCTCCATTTACGGTCGTTCACGGTCACGTATTAAACAACTGTACTTCAGATATCTCTCCAAACAATATGGGTAGAAAGTCATTTTCTGGATAACAATCTCGGTGTTTGACGAACTTTCACTGAAAAATGACATTTTTTTTAATAGAAAAGCTTGTGGAAAGTTTCTAGTTTCTGATGTACAAAAGAAGTGTAGTCGTGGTTTATTTATGAATACTTTTGTTACTGGTTGCAGAGGAAGGGAATTCAATTTTGTAGTGAAATTGTGATTTTGTGAAGTAATTTTAGTTACTCATTGAACTTAAAAAAGTTATTATTTACAACATAAACTGAGACGTTATGGACTGTTAAGGACAGACAAAATTTATATTTTAACTAATAACAAAAAAATGATATTTATGTCACTATTATATTTATATCATTCTGTTGTCCATCTATCTGTACGCAGTCAAAAGATATGTATATATATATATATATATATATATATATATATATATATATATATATATATATATATATATATATATATATATATATATATATATATATATATATATATATATATATATATATATATATATATATATATATATATATATATATATATATATATATATATATATATATATATATATATATATATATATCGCGACGGCGTAACGTCTGCCTGTAACGCGACGGTTACTGGGTTCGATCCCCAGTCGGAGAAGATGGATTTTTCTATTTCCATTTTCTTCGCTCTGGCATCTACGGCAAAGCGCGGCGTTGAGTTCCGCCACTCAACACACAATGCCTCGAAAACGGCGGAAAGTGGGGACGGAGTAAAGCAGGGACTAAGTAACGGAGTGTCTTAACACTAGGTTCATATGGTTCCTGCAGTTCCCTCTGCCTACCCTGCCATGTGCGGGATAAAGCGTGAAGCTAAAAAAAAAAAAAAAAAATTAAAAATATATATATATATATATATATATATATATATATATATATATATATATATATATATATATATATATATATATATATATATATATATATATATATATATATATATATATATATATATATATATATATATATATATATATATATATATATATATATATATATATATATATATATATATATATATATATATAAACAAAAAGAAACAAGTGTGTTATATAAAAGCATTAAACGTATGAAAATCAGAAAACTGAGTCGGTGTTAAAACATTTTATGTAAATGATGCCTCCACGAGTCCACTCTCGCTGGCCACAAATCTGCGCCCCTGACATCTGGCGTTAACAGTGTGGAAATGTGGACTGGATTAACGTTTTAATGTGAGAGTGTTATAATTTTATGAAATGTACGTAAAATACCTCTTTTATTTTTAGCAGACCTGTTTGTTGTGTGTTATAGTTTTGGAGTGGGAATTGAACCCTCAAACCGTCGCGTTTACAGGCAGACGCTTACGCCTCTGCGCCACGACGGTCATCAGTGAATTCAAATGATATTAATGTTTATAAATTATTAGTTGAGTGTTTATTATTATAAATTTAAATTTGTGGCCATATGTACACACTCTTGTTGTATAAAGAGCAAGAGCTACAAAGCAATTTTCTTTATTCCATTAAGAAAAATATGTAAAATACAGACTTATAGAAATAAATTCAGCGAAGGTTGGTTGGAAGATTTCTTCCAGCCTACCTGTGAAAGTCGGAGAAAGCAGTCAGCAGCGAAAATACAGATAAAACACCATGTAAAAATAAATAAAAACAAAAAAGCCAACACATAAAGCATAGAAAATATACAATTGTTTTTCTCTGATATTCCAATTAATTTCCAATTCCATTCTTACAGTCAAATGCGACACCACCAAGCCATGTATATATATATATATATATATATATATATATATATATATATATATATATATATATATATATATATATTTTATTTTTTTTTTTTTTTTTTTTTTTTTTTTTTAGTTTTTTTTTATTTTTTTTAGCTTCACGCTTTTATCCCGCACATGGCAGGGTAGGCAGAGGGAACTGCAGGAACCATACGAACCTAGTGTTAAGACACTCCGTTACTTAGTCCCCACTTTCCGCCGTTTTCGAGGCATTGCGTGTTGAGTGGCGGAACTCAACGCCGCGCTTTGCCTTAGATACCAGAGCGAAGAAAATGGAAATAGAAAAATCCATCTTCTCCGACTGGGGATCGAACCCAGTAACCGTCGCGTTACAGGCAGACTTTGCGCCTCTGCGCCACGATATATATATATATATATATATATATATATATATATATATATATATATATATATATATATATATATATATATATATATATATATATATATATATATATATATATATATATATATATATATATATATATATATATATATATATATATATATATATATATATATATATATATATATATATATATATATATATATATATATATATATGCGACACCACCAAGCCATGTGTATATATATAAATATATATACACATGGCTTGGTGGTGTCGCATTTGACTGTAAGAAAAGGCAATCTGCTATTCAAAATATATACGAGCCGTTCATAGTAATCTATAGCGGAAAAACTAGCATGCGTGTCAACACGCACCCACTCGTGTTATAATGCTCAAAATAGTATCGTTTGATTTGACTGTTTACCAGTTTTGATGAAGGACATCTTTTAACTATGTTGTTAGTAGTAAAAAGAGGTTCTCGTGATTTCTTAATACGTGTTAGATGTATAAATATTAATTTAAAATTAAAAATAATAAGCATATTTTATATATGTATTACTCTTTTAGAGAGACATATGTTTAAAAAATGATTTTGAAAACTCTACCATCTTTACTAACAACCTTAAGCTAGAAGTATACGTTCAGTACTGAAAAATGTCAACTTTCTATAATAAATTGTTATAAAAGAGGCTTTCATGGCGCAATACAGCAAAATCTATACGAGATATGGTTTTTCATCTCTTTGAAAAAAATAAACCAAGGTGTTGCTGTTTTATGTGATGCTTATTATTTCTGATGAAAAACATCTTATCTTACGTGAACTTAAAATAATATTCCAATGTGAAATCGGATGTTTCAAAACGGCCAAGCATGTAGGATATCTCAGGATGACTATGCACGCATAAAATTCACGTTATAATACCATAGGTAATCCTTATTTCCTTTTTGTAACACAAAATCAACATGTAAAAACCTCATCTATTGAATATTTACAGAGGGGCTAATAAAAATATACGAAATGATTCTTCTTCTTCTTCTTGCTGTGCCTCTTCACTATTGAAGGTTGGTCGTTAGTTCCCTGAAACTCTTCCTATCCATGGCCAATCGGAACAGTTGTTCGACAGAGGTGATGCCTGTCCACTCCCTGAGTTTTTTGAGCTACGACTTTTTCTGGCGTCCCGCGCCTCTTTCCTTCCACCTTGCCCATCATGATGACTTGCAGCAGATTATACCTATCGTGCCTAGGCACATGACCGAGGTATTCAACTTTCCGCTTCTTGATGATTTGTAATAGCTGTGGGGTCATGACTTTTTGCGTCCAACTGATGCGAATCATGCGACGATAATAACACCACATTTCGAATACCTCAAGACGTCGTCGCGTAACTTCCTTTAGAGTACATGTTTCGCAACCGTACAGTACAACAGGCCAGATGTAGCATAGGAGGATTCTTAATTAGAGCTTGATGTGAATTCGTCGACAGCACAGAATTTTCCTCATGTTAGTGAATTAAGCTCGGGCCATTTCTATCCGGGTCCTGATATCTTGGTCTGATTCCCATGTTTCATTTACCCAAGCTCCAAGGTATTTGTACTAACGAATCTACTCTAGATTTTTGCCTGCTACTTGTATTGTTAGATTTAAGTCAGAGTTTCTGGAAACTACCATTAGTTTTGTCTTGCTGATATTGATTGATAATCTAGCTTTCTCACTGCTATTGTTCATTTTGTTAACTATTTCTTGCAGGTCTTTTTCTATTAACGCTATCAAAACTGTATCGTCGGCATAGCGAAGATTATTGATGGTCTGTCCATTAATCTTTACACCAGCTGCAAGGCCTTCTAAAGCTTCTGATATAATAGCTTTTGAATATTAGTTGAATAGCAATGAAGACAAAATGCAACCTTGTCGAACGCCCCGTCGAATCTCAATTTCATCTGTATCCTCGTTTTCTACCCTAACAGTGGCCAGTTGGTTCTCGTACAGTTTCCGAATTATCCTTATGTTCTTCCCATCCAGTCCAATGTCACGTAAATGCTCCAGTAACTGTTGATGTTTCACACGGTCAAAAGGTTTTTCATAGTCTATAAAGCACATCAGTACATCGACTTGCATGTCTCTGCATTTCTGAACTAGAACATTTAGGGCAAAATGGGCTTCTCGAGTCCCAACACCTGAACGAAAACCGAATTGACTAATGACTAATAATTGAATTGACTACGAAATGATACTTCCACTATTTCTGTTTTTTATATACACGGAACGTTTTATTTTATACGGAAACATAAATTTTTCGAGAAATCCAATTCGTGATAGAATCAAAATTATTAGTTAAGCTTGTACTCTTACTTCTTCGAAATTCTTTTGAAACAAAAACCAAATGCGAAAAGTTAGTTATGTTGCTTCTTAACCTTTAACTTGTTGTTTAAGGGAAATATTCAAAGAAAGGTGAATTTCAGTTTCCGCTTAGAAATTTCATCAAATAGCCAAAAGGATTTATCTTGTCTTCTTATCTATATTGAAAATAAATTGTATATATATATATATATATATATATATATATATATATATATATATATATATATATATATATATATATATATATATATATATATATATATATATATATATATATATATATATATATATATATATATATATATATATATATATATATATATATATATATATATATATATATATATACTCTATGACAAATGAATTGTATAGTTGTTTGTTATAATATGAAGTAAAATGAAAATTAAAATTATGTGATATTTTAAATATTTCCACACCATATAAAACCTTAAAAACTTATTTTAAATATGTAAATCCTTAAAAATTTAACAAATTGACTTCATCTCGTATCCAGATTGATAGAGATGATCTTTTTTTCCTGAAGAAGTTATAGGGAATGTATGTATATGACTCTACCTTTTTACGTGAATCAAGAAATGTAACTTTCATATAGCATTGTAACGCTAACAATAATGTTTCATGGAACGAGCGTAATAACAGCGAGTGATTGCGATGTTATAAATTGTTTTAGATTAGGGTTGTCTTTAAATCAAAACAAAAAATAAAAGATTACGAAACACAAAACGAAGATTTCTTATAGGACTGTCAAAAACACGTTTGTCAGATGCAGAATTCATCTTGTCGTTTCGATCATTACTCAGTCTAATTGCTTCCATTTTTTTGCTCTGTCTAGATAAAATGCGTTGTTAAGTTTCGCAATTTGACAAGAAATGTAGCAAATGAAAGAAAATGAAATTTAAATTAATATAGTGGTAACACACTCTGTTTCCTGCTTTCCGTCCAATTTTTAAGTGTTTCTTCAGAAGGAGCTCAACGTCGCCATAGATTCAATCGTCTTCATAGGTTACTGTCATCTTCTTAATTAAGTGATTGGTTAAAACACAATGCGTAGCTGAAACAACTACACCCCAAAAGGCAGTATAATAAGGCAAGGCCCAACTTGTTCTAGATATTTTCCCAAAGTATGTACATAGGTCCTGGTTTTTTCGTTACATATCAGGAAACTGTATAAAAAATAGTATATTATAAAAACTAGCTCTATCTTTCTACATTTAGATTCAATCTCACAAAAATAAAAAGTAACTGTCAAAAATAACAATGTTATGTTCTAAAATTAAGTTAGATTAAATTATATATATATATATAACGATATCCTAGTGAGTCAGTTTAAAATCCGTTTACATTCATTTGACAACCCTGACTTAAGACATGTGTTAGAGCCCTTTTATCGTCTCAGGAACCCTTACGAGACTCGTCATGTGAAAATTCATTGTTACATCTTACTTCTTTTTATTTCATTTCCAACTGTGACGGTTTATGGGTTTTGTTTGGTGACGTCGAATGTTGAGGTAGAAAATGTTAAATTTTTAAGAAGTGCGGATTCGAATCCTGCTATGATCCATTCTTTATGAATTTTCTTAATATCCTTTTTTCTTTAGCTGCACTTTAATTATAAATAATATTTTTTTCAATCTTGAATTTTCCATACGTTTCATATTTAGTGATGAATTTCAATGTCTCTTAACAAATAGCACTAGGTTCCCACGGTAACTGCGATACCCTCGGCCCTTATATAGAGATGTGATGTGAAGCTTTATAAAAGTTACCAGAGCGAGCAAATTAAAATAATTCATTCCCCCTAGTGACTTCGAACCTATACCCATCTTATAAACACAGATGCTATGTTGCTGAGCTATAACTGATAAGCTGACGGTGTAAATTAAACTCAATAAAAATGAAAAAAAAAATCAACCAAAATCTTATACGAATACCGATATTACTTGCCTCTTAGTATGCAAGTTAGTACAAGCGTCTTGTTAAGTCAACCTAAATGGCTTTACTTGTCGAACCGTGTAAGTTCATTAAATAGTAATTACTACTAAATTTATTGTAACTAAACAATAATTTATTAATTTTCTAATTTATTTTTATTTTTCACATTTTTTTCCTGCATGGTGATGGGCAAGTAAAAAATATATATAATGAATATTTCCAATTATAACTGAATTCACATTGTTATACGTTTATATAATATCGTAATTTTATAAGAATTAAAATAACTTAACTCAAGTAAGGATTAAATCCCACAACTATCGCGTTAATATTCAGAGTGACGCTTAAAGTAACATGCTGATTATTTTGTACCCTACTAATAATTTAGATATGGAATTCGTAATTTTAGATTGTAAGGATGGATATTTGCTCAAATTTCAAACAAAAATTACTGAACGGACTTAGAACACAATTTACAGTTATATAGCTAATCGGTCCTATACCATCAGAATAACATAAAGGTTAGAATTTATGATTAGTAAAGTTGATTCACTTCATTAAAAAATAATGCTACGAGAACCGTCGAAGAGTAGAGTCGGAGTGTCGATGTGTATTTATAGGCGATAAAAAGCTTAGACCCCAGTCCAATTTCAGATTATGTTGTACTAACATATATAACAAATATACACATATGTATTTTTATTAAATTTAAAGTAATCTTTAAGTACGTATAATAAGCTGCAAAAATTAGTTTTCAAGTTTCACAATTGTAAAACGAAGCCTCCGTGGCGCAATCGGCTAGCGCGTTCGGCTGTTAATCGAAAGGTTGGTGGTTCGAGCCCACCCGGGGGCGATAAGTTTACAGCAAAACGTGTGTTATCTTTTATTATAATAATATTTCATTTTGTTATAATAATAATTTTAATGAATTTTCTATCTTAATACTTTTTCTGCTCTGTAAGTCAAAACTGAACTCAATCTTTGTGTATAGTCACTAAAGTATATAAGCGTAATGTAATACATTATGGATATGAAATTTTTAATTCCTCTCAAATTAGTGTGAGAGAATGTGATTGCGGCTCGAAATTGTATCCTATTCAATTTCAGAGGTTTATCGGTTCTGCGGTCTTGTTGTTGTAATGAATGTTGTTATATCCGCATCAATTATTCCGTCCTACATGATTTTACACGATTTTAGAGTAATTGAAAAATAGGTTACCTGAGAAATCAATTGGACTCGCCACGAAAGAAACAAACAATAAACAACTTCTAAAATTAACAATTTCAAGGTTGTAAAAAATTTATTTTACTTATAAAACTTGACCGTCGTGGCGCAGAGGCGTAAGCGTCTGCACTCGGGGGAGATGGATTTTTCTATTTCCATTTTCTTCGCTCTGGAAAACTAGGCAAAGCGCGGTGTTGAGTTCCGCTACTCAATACGCAATGCCTCGAAAAAGGTGGGACTAAGCAACGGAGTGTCTAAACACTAGGTTCGTATGGTCCCTGTAGTTCACTCTGCCTACCTTGCCGTGTGCGGGATAAAGCGTGAAGCTAAAAAAAAAACTTATTTTGGTGTCTTTTTCTGTTACATTGATGATTTTTTTTTAATTTTATCTTTATTGTCAGTTACTTCTTACCAATACATAATTACAGATCAACAAAAAAGGTCGAAAAATAGCAGAAATTTAAGAACGGAGTATCTTAACACCGAGTTCTTGCAGCTAATCTTTCTATATGGAAGATATAGTAAGATATTGACACTAGGTTCATATGGTTCCTGCAGTTCTCTCTGCCTACCCTGCCATGTGCGGGATAAAGCGTGAAGGTATAAAAAAGTTATTATAATACAAATTTTGAAAAAAGTTAAAAAAAAAGTTTGTTCATTATTCTTCTTTGGGGGAAAAATTTACTTAAAATTTACTTAGAAAGTATTTTATCTCGTACATCAACTGCTCTACAAATAACAAATATATATTCTTACCAGATTATAATAATATTTTTTTTCATATATAAAATATATATAATAATAAAATAATCGGCGTAAGAATAAAACAAAATAATCCACCCAGTATCTTCAAAGATATATATTTTTTTTTTTAGCTTTATCCCGCACATGGCAGGGTAGGCAGAGGAAACTGCAGGAACTTTACTTAGTCCCTGATTACTCCCTCCCCACTTTAAATTAAAAATTAAATTTTTACTATTTTATATCTCAAAAAAACTTCTGTAAGCTTAGCATTAAGCATAAGTTAATAGGTTACAAGTTTCAATATCCAGGACTGAGATATGATGTAGGAAACGTCATGTAATGAGGTCTAAAGGGACGAAGTGTCTTCGCGTATTTTGATGATGTGCAAGATTTCCTTCTCTGAGGATAAACTGAGCTTTCCTCGAGATAAATCGTGTATAAATCGTAGCTTTGAGCTTTTACAGTGAGATATATTGCTTTATAAACTTTAGATTCAGCGCCACGCTTTGTATTGACAGGTAGGGAAAAGAACTTAAATTGAATTATATATTATTTAAAGATATAGAAATCGTACGAAGCATTGGTTCGATTTTTAAGAGTATTGCAAGTATTTAAAAAATATTATTTTATTAATTTCATAATATTAAGTGACGTTGAAATCCAATGTAAAATTTTTTTTTTATATTTAAAACGTAGTGCTCTAGCCGTAGATTATCTCTGCATATCCGAAGTAAAACGTGAAATTAAACACAGTTTGACAATTTTAGTTACTATAATAAAAAATAATGTATGATGTGACCCTCTGTTCTACACATTATATCTATTTTTCAAGGCATAAAACGCCACGCTTTGTTTTCGTTTGTTCACATGGGTATTGAACTGGCAATCATCACATTTATAGCCACATGCTGTGCCACTGCGTAATGAATACTTTATCAAAATTATTTTACGCATAGTGTTAAACAAGTGGCATAGATGTCAAGATACACATTGTTTGTTAAGCAAGGCTCACTCTAGCCGCAAGTTGATGTGTGTTCAGACGGTCTCCTTTGAGCTTTACAATACAAGTTAAGCGGTAGCTTGTAATTGTCATTTGAGGATAGTTAGTATGGAGGTAGAGTTGCTATTGGGTTCCAATATATGGTGACTATTGTGAAGCTTAGAAAATACAACGGATATTTGATTATGATAATATTTAATTACTTTCTATTACAAATAATGAATGTTTTCAAAATCGAACAGTTCTGAATCATTATATATCACAGTTACAGCAGTGTTTTATTGAAACCATAAAAATAGCAAATTTTTATAGGACTCAAACCCACTACTCGTATTCTAAAACCTACTTCCTCTTATTGCGAAAATTTTAAATAATATAAATATTTCTTACGTACTTACGTTTATTTTTTTTTAAATATGTATAAAAGTGTTATAGTATATAAGTCTTTTTGTATTGTAAAACGAAGCTTCCGTGGCGCAATCGGCTAGCGCGTTCGGCTGTTAACCGAAAGGTTGGTGGTTCGAGCCCACCCGGGGGCGAAATAATATTTTGTATTAAAATAGTTAACAGTTAATAAAGAAATCGTCTAATATTTATATTTTTATCTTCAAGCTGGTAGAAAGCCAAGAACAATTGTCTTACAAAATCTAGGAAAAAGATTCTATCTTTTTCTTACTCTAACTTCTGACATCAACGAGCTGAGTGACGGCTTAAATTATAATGAAGCGAAAAGTAAATGATATAATCTTTGAAATATTTGGCTTACTATTTTTTTTAAATATTTGGTTGAAATAATTTTAATTGTATTCAGACATTTCATTTATTAAAGAAGACTATACATAACTTTAGTAGTTTCGATATAATCTTGCTCAATGTAATATTCGTCAGAATTACCTGATATATTTAGAATATAGAAAGTGATATACATAACTCTTAGCTATTATCGTTTGACAACACGGACAAAATCGCAACTAAGAACTTAAATATAAAGAAATGCAATCCTAGCTCTATTAAATAGAATTGAGAAAAATTAATTGAGCTAACTTGGCCTGAGTAAAGAGAAACAAAAAGTCATTAACAAAATATAAGAGCCACTCTGACTGACAAGCGCCCGCGATATAGTAAAATCCTATAGAGTAATTAAATATAGAGGTTTTATATGTAAATATATGTTTATATATAGAACTCTAAAGATTTTGGTAATTTTATGTTTTTATTATACTCATAATTTATAAATTTTGGTTTCACATCCAACACTCATTTTTTTTGAAACGGAACGTTTTCTGTAAAGGAGGAAGTAATTACAAAATATATATTTTTAAATGACTGAGGATCGTATTTCTATTAATTTATTTCATAATATTTATCTATAATAAATTTGAAAATATTAGAAAACTGTGTCGCAAGATCTACCCTTACTATTCCACTTTTAAATAACTTTGCTTCGCTGTGTATCGTATATTTAATTTTACTACTCATTATGAATCATTTCTTGAACAAAAACAAGCAAGAATGAGAGTGTCTTATCTCAAAGTTCCCTCTGTCTGTCTATATATATTCGGGATATATCGAGAAGCGAAATAAAATAAATGAAAAACGTCAAGAAGACGTCGTATTTATGAAAATTTTCATTTTAATTTAAATTTTTACATTAAATTTTCTTTATCTAAAGTAAACATTAATTAAAATTCCATAAAAAACCTACTCTACAATACGACAGTCAAATGTGTAATGCGTCGCGTGCATCTGTCTTTGATTAATGTAACTATCTGTCCAATATCGTTGCACTTTAAATGGTAATTAATTACACACTCATTAGTGGTTGTCAGTTCCAGCGATATAGTAGTTTTTGGAGAGCCGTGATAGAGACGGATATGACGTAGTAAATAATTGTGGAATTGTAGAGTCAAGTGTTATAATGCTTAGTAAAATATGCAGAAGATTTTTATTTTTACGGTGTTTTTTTATTTTGTATGTGTATACCGTATAGAGATAGTTTAGGAATCGTATAAGCGCTCTAACTAAATAAGTCATATCTTCTGTTATAAGCTATTGTTAGTTATTATAATTATTTTTGTTGTTTTTGTAATAACTCTGTGTTTTAGTTTCAAGTGTGTTAGGAAAAGCGTTATAATCTAAAAAATCAATCTTCAATCAATGAACGTATATAAAATCCTTAAATTTCTCAATTACTGACTGACAGACAACGTTATAAGGCATTTGGAACTTTAAATCAGAGAAACTGAGGCTCGGTTTTGAATTAGGATAGGATAACTTACCTACTATATATATATATCTTTTTTTTAAGTGTTACGGAACTCAACGCCACACTTAATCCAGTATAAAATACTGGAGACTAAGTGATAACAATTTAAAATGCGATTCATCATATTATAACGCGTTTGTAAACATCAAACTTGTTGTATAAAGCCACAAATCTGAAAATAATTTCCTCTTTATACATGTACACTAACAATTAATTTTCCATTCAATATGTTATAATTGAAGTAATTATCAAAACCAACTGTTATTATGGCATTATAATTTGCATAATGCTTTTAAATATTTGTTTTGTAACATATTTTAGGTGGTACTTTAATTTTCAATTGAGGTTACAATTTGTTTATGATTTTTATTTTTATAACAATATAAAAATCCAATTACAAAAAAGCAGTACAAAATATTCAAAGGTCATAACTTGGAATTCTACTAGTCATTTTAACTCTATAACTGTTTTAAAATAAGACTAAAGTATCTCCTAACTTAGACGGAATTTACAAAATATAGATACTAAAGAATTGTTTATAAATGTCATACAAATATAAATAGTGGCTTTGATCACTAAATTGATGAAGAAGAAAAAAAGCGATGAAGCGAAGAAGTACAAGTGGAATTTACACCCGAAAGTATAAATGCTCGTATTAATTATACTGTCTAAGAAGTTTCAGAAGTCTAAGAAGTTATTAATTATACTGTCTAAGAAGTTTCTAGGCAAAGCGCGGCGTTGAGTTCCGCCACTCAACACGCAATGCCTCGAAAACGGCGGAAAGCGGGGACGGAGAAAGCAGGGACTAAGCAACGGAGTGTCTTAACACTAGGTTCCCACGGTCCCTGCAGTTCCCTCTGCCTACCCTGCCTTGTGCGGGATAAAGCGTGAAGCTAAAAAAAAAAAAAAAAAAAAAAGAAGTTTTTATTTTTCTGAAGTCTACGCTATACAGGACTATAGATCTCTATATTTTATCTTAATTCCAGCTCGATATTTCCACATGATTTTGAGCATATAATTTTTTGGACAAAACAAATGTTCAAAGTTATCCTTAGAGTTTTTTTCCCGCTTACCTGCAGAATCGCCACTCTTCAGGGTCAGAAATTTGGGCATACAATGGTTAATGAAGTGTTGACTGAACTCTGTGTCTAACCTGCTATATGCGTGAAATATTGTGAAGATTAAAGTAGTATAATATATAGTAAGTAAGTATACTGTATATTACACTGTTTTAATCTTCACGCTTTTTCACGCATATACGAAACCCTCATAAAGTTTAAGCCTGTACATAAAGTATCATTCTGGATTGTAAATTTAACTTATAAATATTAATATGATTATAAACAACGCGTGCCACAGGTTTAAGTCAGATAAGGATAATTAATTCGAGAATAAAATCCATTTCGTTTAAATGATGGCTGCTTTTCATATCAAGAAGTGATATGTGTATATATAATAACCAAGTAATTATAGTTATAAGTATGTAATCATTTTTTTTATATTTTTAATGTGTTACTTTGCATTAACTAATAACGTGTAAAATTTTGAATACCGTGGAATTCAAAGCTGGAAATTTTATAATAGTCTTAGCCTAAAATCTTATAGCAGATTTTTACCTTTGACAGAAATAGGGACCGCTCTTGCGCAGCACAGTGTTTGACTGTAAACCTCTCTCTCTCTCTTTCTTCTTCTTTCCCTTTTCCCACTTTAGGTGGGGTCGGATCTCCTAATTAATTAGCGCCAGGCAATTCTGTCCTGGATTGTCCCTACGTCTAATTTGGCATGCTTCATTGTTCAGTGTTTGACTGTAAATAAAGAGTGAAATACTTTCATAATCGCTCTGGCTTACTAAAGCATTTCCGTCACTCAACAAGCAATATCTCGAAATGTGCAATTTCTATGACAAGCTGCGTAACTCAACGCCGAGATTCGTCCCAGCAGAGTGGAAAGTCAAAAATAATTAACTTCATTTTGTATACAACCTACAACTATCATTGTTTCACTACTGCGCCAATACAGTTTCACATAACATATTTATTTATATGAATAAATAATATACCTATGTGTGGTTAATCGAGTACTAATTGTGTATCATAAATTTAAACCACAATTACGTCTAACTAAATTTACGGCCGTCAATAGTTTAATTATAATTAAGTTATTACATCGCTAAAATGACCAAAGTACAGCGGATCTTTTAAATAAGGTGCAGGTTTAAATCCAGCAATTATTTTATTTTCGGTCAGTCAGAGTCAGTTCTACAATTTAAAATACTATTAAAAGTATCTGGAACAGTGTTTTGCCATAAAAAATGAAGTACCTAGGACTGTGATTACTGTCTTCTCTATCTTACTCTCTCTCTATATTCTCTTTACGTGACCACTCTTGCCACTTGCTGCATTTCAAGATTTTCTAAACTCACCGCTATGCTTTCTACACGAGCGATTGAAATAAAAAACTTCAATTATCTCTTAATCAAAATATATAGAGATCCTTATAACATAAAATATAAGAATTATGAGAAATTATTATATATCAAGGTACGATATGCGTTCAAAATACTTAAAACGTTTTCAAAAGTAAAATCACAATTATTTTTATAATTAAGCAGTATGAAAATGAAACATTTCGTTTGTATAGAACAGTGCTTCTTAGCATGTCATCGAGGCTAGATCAAACAGTGTTGGCGAAAGAATAAATAAATTGAAAGAACACGACAGAGAATTTCACAAAAAATTCTCATAAAAATACCCACTGTGCTTTAAATCGTCTGCTCGATGATTCAAAATTATTAACCTCGTTTTATCTCTGAATAAAACTTTTAACAATTCCATTTCGTCATTAAATGTAATGTAAAAGTAGTTTTATATAATGTTCTAGGCTTAAATAAGATCTAGACGTTTTTTGCATAAGAATTTGTGTTTACATTAGAGACCCTCAAAAATAAAGTTTATTTTTTAATAATTTTTATATATATATATATATATATATATATATATATATATATATATATATATATATATATATATATATATATATATATATATATATATATATATATATATATATATATATATATATATATATATATATATATATATATATATATATATATATATATATATATATATATATATATATATATATATATATATATATATATATATATATATATATATATATATATATTGTTTTTAACATAAAAGAATTATGATAAAAGCAACAGTTTTTATGAAGATACGGTACTAAAAAATTTTTATTGGCCTTCTAATACTATATACAATATATTTATTGCGGACCGTCGTGGAATAGCGTCTGTCTGTAAACACTACGATTCTCAATTGAGGAACATGGATTTTTTCATTTCTATTTTCTTTGCTCTGGCACATAGGCAAAGCGTGGCGTTGAGTTCCGCCATTCAACTCGAAATAAGTGAAAAGCAAGAAACGGAACGTCTTCTACTGACCGATACTAGATTCCTATGAGTCTTGTGGTTCATATAGCATGAAGCTAAAAAAATATACCTTGTTATTTTATTATGAAAATGGACTCTCCACAGCGAAGCTTTGATGCAAGACAAACGCCTGTTCCATTGTAACTATAAAACAATATACACAAAACTATTAACGCTTTATAACGCTTTAATGTTTTCCGAAATAATCTTTCAATTAACGCAATACGTAGTAATCGCAGAATTCTGGTAGAAATCAAAGTATAGTCAAAAACGAATATCGCTAATAATCATAACTTCAAACTTAACAACTACTTCAAACTTACTAACGAACTGACCAGTTCATATATGCAGTTGGAAGTTTTCGGCCGGTCTAGAACTATTACTAATTCATTTTTAGAACGTACTTCAGTTACACTAGTAGAATCATTTCATATTTGGTTAGCTAGTAGGAGGAGCTCGTACAGTGGAAGTAAGCGTTATAGCAATTTAAAAGGGCCTCTTTCAACCTCTTGGCTCGAAACTCCAAGACTCTGCTATAACCTCCTGTTTCTACAACGTTATGTTCCCTGCACTTGCACGAAGAATGCTAAAATGCCAAGTAGTTTCTTCTTTTATATATCGACTGTAGCGCCAGATACTGAATTTACATATTATACACAACACTTACATATTATACACAACACTTACATATTATACACAACACTTACATATTATACACAATTAATCTTATTTCAAAGCGATCCAGGCAGTAGAATGACAAATATATCGCAAACTGATATCAACACATTTAACATAAATATTTCAGTTGTCTATAAATTGATTAAAATATTCAATAAAATGCGTATACAATTTTCAATTTTTTTTAATGTTTCAATTTTGGCAATACAAGCAAATATAAATATAAAGCAAATAAAAAAAAATCGACGAAAAATTCAAAGAACGCATGGTTCAGTGGTGAGAGCGCTTGCACTGTTCGCAAGAGGGTATGGATTCGAGTCCCGCTGCGTTCAAATTTTTATATGTTTTCTTTAAGTATTATTTCTATCTTCAACTGTGAATTAGATTAGAAAAATAGCATTCTCTCTCAGCCAAATGATTGTTTTTTGTAATTGTCTTTGGGTAGCAAAAATTTGTAAAAATCTCCCTACAGAGTTGCCAACAACGAAATAAATTGTATAAAGCATATAAGAATTTCGACGCAGCGTGATGAAGAACTCATGGCTCAATGGTCAGAGTCTTGCACGATTCGCAAGAGAGCGCGGGTTCGAGTTATCGTTCAAATTTTTATATGTTTTCTTTAAGTATTTTTTCTATCCTCACTGTAGATTAACGTTATAGCGCATATGATCGTTTTAAATTTACACTTAGCTTACTGGTCCTAGGCTTTAAGCTTATCACACGAAAATCCAAGGAAAGCTTACTAAGTAATCAACCCCACGTAAATAGCAGAGTTGTTTATTATATTATGAAATTTTTATATTTCATGTAGGCGAAAGGAATTGATTTCGACGGAATTTTTACCGACAGATTAAAAATTTCGAGAACATTTTTCAGACTACCGACTCTTTTATTAAAAACTTTTAGAGTTCCGTTCACGTTCAAAATGAATGATAAAATATAACAAATATTTAAAAACAAATGTATTGTTTGTAACTCAGCCTTTTTGTTTTTCCAAAATAATCTATATAACGAAAAAGCAATGTCAAAAATCAATAATTTCACTAAAATGTAAAGTATATTGTGGGGCTAGATAAATATATAAGAGAAAGAGTAAAAACAACTTAGCTTTCCATGGATTCACCGTGCGGGTGCCGAGCCCACCGTGTTGTAGGAAGAGGAGCTCCGAGCGCCTGGGACTTGCAACTCAAGTGTAGGTTTAAAGGGCCCCTTTAAAATTCATTAACGTTCACCTTCAGGTTCACCTTCAGGTTCAGGTACCACTAGCATTTTATTTTATTTTCTCATTTTAAAAATATATATGGCCACTCAACACTTAATATTTCAAATTTCTTTGAAAACTAGATTGCTTACCTTTTAAATAATAAAAAAGGAAATTTTAAGAAATTAATTGGGTTAAAGTATTAAACATAAAAAAATCCAATTTTAAACATTTTACATACATACATACATACATACATACACACATATCTTCACGCTCTATCTCTAGCAGGGTAGTCAGAGAGAACGGAGCGTCAAACGCTGCGGTCTCTGCATACCTCTTTCGCCTCGTTTTCCTTGTATATATTCATTACAATAGTAATAAAGAAGACAGATTGAGTAAACCAAGGCTTAACTAATAGTACGTAATATTTAACGACCAAATGAAGTGGTACCAGCTTAAGCTACTGATATCTCTTATCAGATGACATTAATCAGTTTAAGATGAATTAATGTTTGTAGTTTTGAGCGTGTTTGTGATAAGGCGGTTATTGATATTACAAGTCATTTGGGTCGACTTTGGTGTAACAGTTTAGGGCAAACCCTTAAATACTGATCTAAACTTTGAAAATCATAGCGGTGCGGAAGAAATATTTAATTGTAGTCTAGATGGTCGTAAATTCGATTTAGATCAAGAGTGTTTCCTTTGTTGACTATACATAAGAATGGTTCTTTGCCTCTAATATATCGTCATTTTGAACCAGGATAAAATTAAAATTTTATAACATAATCCCTCCAGTAAGAATCGAACTTACAAGTACTACGCGAATATTGGCCTCACCTCTCTTTTTTTCTTTTATCAGCACAATAAATTTTCGTAACAGAAAAAGAATCAAATGCCTCAAAACCATTCGATTGTTTGCAAGATTAGCGAACAACCTCGCAGATTGACAAGGGATTTACTTGAAAAGCCTCAGATTTGCATATCGGGGAGCTATAGATCTTTAGATTATGGTTAAAGCTTTCATTCTTATTAAAAAAATCTTTTAACATTTTTCTCAAGACCCAAGCTTTGTGTTGTTTTAATTTTTTTTTTGTAGCTTCACGCTTTATCCCGCACATGGCAGGGTAGGCAGAGGGAACTGCAGGAACTATACGAACCTAGTGTTAAGACACTCCGTTACTTAATCCCTGCTTACTCCGTCCCCGCTTTCCGCCATTTTCGAGGCATTGTGTGTTGAGTGGCGGAACTCAACGCCGCGCTTTGCTTTAAAAATTCATATTCCTCGACTGGGGATCGAACCCAGAAACCGTCGCGTTAGTCGCGTTACAGGCAGACGTTGCGCCTCTGCGCCACGACGGTCCTCTGTTTTAATTTTGATATGAGTTAATTTGTGTAACAATAAAAAAATTAAAAAAACAAAATTTTGACTGAGTGACTTTTTTCTGACAAATGTCTAAAATAATTATAGGTACTTCTTTCATATACAACGGTTTAAATGGCAAAAGATTATTGTCTAATTGCATTTATTAACTTAAAAGTTGATATTATGTTAATAACATTAATTGATTTTTCTTTTTCTTAAAACTTGATTTTTTCTTGATTTGTACTTAAAAGAAATATTAAAACTTACATACTTGTATTACTTACAACGAGTATAAACAATTTAAGAAATCAAAAGGAACAACAACAAACAGAAGTAAATAAAACTCAAATGTTTTCAGCAATCGAATTTAAAACATGTAAAGGCAGGTATTTTACCGGTTTACACTTAATCGTGACGATATTAATGAAGAATACATATTGAGAAAAATATATATTGGGTGGGGAAATACTCTATAGTATTCTATACTATGTATTCTTAAATCTTCATAAATGACCATTTTCTTTTCAATGATTGTTAAACTGCGAAAATAATCTCCATTTTAAATTGAAAATTCACCGTGACATGTATTTTATTTTTCATTATGATCAATTCCCGATCACAATAATAATGATTATAATAATAATATGTTAAATTAAAATTATGTGAGTACCACAAATAAAAAAGATAAAAAAGAAGAATCAACTCCTGCGCCAGTGTATATGGTATATGCATTAGTAAATATATGACAACTCTGTCTACCACGCTATGAGAAAAATAACATAACGTCAAAATAATAATAAAATAGCCTATTAAAGCTTTTACCTGTGCTTTAAGGTGTTTATTGCTCATCTACTACTACTGGCCTGTGGAAGCTCGCTTGTATTTTTTTGTATATATCTTCATATTAGTACAGCCTAGGAGACAATTGTTTTTTTCACTATTTTACCATTTAAAACATCACAAAGACATCATGTAAACGACATCTTTACTTCATCCGCTATCAAGTAACTCGTATCTCTTAAAAGCTCTGATAAATATTCCGAATTCCTTTAGTCCAATCGTTTGCTCAACCAATTTAGTAATTGCTTCCTTGCCTTTGAGATGCTATGTTGAAAATTTATAAGATTTTGTAGACAGATAAGAATTTGACGTTGTAAAATTTGCTGTGAATAAAAATTATAGCTAAGGTGTTTAATGTTATCTTGCGAAGTGAATGATGAAAATCGTTTTAAGAGACCATCGTCGCGAAGCAGGATAGCCTCCAACAAACTTGACAGTTATTCTTTGCTTACGATCTTGAGTAAAATAAGAATGAGTAAAAATAATTAATTTCTCCTGATGACAAAAAATCTCAATAATACGAAAAAGACCTCAATACTGCGACTTAGCCCTTGAATTTGAAATAAATTCAATAGAGCCTGCTCAATAGAATAATCAACAATTTGTTAACTTTCTGATGAATCCTTAAAATAAATAGTTTCACGACATATGTACTGGGTTTATCAAACTAGCATTATAAGATAGAGCGTTGTATATTCAAATACGAAAGATTACCACACTTCGTTTACATCCATACTGAATTTCGATTAATAGGCATATACTAAAAGAAAAAATCTG
Organism: Dione vanillae; assembly: GCA_037178615.1. Classification (NCBI taxonomy): domain Eukaryota; kingdom Metazoa; phylum Arthropoda; class Insecta; order Lepidoptera; family Nymphalidae; genus Dione; species Dione vanillae. The sequence goes on along the minus strand of JAZFAU010000278.1, from coordinate 158,764 downwards.
TCGTTTATTTTTGTTATTTTTAAAGTGCTAATCCACACTGAAGATGGAAAAATACTTAAAAAAAACCATTTAAAAGTTTGAACGCAGCGAAACTCGAACCCTCTTACCCTTCTTAGTATGCCCTCTTACACCGAACTTAACACCGCGCTTTGCTCAGTGTCCAGAGCGAAGAAAATGGAAATAGAAAAATTCATCTTCCCCGAGTGGGAATTGAACCTACAAACCATAATGTTTACAGGCAGACGCTAAGCTCCTGCGCCATGACGATTTACATCTTCTCTCTAATAGGCCAAGTACCTTATACATTTACGCGGTATGAAAAAATAATCTACCACTTTACGGCTGTCCTTTAGACGGTCGTAAAGCTTTATTTTCTTTAGCGGCTTAAACACAACTTTATTACACTTATAGTGGAAAATAATGATTTTATATTGTAGTTTAGAATTGCCGTTCAGTATTTTGTTTTAAATCTTTTATATTATGAAATCATTTTATTGTGAAAATGAGGTTAATAATCCTTTTTTAGCTTTACGCAATTGTTCTTTATCTTCAAATTTTTATTCTTGGCTGTCAAAAAAGTATATACAAAAAAAATCAGCAATATAATTTTTCTTTTAGACTCAAACGATTGAAATATTGATTACTATCGAATTAATATATTAAAGCAAATATCTTACTTAAAAAACACCTTCAATCTTATTCACACCTACCTGAGAACCTACTATTTTGACACTATTTTTCAGACGAAATATTCAAGGCAACCTTTTGAATAGTTGAACTCTAATAGTACTTTGTTAATAGACAAAAGCCAGGAGCAAGAAAATCGCTTCCCCAAGTAGATATATACCTACAATCATTGCAATATATGAATTTATAATATATGAACTTTGTCTATATTTTCTGCGCACGGCGTTGAGTTCCGCCACTCAACACGCAATGCCTCGAAAAACGGCGGAATATGGGGACGGAGTAAAGCAGGGACTAAGCAACGGAGTGTCCTAACACTAGGTTCGTATGGTTCCTGCAGTTCCCTCTGCCTTCTCTGCCATGTGCGGGATAAAGCGTGAAGCTAAAAAAAATATATATTTTTCTCTCGGAAAAAACAAATCCCATCGCCAAGTACCGCTTTCCATATATTAAAAAAAAAAAAAGAAAAAGATACCACAAAGTAAAAAAGAAATAAAAATTATAAAAACGCTAATTGCCACCTAATTGCACGCTAAGAAAATTTCTTTTAACATTACATTGTCACTACGCCTACATTATTAATGACACTGAGCTACCCACGAGGGGTGTGCCGCTAATTATGCTATCGATCTATACTTTTCCTTTACACATTTCTTAAGGCGACTATAGTTAAAAAAATATTAAAAAATATGTTTAAAAATGCCAATTCAGAGTAATGCTGGTGCATTAAAATGGTACTTCAGTTAGGTGACAAGGAAATTGCTTAAAATAAATAGCTTAAATAAATATAAAAAATAGCTTAAAATAGCTTAAAATAAATTAAGTTAAATACGCGGTCGTATGTACACGCATTTTATAATAAGTTCTTATTTTTTGTAAAATCTTATTTTTTGTGAACTATATAGATAATTCTTGCCTTTATTTATAATGTAAGGATTAGCTCCTTGCCAAGTTTACATAATTCTAGATCAACAAGGAGTAACCTATAGGTTTCAATTATACTGAATTTTATAGAAAAAAAAGGCAAAAACTTAGCACAAGCTCTCGTATCTTATGATTACTTTGACTATAAGATTTTATTCTTTATTCTTTATTCTTTCTTTATTTAAATATGAGAGATCACAAATGAGAAAAATACACAAAAGGCGATCCTATGGCTTAGTAGCCATCTCTTCCAGATAACCTTTAGGGCGAAAAGAAATATTTTACACTAAAAGAGGTAGGTAAGAAAGAACTATGAACTATTCCAAGTATACATAAACAAATACATGATACCTATAAGACAATAAATAAGATTATCTAGTATATTATTTCAAATTATCCATAAATATATACATTACATACATATACAAAAATATGTACCTACACGAACATACATACATACATACATACAAACATAAATACATACATATAACATACATACAATACAATACAAACAAATTTTATGTTATATGTACTCTGAAATATTCCTGAAATATTTGATATCAATTTCAGCTCGATACCTTTTCAGATGAATAGTCTTGGCTCCACTAAGAATGTAAAATCTTCAATTTAAAGCAGTTTATATCTCACAAATCTAAATGAGACCACTTTCAACATCGCATTTGATTTTACCAGAACGAATAAATGAACGAATATAATACGATACAGTAAAAATATTACCAGAATTCTAGACAAAAATTGTGAAAAAATTCTAGTTCTCGAATTTATACGTATCCGGATAGATTGTACAATCTTAAAAGACTCTTAAAGCACTTTGAACCGCAAACACTTATTTTATGCCTGATCGTTTGCGCGATCGCTCCTCATTTCCTCGTCGAAGCCGTTTATCCACTGGAATGAACTTCCGGGTTTCCAACGGATAATTGAAGGCTTTCGATAGTCTATCATTTGATTTGGGTGAAATCGGTTTAGTTTTTTCTAATATAGTAATATTGACTTAGTATCATTTGGTAATTACAGAACGTATTATTATATTCTGTATACATAATATACATAATTGAATAAGGGCTTTTTTAAACAAAAATAAAGGATAAGATATTTTTTTATATTTTTGATTATTTAATTACTTGGTCGATCAATATTCTCTTAAGGATTGAGAACTTTTGAAGTACGTTGTAAGTAAACATGTATTAAATATTAAAGAAATTTTAACCAAATTTTAGGTTTAAACTAAAACTTATCGTTGATATCTACCTCACATTGTCCCAAGAAGTGAATATGAAGTGGGGGGCGAAGTATCTTAAAACTAATTTCTTTTTACTCTGTCAAATAATTTTTAACAAATAATTTTTAAGTACCTGACTTAATGTATAACATTACTAGACCTGCTTAGTGGAAGTTCCATCATTTAAAACTCAAATATTTTCCTTGAACGTCACGGTTTTTACCTTCAAGCAGATTAGTTAGAGGTATTATCTGTATTTTAAGAATGCGTCTTACATCGTTTTCCGTATTCCAGCGGAAAAAAAACAAGACATTACTTGTCGAGTGTTGGAACTTAAATTTATACCTGATATAGTGATTCATGCTCTCTTCTTAGCATGCCTTCTTAGCATTATCTGCCTAGATTATCAATCTCATCGCCGGATATTGTGCTTTTAAGCGCTTAGAACCTATGACGTGTATTGTAATCAATAAAATATCTAAGCTTAGGAAATTAGCATTCATCGAGTACACTGAGCGTGAAGAAGATGTTATAGAAAATGTCATATTATATATTTTTATACACTATGTATAATTCATATAACAATGAATACGTAGTGTCTAAAACACTCTGTTTTACTTAAATTCAAAAAAAATAATAAAAATAAAAGAGGGATGTAACTCTACGCCATTAGTGTATATAGAGCGTTTTAAATTAATATCGAATCGAAGTAATATATGACTCGTATCAATATTTGTAATGAAAAAGTTTTCATTTCACATTATATGAAAAGTCTTTATAAAATCATGTACATTTTATAAAGACCTTTTATATGGACCTTTACGTATATTCTGATTATACATCGCTCTCATTTACCAGATTATATTATGTCGTAAGTATTACCTGATAAATAATAGGAGAAGGACGGATGGTTTATGAGTTCGGTTCCCACTAGAGAAAGATTGACCTTTTTTGCTTTTCATTTGCTTTCGGGTTCACCACTCAACACGCAAAGCCTCTAAAAGGTGAAAATCAGGGAACGGTGTGTTTTAATACTATGTTCTCACGGTTCTTCTTGTTCCCTCTGCATATCCTGCTGTGAGCGTAATACACTGAGAAGTTAAAAAAATGGAAAAGGCATGTATAAATATTGTAAAACTTTATAACTAATCTGTTACCGGCAAATAACACACAATCAGAATAACACACAATCAGAATGACGGGAGTATAGCAGGATTTTCTGAAAAATTTAACGAGAATAAGAATCTGGGATTTTATATCTTTTTCTTCAGATATATATAATTACTAGCTATAACTCGAATAATTTAATAATATAATACCAATTAAAATTCTAGCCTGCAAACATAGCTTTCATTAATACAATTTGTATTTGCACTGTAATGGAGTTCCCCGAGTTGCAATATATACGAGCTTAGTGTTAAGGCACTCCGTTGCTTTATTCCCTGCTATCTCCGTCCCTGCTTTCCGCCATTTTCTAGGCATTGCGCGTTGAGAGGTGGAACTGAACGCCGCACTTTGGTAAGATTAGTTATTATATAAAGCAAAACTTAAACTGAAATGATAAATCTTATCATGGGCAACATTTTAAAATATACAGTTTCAAATAGAACAAGGGACGTAAAAAGTCAGTCACAAGTAAATGATTTGACATGAAAACGAATAGCAAACGGCTCCGTGTAAAATAAGTATTTGCGGTCGACTTGAGAGATATTCTTAGAGATATTCAGTTTACTCTTCTTTGTTTAAATGGTCTAGCAATCATCGAACAATGGAATGGGGACAATGGTTAAGTGACAATCGTTATTTTGTTTCACGCTTCAATGGTTTTATATATTTTTAACAGGTTCGATTCTCATTTGAGGGTACGCTTTAAGCTTTATCTCGTTTAACATGGTAGGTAGACGATTTATTTATTTTTATGATTTTTAAAGTATTAATTCATACTAAGCAACGGGATTTGAACCTTCGTTTCAGCGAAACCGTCCAAGGGCTGTGATCACTAAGGCATCGTTATGAATAACACATGGCTTATAATATTTTCTTTACATATTTCTACGATTTAAAATATATATTATGGAAAAAATGTCTAATTATGGAAAAAAATGTCTGATGTATCAAGGTGCTAAGCTGTTTAACTCTACCTATACCAAAACAAATAAGAAATACAAAGACAATACATACTTTTAAAAGGTTACTAAAATTGCATCTTCTAAACAGTAACTCTTAATCCTATATCTAAATACAGTATACTTTTACACAAAATAAAAAATAAATAAGAATTAAAAACAAATAAAATCAATTAAAAAATAACCAAACTACAATCCTTTACCTGTATAATCGATGCCACTTCTAGTTTTCACAAATCACTGACTACTATTGTGTTGTTTATCTTTCAACTTTAAACCAATTAACATAGAAATAAGAGCTATTTTCGGTCGTCTTGTAGCTTGTAACCACTGTTGTAACTTGTAACTACTTGTTGTCTCTTTCAATCTCAGTAGCAAATATATCTTTGTGTACTATTGTTGCAAAGGATATTAAAAACTTGTTCTCTTTATTTCCATACTACCGACTTTTCGACGCTCATATAAAAATGTATCTCTTAGAATATAAGTTTTCTTATGTAAGTGAATTTTGTAAATTCTTAGTGAGAAAATAAATGTCTTTAAACCTAAAATATATATGATGAAATCAAGATCATTGATTTACATAATAATAATACCTGAAGATAAGGCTTAGGCTTTAACTTACAGCACCCGTCTCTCTATTGGTACAAATCCTTAATTCTTCCATCACACACTTGTATAATACACAGGGTACAGTATGTATGCTTTTACAATAGGATCCAGAAAATCATCCAAGAATATTTTATATAACAATTTAAACGAATTAATTAGTAAGTTTAAAAAAGATAACACACGTTTTAAATGAAGTCGCTGCAGTCCTTTTTAAAAGTATCATTGTCATTTATGAATAACTGTGATTTCCTCTGCTACCCTCATAAATAATACAAAGAAAAACAGTAATCTAACCTTATCTATGTCGTCTCATACGTTTGAGAGAACGTGTCATGTAAGTGATTGTTCGGCTTATGAATTTAGCTTGCACATACATGTACAAGTATAATAGAGACCTGTCTAAGTGCATATGACGGTCACAGGTTCTTTACCTTTATTTGAGTACAATTTTACTTTTAAAAAAATTTCAAATATCGTTTAAATAAATGCTAGTGAAATAATCAACAAATATAAGTTTTTGACGATATTTTCTATGAAGGATATCTGAATCACCAAATTATTTATATTATAAGGTTTTATTACATAATCTTTAAGTTAAATTTATCACACTCTAATAGAAGTAACCTCCACGTGTTTCAGAAAAAAAAATATTAGGTGTTCTTTTAAGGCATAGAAATTTAAAAATATCTATATTTTTATTATTTATAAGCAATTAATATAAAGGAACTTTCCTCACTGATGGAAATTCTCCATATTTTCCGTATGGGCAAGTAAAGTGCGCAAAGACTAAGTGTTATTTTTGAACTCAGTTGTACATGTAATTTATTCCATACCTTTAAATTTCTTCATCATGATCAGTCTATTCTAGTCCACTGGACATGAGCCTTTCAAACAGTTAACAACTAATCTCGATTTTCGACACTTTGTATTCCACCACTGCCGGTCATTATGTAATTTTAATATGTATAAGCGAAAAGTTTAGGTATATTTACGAATAATAATAATGTTTAAAATAAAACATGTTACAAAAAATGAAATAATTTTCTTTTTAGGGTTACGTTCAGGACTCGAATATATTTTTTTAAATTTTTTAAAATAAATAGTTTCGATGATATTCATGAAAAAAGCCGAAAATTGACCATTCACCCCCCCCCCCCCCCTAATCTCCGAAACTACTGAGCCGAAAAAATTTAAGAAATTACTGAATATACTTTATGGCTTGTAGATTACAGGAAAACTTAAGGATTTCATTAATTGAAAATAAAATGGTAAATTCGATAAAAATGTTTTTAGGGAAAAAACGTTTTCAGGGGAAATATTTCACTATAATGTGTACGGAACCCTTTCCACGCGAGTTCAATTCGCACTTGAACGATTTTTTTTGTAACTTCACACTGTATTTGACATAAAACGTAAGTAAGACTTACACTTTTCCTCCCTTTTATCCAATTTCTAAGACATTATTACTTAAGCAAAGTAGCAGAACTTACCGCCGGACTACGACAGTAATTTTTTTTATATAACAGGACGTATAACGTCAGTAAAGTATAGCAAAACTTCTATATAATATATCTAGATCATTTTACATTAAGTCAAAGGTGTGATTTTCAGAAAACCCTTCTATCAATCGATCTTGAACTGGCATCTTCGTTTCAACATTTGTAGAAAACATAGAATATGTTAAGTGAAGGTTTCTTAGAAAACTCTTATTCTATGCAGAATAAAGTTTAGAATTAAATGAACAAATTTCATATTTGCTACGTATAGAGATAAAGTTATGGTGGTAGAGATAGCGATCATGTTAAAGCTTCACTTATTTTCTTATATTACAATATGCAAGGCACTATATTTTTCTCTTATCACTCTGGTACTATATATAATAATGGATTAAACACATTTATTTTTACTACTCACTTAGAAAGTAAAAAAATTGTGTTTTGTGTTTACAAGGTTTGGTATCGTGAATAACCCTATAAAGTAAATGTAAAAGCAGTATTTATACATAAACTTGAAGTAATAAAAGTAAAAATTTGATTCGTATTCTTATTTTCCACTCAAAATTGACGAAAAATGTTTCCTGCAATATATTATTTAAAAAAAGTAATTCCAAAACCGCTTACACTACCAACAAACACTTAGCAAGCGTAAATGACGCCATCTTGCAACGGAAATTATCAGCTATACGCCAAATGGCTCCTGATACGCTTATCTTTGCCCCGCAAACTACCTATTCGATTCTTGATTCCAGATTCATGTACACCACTGTTACTTGCTATGATACGTTTCAAATGATATTCTATTGTAGGTTTGGTTGTACGTTTGGAAGGAAAAAGACATGGGAATAGATATGGAGAATGCATGGAATTTTGTGTTTTTATGTGTTTTACCTAGTTTTAAATTTGATTTGTATTAATATATTGAATATACTAGTGAATGAGGACCATCGTGTCGCAGAGACGTAGCGTCTGCCTGTAAACGCGAAGGTTTGTGGATTCGATTCCCACTCAGAGAAGATAGATTTTTCTATTTTCATTTTCTTCGCTCTGGTAACTAGGTAAAGTGCGGCGTTGAGTTCACGCAATGGCTCGAAATAGGTGAAAAGCAGGGACGGATGTGTCTTAATACTAGGTTCCTATGGTTCCTGCGGGTTCCCTGTGCCTACCCTGCCATGTGCGGAATAAAGCGTGAAGCTAAACAAATATAATAGGGATTTTTATTTCCATACTACATTTTGCACATAACAAGGTAGGTTAGAATGAACCTAACCTACCTTAATGAACCTTAGAATGAACCTTATGTTATGACATGAGGTGTTTAATAGCGGAGCTCAATGCTGCAAAATGTTTCAATGCCAGAGCGAAAAGTACGGAAATAATTTATCCTTATACGTACAGAAATGACTATTATCAAAAGAAAAATGCAAGGAAAGGTTCACTATTTAATATATTTTCGTAAAACTTTCTAAGGTGAAATGCAGAGATTGACTTATCTATTCTACAGTCTAATAATAAAATTCTATGTGTTTAATAAATGATAAAAAATATAATAAATTTTCTGTTGTGTAAATATTTTGAAAAATAATATATATTCATATTTTTAATGAAAATTAATCTAGTAACTTTGACTTCCATAACTGTCATCGATAAAAAGCCTTTTTCATAGTTCCAAGTCAAATTTCATACTCAAGTCACGTATTCTCTGTTATTTTAGGTTCCTTAAGGGTCTGCTCAAAGACAGTTTATTTAGGACGTGGATTTATTGCTCGTTTCGATTTTATGAAGATTATATGTCCATGTAAAGGGGAATTTCTGCTTTGTTTCACGCCTAGGCCTTTAATAGCAACAGGTTTAATTATTTTCAATCAGATCACAATACGTGATAATGTTACTCAATTCTGGATCTCCTTAAGACTGTTCAGTGTGATAGTGTTAAAGCTATCACGTAATTGTGATCGGTGCGAGTTTGATGCTCGAGGATATTTTTTAATTAGAAGAGTCAAACAAGCAATTCAAGATTTTAGCTTTCATCCTCTCTATTTCTCTAATTCAAATTCAAATAATTTTATTCAAATAAAATTCATGATTCGTTTTTTGAACGTCAAAAACATTACCACCGGTTCGCTAAAGTCAATGCCTCAGACCTGGAAAGAAACTGATCCTATAATTTTACAGTTATTGATTTTTAACAATGACACGATTGAAACAGACTGGAGCGAGCATTTCATTCCCATAGCGTATTGTCATTTAAGTAATCATTAATTAGGCAATAACCTTAACATACAAACGTTTTTACACAATCATTTTAAATCGTGATATATAATGTTTTCTGGCATCCTATTGTAAAAGAGTACAAACTGCCCCATTAAAGAATTGTGGCCTCGTTGCAATCTAGTTATAGGCGCTGTAAGTTTAAGCCTATTTCTAGTTCTAGTATACATACTCGTATTATGTGAATCGCTGATTTTGGCAAAATCAATAATATTCTTTTTAAAATACCTATATAACATTTACAAATCATATAGAGACGCAAATCTATGCTTGTAGACAAAAAATCTTTAAATAAACCATTATTTGACCATTCATCATGACACTTTGCAGTTGAAATGTATATAATAAACAATACCAATGGAAATCTTCATTAACGAAGACCTTTGATTTACACTCTACAATGGTGGTGGCAGTAATTACAGGCGCGCTTTTGCTTTTCTTTTATGTACAGAATTTTGTTATTAATTTCAAAACTTTTGTTTTCTGAATTGTTTTGGTGCTTGAAAGCGGAAAATAAATTATTTGTAATGTTTATTTATAAAAAGTTGTAATATAAATATACGTACATACATAAATATATGTTAAAAGAAAAAATATATTGTTTTTAAATTTTAATTAGTTAAGATATTTTAAAATGTATATATTTTTATAACTTTTTATATCTCACACCAGACCAGTCCATCTTAATTATAAGAAAATTATTCAATATGAAATGCATTTTCTACTGATATAAATATCAAGTATCCGGAACGCTTAATGTATAATATGATCGGCATTTCAGTGAAAGAAAATAGGCAAGAATCATAAATTCTACGCTAAGAAAGTTGTAAGCATCTAATAGTTTTCAATAAAATAACTAAGCTAAACTAAATCATAATTTACTCTTATTATAAAGACCAGGCCAACGTGATAATATTAAAAATCATTTTCAATAAAAGGTTTATCATGACGTGATCGACAATCACCCAGAATTTTTATTTTACTTAAGAGATGGAACAAAGCGCAGGCGTTAAACTCCAACACCTCATTACAAGTATAACGTCATTACAATAGGGTTCATTGATGTCAAGCACCTATATAGTGAAAATATATGACAAAGCTAAAGCTTAAATAATTATAAATATTAAATTCCACTATTGTTAAACAAAAAAGTAATTAAAATCATCACGAGATAAGTACAAAAACAAATATCAACACAATAAACGTGCGAGTAATTTAAATGGATATCAATACACGAACAACCCAAATATTCATGAAGCGAATAATACTGTAGCTCCATTATATGTATGTAATTATATATGTAATGCATCTGTTGGTTGTGCATTTTAAAATAATTTTCTCGTTTCACTTATTTTTGGACAAGTTAATTACTTTTTTGCGGCGTTGGGTTCCGCAGTAACTGAGATGGAATAAGCCTAGATCTATTTTTCTTTATCCTAGATAACTAGTTAATGTCAACGCTTCTTTCGCCATCGTCTGGCTCAGTCAAGTGCTATAATATATAAGTGGCTTAGTGCGAGTTATTTTGGTTCTTTTTTTCGAATTAATGCCAAATTATAATATGTTAAAATAAACAATCTACACAGGTGACAAATACAATATTTAATATATAAGTTTAAGTTATACGTTTATTTTTTTTTCTCTTCTTACCATACTTTAGCAATCTTACGCAACCTTTCAAAGAGAACTTTTTTAAGCTAAAAAAATCTTTGAAGACGTACCGAACTATAGGAAAACTATAGAAATTTTACTATAATTCAATATTGTAAATATAACATACATTGACTCATCCAACCCATATAGTTACGTAAAAAGTAAGCCTAATACTTTTACAATTATGTCTCCAAATCGAATCTATGCTTTATATCTGTAAAAGTATATACTAGGACCGTCGTGGCGCAGATGCGCAACGTCTGCCTGTAACGCGACGGTTTCTGGGTTCGATCCCCAGTCGGAGAAGATGGATTTTTCTATTTCCATTCTTCTTCGCTCTGGCAAACTACGCAAAGCGCGGCGTTGAGTTCCGCCACTCAACACACAATGCCTCGAAAAAGGCGGAAAGCAGAGACGGAGAAAGCAGAGACTAAGCAACGGAGTGTCTTAACACTAGGTTCCCACGATCCCTGCAGTTCCCTCTGCCTACCCTGCCATGTGCGGGATAAAGCGTGAAGCTAAAAAAAAGTACTACTACAGCAAATGTACAAGTACGTATATATGAATAACGAAAGCAATCTTGAAAGAATTCACTAATGGGAGCAAAATGCGAAAATTACCATACTGTAAGAGACAGACCGCCTTTTGTAAATAGACGACGCTTTTTCGTGATTAAACATGTAACTTAATTACTTAAAAGCTTTTGCAAAAACACAAAAAGCACATTTGTTTTATATCACAAAAAGATGCTCTAATTATTGGTAAAGTTTTGAAGGAAGATTTTAGTTCGATGTTTATGTGAGTTAAGTTTACTCTTTTTAATCACAATCTCTTGATCATCTTATTGTTATGACAAGTATTTAAAAATAAATAGAGTAGTATACGCTGAGCTTATACGCTGATTATATACCAAGAAAAACCATAAAAACTTTAAACAATATCACAAATAAAACCTAAGACGCTGCGTTCTTCGTTTTTTTGAAATAAACGGTAATTAAATAGAGCTTATGAACTAATAGTCCGACTAAAAAAATTGTATTAGTTAGTTACTACTTATTGAAAAGTTATACATCACGTATTTTACATGACAATTTAACACAAAGCAACCTCAAAAACATCGAGTGTTTCTTTTGTTCAATTACGAATTATTCTTAATACATAAAAACATATAAAAAAGCTAATTTCATATATTAAATACCCAAAACTCGATTCGAACCTTGAACCATTCTGAATATACAAACAACTAAGCCACGATACTGTTAATTATGTACACAGTTACTATCTTATTATAAGTTTTAATTATATCTGCATATTCGAAGCGCAGCGTGCATCTGATGCCGTCGCTATATAATTTATTACTACAAATTAATTAATATATAACATTTGTATTGCTCAGTAAATCTTAGTGAAGATGGCCTGTAATTGTCAGCGTTGTTACAGTTAGTGTTTTATGGGTCAAGCTATATTTAGTGATTGATCACTCCGTTTCCATATATTGAGTGTTTTTTCTTTAAGATATTAACTATTAATAAATAATTATTAATACTAATTTTCTCTATCTAGTGAATTTTGAATATAATTTTCCGTATTTTAGCACTTTATGTCTAGATATTATTGAGTACTAGTGAGTTCACCGCGTTGTTGCGTTTCACTTTATTAGCTTAAAACTTTTTAAGTATGGTAAAGTTAGCCAGCGGAAATAGTCTTACTCTCGGCCCCCGAGGGGGGAGAGGAAAACGGCTTCAGGGCATCGCCCTCTTGCCGTAAGGTTCCTCCTCCGCCCATCAACATGGGCGTGTCATTGGGTTGGGCATACAGCCCTGGAAAACTTGTCTGCAGTGGGACAGGATTTTTTGGGGATTCAAGGGTTGGGGATGAGCTATGCGCTACCCGGGCGGTCAGCCCAGCCGAGTGAGACCCTCGGTAAACCGGGGGAGGCTCGGCTTAAGCGACCAGCGACCGTGGTAGCAGCTCAGGAGTCGGTAGGAGGGGGAAGGATGTCTCGAGGGAGTCTTCGGCGGTCCGGCGGACGGGAGTGCCACGGTGCGATGTCCCGGATGTGCGGATGCACCGAGGTATCAGCGCCGTGGTAGGCGCGGGTAGCGAGATGGGTAATGTGACTCTCGAGGCTTTCGATACGGAGGTCGCGCTGTATGGTAGCGTTCCTCACGTATCGAGGAGCCTGGACGACTCGTCGGAGAGCCACATTCTGTGCCGACTCAAGGAGCCTTCGAAGACTCGGACTCGTAAGGGAATACCAAGCTGGGGATGCGTACGTTAGATGAGGTCTAACGTACGTTTTATACAGCCTCAGCTTGGTGCGAAGGGGGAGGTGGGAGCGAAAAAGAGGACGCAACAGAGCCATCGCAGCTCTCGCTGCGTTCCTGGCCTTGGCAACCTGGGCGGTCATGGAGAGGGTTCTCTCAACAGCGACGCCCAGGTATGTGATCTGGCGAGCCCACGCGACCTGTTCATCCTGGAGTACAAGCGGAGGAGGCAAACGAGGGTTGAACCCAAACGAAATCGCTTGGGTTTTGGCCACGTTGATGGTAAGCCTCCACTCCGCTAACCAGTCCGGTAGCAGGTCGAGGGCTCACTGGAGCTTGAGTGCCGCATGAGTTTGATTCAGGGACTTGGCCAGGAACGCGATGTCATCGGCGTAATGCGCCAGTGTGACATCTGCGCGAGCTGTGATGTCATCTGTGTAAAGGGAGTAAAGGGAAGGGGATAGGGTGCTTCCCTGCGGGACCCCGGCACCGACAGGGTGACTGCGGGACAAGGTGTGGTCCACCCTAACCCGGAAGGTTCTGCCGCGGAGGAAATCGGCGAGAACCTTCACGAGGTGATAGGGAAAGCCCTCTCGGATCGCTTTGTGGAGCAATCCGGGGTGCCACACCTTATCGAATGCCTTCGCCACGTCCAGGAAGGCTGTGACTGCTTTTTCCTTCCTGTTCGCGGCGGCCGCTGCGAAGTGGAGTACTCGTGCGAGCTGCAGAGTGGTCGAGTGACCACTGTGGAATCCAAACTGTTCGGGGCGCGGTTGGAAATACGCCTCCAAGAGAGGGAGCAGTAACCTCTCGAACAGTTTGGACAAGGCACTCAGTAGGGTGATGGGTCTGTAGCGGAGCATTTATTGTAAATATATATATATATATATATATATATATATATATATATATATATATATATATATATATATATATATATATATATATATATATATATATATATATTATATATATATATATATATATATATATATATATATATATATATATATATATATATATATATATATATATATATATATATATATATATATATATATATATATATATATATATATATATATATATATTAGTTTAGATCATATTATAGAAGTTTATATAAAAATAAATTAAATAAAATAGATCACAAAAATAAATAAATTATGTACACGCGGGCACGCGTACGCCGATTTTATATATATATATGTAACGTCATGCGTCAAGCTCGCTGCGTTCGAGCCGATGCGCCTGAAGGTATATTAGGAAGGTATATGCGCCTGACGAAGGTACTCGTATATTCGAGAGCTTTAATATCGAGGATGACCGATCTAAGTTTTCCACCGTTATAACAAACTTAGACATGCAATATGCAAAAAGCGTAAAGGACATCATAATAAATCCCCCGGCAAAGAATCGTTACGGCAAAATAAAGTTGGAGCTGATTAGGAGATTGTCCGCTTCTCATGAGAAAAAAGTGAAACAGTTACTTACTCATGAAGAACTCGGGAACTTTTGAGGCATCTTCAAGACCTGGCAGGCCCATCTGTTCCAGATGATTTTGTGAAGTCCATATGGAGCAACCGCTTACCACACAATATTCAAACTGTGTTGGCTTGGCAACCAACGCACTCACTGGAGCAGCTGGCAGACTTAGCGGACCGGATACAAGAGCTGACGTCACCTTATAACGTCGCTGCCACGTCCACCGGTACTACGCATTCTAGCAGTGAGATCTCCGAGCTGAAGAGGATGGTGGAGCTGTTAGCACTGAAGGTAGACGAGTACACCCGTTCACCTCGCCGTAGTCGCTTCGATGATGGTTCCAGATGCCGGCGTCACTCGCCTAGGCGTCACCGTTCAAGATCCCGCCCAAGGTCCAGGTCAGCTTCTAATTACCGTAAGCACCCTTCGTGTTGGTACCATCATAAATACGGTGATAAAGCAAATAAATGTGTACCACCGTGTAATTTTTCGGGAAAAGTGTAGGGCAGTTTGTTATGGCGGCCGACGCCTGTCCTAAAAACGGTCGCTTATTTGTAACGGACGAACGTTCAAAAACTAAATTTTTAATAGACACGGGAAGTGATTTGTGTGTGTTTCCGCGATCGATGTTAAAAGAACGTCGCGAAAAAACCGATTTTGATTTGTGTGCCGCTAATGGTTCCGTGATCAGTAAATTCGGTTATATTAATTTAGTTTTAAATATAGGTTTAAGGCGCGACTTTCCCTGGCAATTTATTGTGGCCGATGTAATGCGGGCGATAATAGGCGTTGATTTTTTATCTCACTATGATTTAATTGTAGATATACGTAACCAACGATTAATAGATTAACATACTACGCTCGGTACCCCGGTTTCACTTGCCAATTTTCCGGAAAATGTTTTTTCAGTGAAGGTGATGTCCGGTGGTTCATTGTATCATAATATACTAGCTAAATACCCTGACATCACCCGTCTAGCTGGTATAAATAAAACTCCACAACACAGTACACTGCATTACATCCGTACCACACCTGGACCGCCAGAGTCCTGTACACCACGTAGGCTGGCACCGGATAGGCTTAAAATTGCTAAAGCTGAATTTGAGGCTATGTTACAGATGGGCACTTGCAGACCTTCAGAGTCTCCTTGGGCCTCTCCTTTACACCTGGCACCAAAAAAAAATGGTTGGCGACCCTGTGGTGACTACCGCAGGCTGAATGCACGTACAATTCCTGATAGATACCCGATACGTAACATCCAGGATTTTGCACACAACTTATGCAATTGAACCGTATTTTCTACACTGGATTTAACAAAAGCGTACAATCAAATCCCTGTCAATCCATCTGACATTTGTAAAACCGCCATTACGACACCGTTTGGACTATACGAGTTCCCCTACATGACGTTTGGTCTTCGTAATGCAGGGCAGACGTTCCAGCGGTTCGTGGATGACATGTTGCGAGGGTTAGATTTTGTCTATCCATACATAGACGATATATTAGTTTTTTCACCAGATCCCGTAACTCATGAAAAACATCTGCATGAAGTTTTCAAAAGGCTCAAAGAATTCGGTATGGTCTTGAACCCAAATAAGTGTGTATTTGGTGCCCCTAAAGTCACTTTCTTAGGCTACACTATTTCCAGCGAAGGCACTAAGCCCTTAATTGAAAAGGTAGAGGCTATTAAAAATTTTTCGCAGCCCAAAACTATTAAGGAGTTTCGTAGATTTCTAGGAATGCTTAACTTCTACCTCAGGTTCATTCCAGACGCAGCATCACATCAAGCTCCGTTAAATGCTCTTTTAACCGGATCAGTTGAAGGATCTCAGCCGGTCACATTCGGAGATAAGGAGCTTAAGGCGTTCGAGGCTTGCAAGCAGAGTTTATGCCAGGCGGCTATACTGGCACACCCTGATAGCAATGCCAAACTAGCTCTTGTAACCGACGCTTCCGATACGGCTATTGGAGCTGTATTGCAGCAATTAATACATGGCACTTGGCAGCCTTTAGCTTTCTTTTCAAGAAAACTCATTCCGTCTCAGACCAAGTACTCTCCGTATAACCGCGAGCTCCTGGCTATTTATGAAGCCATAAAATATTTTAGGCACATGGTTGAAGCTCGCGAGTTTATTATTTATACTGACCATAAGCCACTTACTTTTGCCTTTACTTCCAGAAAAGAAAATTGTTCACCCAGGCAGTTTCGTTACTTAGATTTTATTTCTCAGTTTTCCACTGACGTAAGACATATATCAGGTAAGGATAACGTCGTCGCTGATACCTTGTCCAGAATGGAAGAAATTGAGCAGCCGGTCGACCCTGATAGGTTAGCAGCAGCGCAATCCAGTGACCCCGAGTTACAACATCTTCTTGGAGGGACTACGTCTCTACGTCTAAGTAAGGTGAAGCTGCCTGGTACTGACATTATATTAGTATGTGATGTAAGTGGCCCTGATCCTAGACCTTACGTTGTAAAAATATATCGGCGACAAATCTTTGAGTCTTTGCATTGTTTGAGCCATCCTGGAGCCAAGGCAACTATTAAGCTAGTTAGCAATCGTTACGTGTGGCCAGGACTTCGTAAGGACTGTCGCGAGTGGGTACGCAATTGTATCGCATGCCAACGTTGCAAGGTAACCAAACACGTATCTGCTCCATTAGGAGCTTACAACCTACCTCGCGGTAGATTTCAGATCGTACACATTGATTTAGTCGGACCGTTACCTCTTTCGTTGGGATATCGTTATTGTCTCACGGCCGTCGACCGTTTTACACGTTGGCCTGAGGCAATACCAATTCCAGACATAACGGCTGAAACTGTGGCAAAAGCCTTGCTGAACGGCTGGATCTCACGGTTTGGTTGCCCATTCAAAATAGTGACAGATAGAGGAACCCAGTTCGAATCCTCGTTGTTTAAAATTTTGTCACAAACTATAGGGTTTGTTCATAGTCGTACTACAGCTTATCATCCTTCGTCGAATGGAATGGTGGAGAGGTTTCACCGGCAGCTAAAAGCTGCCATAACCTGCGACGCTGATAGCTGTTGGGTCGAATCTCTTCCTATTGTTTTATTAGGAATAGGAACGGCTTTAAAGGACGACCTAAAAACCTCTTCCGCCGAGCTCGTTTACGGCGAGAATATACGCCTTCCAGGAAATTTTTTTTTACCACCTGAGCAGTCATGCTATGATTTCACAAATTTTATAGCACGAATACGCTGTTTCGTTAATAGGATTAAACCACCTCCAGCGTCACGTCACAGTGGACATCGATCTCCTTTCGTTTTTAAAGACTTAGCTACATCTTCTCATGTCTTCTTGCGGAATGACGTTGTAGCTGGCTCATTGAAACCTGCGTACACGGGACCACATGAAGTCCTGACCAGGGGAGATAAAGTATTTAAAATTATTGTCAATGGCAAAACAGTCACCGTATCTATAGATAGGTTAAAGCCTGCCTACATACTGCGTGACACACACACTGACAATCATACTTCTACACACACTCCCAAACTTACACCCACGCACAAACACAGCCAATCACCTACATCAACACTCACTCCTAATATTAACAAAAATATTGTTAAAAATACCCTTAAATAAAGAAGTTAGATTAAATTTAAAAGAGAAGTTAAATTTCCCGACTATTATCGCCCGTAGGGACGGTCTCAGGAGGGGGGTGGTGTAGCGGGCACGCGTACGCCGATTTTATATATATATGTAACGTCATGCGTCAAGCACGCTGCGTTCGAGCCGATGCGCCTGCGTTGCATTACCGGCCGCAGTCACCAGTCCGCTACTAACCGCTGGCCACGCGACACTCTTGCCCGATGCTTATATATTCATAGTTACGTACGAGTTATAAGTGCTATTAATTTATATTAACGCCTTCTCACGCTTTCCGCTTTCATTATTCACCTTCTATCAGTGTTCCTTCTATCATTCTGACTGTACTTTTAAATTTCATTGTGCTTGCTTGTGCTTATTATTGGAATAAACTGTGGTGTGTTATTATTTAGTTTTATTACGGACCATCTACGCTATTATATACACACTACACTTCAGGTCGGTACCCGTCGGGTCTCCTCCGGTCCTTCCCTGGCTTCGGCAGTATCACAACCAGGCCTTCCTTCCACGCCTGAGGAAAATATCCCATCCTCAGGATGGCATTGAAGAGCCTGGTGAGACCTGCGATGGTCCTCATGGGGAGGTGCCGCAATGCCATGTTAGGCACGCCGTCAATCCCCGGAGCTTTCTTGGGCTTAAGCCTCAATATAGCCTTCTTCACGCTCGACGGGGAGAAGAATGGTGGCGGAGGGCTAGGGGGGGAGGCGAAATGGGCTAGGGGGTTCCCGCAGGAAAGCGACGACCGCTTGCTCCAGCTGCAAGTGGAACTCCGGTCGCAGGCTGGGGTTGGGCGCGAACTGACTCTCAAGGTGGTCTGCCAGTATGTTGGCCCTTCCTTGAGAGTCGTAGTGCAGCGAGCCGTCTGGGTGGAACAGGGGTCGGATGGGGGGGGGTTTCTTTATCAGCTGCCGGCACAGCTTCGTGAGGGACGCTTCGTCCATGCTGGCGTCTCGGATCCTCTCTTCCCAACTTTCGGCGTTGGACTCCGCGAGCGCTGCGCGGATTTGCTCCACTAAGTCGTTTAACTTCATCTTGGTGGCTGGCTCGCGGGTCTGCTGCCACTCACTGCACGTCTTCCTCTTACGTTGGAGTTGGGGGAAGCTTGGGGGGCTGGCGAGGGCAGTGGCTTCGCGTAGGGCCGTTTGGATGGCCGCTGTGATCGACGCCTCAAGTCGATCGACGCTGGGCGGATCAGCGAGCGGTTCCTCGCGCGGCCGAGTCAGCTGGTCTGTGAGGGCCTCGAATTGGGGCTAGCAGACCCTACCCTTGCGTGGAGGGTGCCCTAGGGCTGTTGGCGTTCCCCGTACAGAGAAAAGTACGGGGAGATGGTCCGAGCCGTGAGCGTCAGGCAGCACTTCCGCGGGTTCGTGGAAAACCGAGTTAGCCTCCAACCCCTTGTGCACGATTAGGTCAATCGTGTTTGCGAGGTGGGAGGCCTGACTGGAGTAGTGGGTGGGTTCGTCGGGCCCCTCCACGACGTACCCATGTCTCTCGGAGTCCACGAACAATTTCCTCCCGATGCTGTCGATGTAGGAGCAGCGCCAGGCCGGGTGTTTGGCGTTCCAGTCCCCTGCCGCTATGGTGGGGATGGTATCGCCAAGGACGCGGTGGACTTCAGTAAGTCTTAGCGGCGATAAGGGGGGTCGGTAGATGGCGTAGAGTCTGATGATTTGTACGCCAAGACTCAACTCGACCCCGAGGGACTGGAACGACTGCGTCGCTAGGTCCGGGAGGGGAAGGTGCGGAAGGCTGCGTCTGACGGCTATTAAGAGGCCGCGCCACGCGTGTTCCTCACAGTCCAGGCGCAGAATGTGGTACCCAGGAAGGGAAATCTGGTCCGGCGGTCTGAGATGGGTCTCGTTAATGAGCGCCACATCTATATTTTGTTCGCTGAGAAGGAGTCTAAGGAAGTGAACTCTACTTCTCAGCGAATTGGCGTTCCAGAACATGATGCGTAGCTCAGCCATTGGTGAGCAGACGCATCATGCCTGAGAGCACGACCTCAACAGGGTCCCGGTTCTCCTGGAGGGCCACCAGGACTTCCTTAAGGACATCGATGGCCCTGTTAAGGGTCGCACGGGAATCGCCGGAGACTGGGGCGGGCTGGCGCAGTGAGGCGGGCGCAGCATCAGGGGCTGGCTTTGCCTGGGTGGTGGTCGTAGGGGCAGAGGAGGAAGCCGTCTCCTTCTTGCTCTTCCCCTTGGACCTCTTCTTTGAGGCTCTACGGCCGACTCCCCCATCTCTGGTGGACGGAGGATTTGCCGGAGCCATCAAAGTTGAGGCCTGGGCGTCCGCGGCCACCATGTTGGTGGGTACCGGGGCGACCGAGGGTGGCGGTCTTCTTGGAGCGGTCGTCAGGGCCAACGTGCCGGCCCTTTTATTCAGCAGCTCCCGTTTGATTTGGGGGCTGGCGGAGTAATTTGCGGGGTGCGGCCCCCCGCAGTTTGCGCACTTCGCAGGCTGCTCAAGCGGGCGCGGACAGTCCCGCGCGAAATGCTCATCCCCGCATCTCACGCAGGCCATCCGGCGGTGACACCCGTGGCTCGAGTGCCGGAAGGCCTGGCAGCGGTGACACTGCGAAGGACCCTTGCGGCTGCGCCAGGCTTCAATTTTGATGCCAGGCATGTACATCAACTCAGTGTGTACGTTGTAGATGCCTGGCACGAGGTCCGGGGTATTGGTTAAGACCACGAAGAATATACAACCCGGCATGCCTTTCCTCGCCCGGAATGGCCGGACGTATTCGGCCTGATACCCCAGTTCTCCCAATGCCTCCGTAATTTCCTCGGGAGTGGTCGTGACAGGCAGCCCCCTGATGGCTACCTTCCAACTCATCTCCGAGGGGAGGGCATAGGAGTACCATGAGATTCTCTCGGTCTTTTCCAGGTCGGAGAGGTACCGCTGGATGGTGCGGTACTCGTCTTCCGACTCTGGGGTAAAGCGCACGCCTTTACCGAAGGGGCGCGCGTTGGGTGCGTGTCCCAACTTTTCCTTGAGCGCCCTAAAATGGGTCGCCCAGTTAGGCAGGGCCTCTACTACAAGGGGTGGGTAGCGGGGTTTCTTGGGCGCCGGCGCGGCTACTGGGGCCGTTGCTGCCTGCGCCGCTTGGCTCGGGCTACCTGCCCGGAGCGCATCGGCGAAGGTGACCGTGCTGCAGTAGTGGCCTCAGTGGTGCTGCTGGTGGTGGGAGTCGGTGCTACAGGTCCCGCAGTAGGTGCTGGGACCTGCGCTTCTCTTGCCCGGAGACGTGGATCCCTGGAGGCTCCCGGGGCGGCGGGGCGCGGTTGTGCGCAAAGCCTTTTGGGGTCCGTTCCCGGGGCCTCGTCTGCGGGCCTGGGTCGTCGCAGAGGGGTGGTGGTGGCCGGTGGCGGCGCAACCTCCTCCATCCTCGCGTCAGATGTGGAGCCGGTTCGCTCGAGCTCTCTCTCCCTGTCGTTAAGGAACATGCTAATATGCTCCAGTAGCGACTGGGAGATGGCTCCGCGCTGCTGCAACTGGGACACGAGGATCATGTCCCGGTGCAGTTCGGTCCTTGGCGAGAACTCCATCTCAAAGCGCGAGGGGGCGGAGGGCGATCGCTTGGAGGGCTGTGCCTCCCTGGCTGTGGGCCTAGAAGCCCGTTGCGGTGAGGTTGGCGGTCGAGGGCGGTGGTCCCTGCGGGGGGGTGGAAAACGCACCGCGCGGGGGGGGGGGGCAGAGGCCGCTTGTTGGGGGCCAGAAACACCAGTGTGGCGAGACATCGCCCCAGTGTCGCGCGCCTCCGGTGTCCGGGTAATCGCCCCAAAAGCGGCGGCCTTGCCAGCGCACGGCCCGTATCAGTGGGGCCGCTGGTGGTTGAGAAGCCAGCGGCCGAAGGGCCTCGGGTATACGCGAGGCCGGAGTCGGTTGCGGTCGGCGAGGGACCGCTGGGTGGCAGGCTCCGCGGAAACGCGGGACCCGCTGGTGTTCCTGCGCCGGAGGGGGGCGGGGCGCGAGGGGGTGGGGTTACCTCCGACCCACTGGCCCCTACGTCCGGGGGAGGTCTGGTGCGCGAGCGGGAGCGATCCCGCTGCGCGTTTTTACGGCCGCTCATAATGAGTCGGCAGTGAAGCCACTGTTTACTCGCACCCAGCAACCATGTGGTCAAATGACCATGAGTCTACTGGTGCAGCGACCAAAGACGCCGCGAATGCGACTCAGCGTTTAAAACGCCGGTGTAAATAATAAAATATTTAAAGTTAAATATTTAATATTTACAAGGCCAAAAGTGAAAGGATTCGTACTGATACAACGAGACGTCCGTACCGTGCGAGCATACAATCCTGGTAAAGTTAGAACACATCGTTCAATATGTCCCGGGACTAACCTAGAGATGGCGTTGTCTATATCAAACTAACCTCAAAATTCAAAAGTAGCAACCTTCAAGTGATATGTGTCAAATTTTCAAGTCAATCGAACTATAAACAACAAATCTACCGTTGTGAAAGTAAAAATGAAAAAAAAAACGAGTTTCGCGTGTTGATTAAACATTGTTATTTAATGGAGAAACGTACGGTACAAGCACAGCAATGGCTTGAGAAATGTTATCCGGACTCTGCTCCATCAAAAACAACTATTAGTCGGTGGTATGCAGATTTTAAACGCGGTCGAACTGAGACAAGTAAAGCGGAACGCTCGGGTAGGCCAAATGAAGCAGTAACCCCGGAAAATAGATAGAATTTTTGAAACTGACAAGAACCACGAGCAGATGTCACGCGTCAAATGTCAAGTAAATCCAAATTAGTTAAGCCTTTTCGTTATCTTTATAACAAGTAACATTCTAGGTTAAACATTCACCTCTCTAAGTGTACGCAGTTAAAATGCTTGCAACAAGTATTATATAATTATGAGACTAAATGATTTAAACACAACATCCTAATTTAATTACAAAGTAATATCTCTAAAATTTTAGTCTGTAAATATTTCGTTTCCATTGAAAAGATGTCAGCTTATTAACATTATTACGGAGATTTAATGTATAAAAATGTACTACAGCAAAATATGGCTAATTAATCTACCAATCTCTATAGGTCTTACAATATTTACTCCAAAATATCCAATAATAAAATTTTATTCGAATCAATATGTTAATGTACGAAAAAGCTGATAACAGAGCAAAATGTAAAAATAAAGTTAAAACTTTTTTGTTGACTCGTAATAAAAGCTTTTATTACATGTACATGTTGAGGTAATCTTGATTTCAAGAGAAGGTAAAATTGATTAATTTGGCTTGATTTCGACTATATGTGGCTATTGTGGACTTTTGATGAGAAACTTACTTACCTGGGGGTGCACAGGCCTAACGTCGGTTCGATTCCCACTCGGGCAAGATGGATTTTTCTATGTCATTTTCTTCACTCTGGGCACTAGGCACAGCGCGGCGTTGAGTTCCGCCACTCAACACGCAATGCCTTGAAAAAGGCGGAAAGTAGAGACAGAGAAAGCAGGGACTAAGCAACGGAGTATCTTAACGCTAGATTGTTATTGATCCTGCAGTTCCCTCTGCCTACCCTGCCATGTGCGGGATAAAACGTGAAAACAAAAAAAAGAACAAGAAAACGTACTCACCTAAAGTACGTCTCTTCAAGAAAGTCGAAACACCTTGCTAGTTCATGTTTTTTGAGGATTATGAGATCATTTTATATACTTAAGAATCAATATGAATTTTCTTGTAGGGAAAATTTTCAATACAATACAATAGTATGAGTCTTACCTTACGCTTGGGTCACAACTACATTACCCCGAGAAAGGCATTTCCTTGTCTCCTCTCTATAATATTATGCTAATAAATGAAATAGCCAGTAACTTACGGTTAAAGATCTTTATTCTCATAAGAACATACATGGGTTCACTTACATGAGATTAAATAATGTTAAACACATACATTGGATATTTGATACATGGAATGGCTAGTGCTACTTAATATTATCTAATATATATTTTTTAAGTTTATTTTTAAAAGCATTTAAACATTCACATTCTTTTATGTTGTTCGGCAAATCATTGTATAGTTGTACTCCATCAAAACGTATATTTTTTTGTCCATAATTTAAGGTTCTGACTTTAGGTAATTCGAGTTTATGTCTATTTCTTAAGTTATGCCTGTTTGAATTTTGTGTAAATGTTATGTTTGAATGTATACTCTTAGATAGTATCTTTTTAATTAAAATACATGTGTTATAAATATATGTTTGATTTAGGTTGAATAATTTTGATTTTTTGTATAGTTCTATCGACGGTGTGAAAAAGTCATAGTGAAAAAGTACTTTTATAATTTTGTTCTGGGTAGTTTGTAAGATTTTAAGGTTTGACTTAGAAGCCGAACTTCAAATTTTCATCCTGCTGAAAAAGTCACAGATAGGAAATTTATTCCATATTTGGCAGTTAATTAAAAATTTTGGGTTCACAGGTTTCAGATAGAAATATCTAATAAGTAAAAACCTGTTTAAATCAAAATAAAAGCCTTTTTCTGGTAGACAGTAACAACAACCAGATTACTATATGAAAAGTTTACTGTAAGTGGTGAAACTCTTATTGCCTTTTTTAACTTAATTTTAAAACTCAGTTTTTTTGCTTTTCACCCGAAGTTCAAGCTAAGCGTTGTTGCCTCGTAGTTCACAAGGCTTTGACTTTGGCTGGTTTCCTATAATAATTTATTGCTTATAAAAAAATTAAAATAATTTATCTTTCAGAAATTTGGCCTTATCATTTCAATTCAATAATTTACGTTTAATTTAAATTAACACTTCCATATTTCCTACTTAAGGGTATAATAACGATTGTGATGATCAGAGATTAATATCGTGACCCGTAGCGTTACGCCAAATGCACCCGTTGTAAGCTCGTTACGGATTGAACCGTTTTGATACGAGAAAACTTATATTTTACCAAAAATATTTTTTATTAGAATAATTAAAGATGATTGCAAGTTCTTAGCTTAATAAAGAGAGCATTTAGAAAAGTGTTTTTGAGTGCTTTGTAACATGTCTTTAATTATTATTGTGTACGTATAGTACAAATATGAGTGTTGTCGGAATACATGTTTTGTAAATCTTTCCATAAGTATATACCCCGTAACGGTAAACGGTAGTGGAGAGAGAGTTAAAACACTGTATTTTTTGTGTTTTGATCATTCACTGTACTTTGTCTTATTAAATTTGTTTCAATAAGCGTTTTGTTTGTTTTGATTTCTTTGAAATTAAACAACTTCTTCAACAAACAACAATCTTTGACTTTACACCAATTCAACATCTATATACGACAGCAAAATTTTCTGTACATTGACTTTTTATTATTTTTAGACCATTTTATTTATAAAATGATGTAACTTTACACCTAATTATGCTCAAAATATATATACATATGATTAGCATATCAAGTATATATGAGTAAAATTATTGAAACAAAGGTATATTTGAAGATTAATAACTAAGTCATCAACACATCATGAGGCGTTGATGATACGGTGGAACATCAGTTCGATATAAGCACAATGTTTCTTACTTCATTAATTAAACGTAGTAATGAATTATTTTTAGAGTTAGTTTTAATTCGTATGTCAATACAATCAAAATGACACATCGCACTACACAACCGCAGTGTCATGAAACGCAATATCCAAAACAGTAATCGCTTCATTTGCTTGAACTTGTGATGTACGAATCGAAATTATCACATTTCAATAATATTACATATATATAATATTACATATATATAAATATATATATATATATATATATATATATATATATATATATATATATATATATATATATATATATATATATATATATATATATATATATATATATATATATATATATATATATATATATATATATATATATATATATATATATATATATATATATATATATATATATATATATATATATATATAATATATATATATATAATATATATATATATATATATATATATATATATATATATATATATATATATATATATATATATATATATATATATATATATATATATATATATATATATATATATATATATATATATATATATATATATATATATATATATATATATATATATATATATATATATATATTTCGTAAATGATAACACACCTTGGGAATGAAATGCTCGCTCCAGTCTAGTTCAAGAGTATCGTTGTCAATAATAGGAATTGTGAAATTGTAAATATCTAGAAATTTAAAAAAAAAATAAAGCAGATTAAATCCCCCTGAGTTTCTTACGCCGGTTCTTCTCAGGTCTGAGGCATTAACTTTAGCGAACCGGTGGTAAATTAAATTGATTAATTGACGTTCAAAAAATGAAGCTTGTACTTCTTATTTTGAATAAAATTGTTTTGACTTTGACTTTGACTATATATATATATATATATATATATATATATATATATATATATATATATATATATATATATATATATATATATATATATATATATATATATATATATATATATATATATATATATATATATATATATATATATATATATATATATATATATATATATATATATATATATATATATATATATATATATATATATATATATATATATATATATATATATATATATATATATATATATATATATATATATATATATATATATATATATATATATATATATATATATATATATATATATATATATATATATATATATATATATATATATATATATATATATATATATATATATATATATATATATATATATATATATATATATATTTATATATATAAATTACTAACTGCGCAAGAAGCCAATTTTGCTATACAATTTTACTAGCCTTAATTATTATTTTTATTTTTTCTATTAGCTATTTCATTCTAGCGGGGTACAGGCAAATGATGAGATCTTTGTACATTTGTTTCTTCTTGTCAATTTCATTACCTCTTTGCATGCACTCTGACTTTTCGAAAGTCAACCCAGGTCTCGTCTTAATATACGAATATATTATTATAGTAACCTATATTTTTATATGTACTTTTTTAAATTACCATGTTGATGGTACAGCGTAGGTCAGTACATTTGACAGACTGTTCACTATACACTATTTTATGGATGGATTTTCTTTTTTCACTGAAAATAATGAAATATTTTCATTAAATCATTCAGACCCAGGAGCAAATTGTGGAGTTGTGCTCTGTCTTTTGATACACTAAATCGAGAAACAAATTATATAGGCGTCAATCTAAAACATATATTTAACCAAAAAATACTTAAAATTGGACTATTATTAAGTATCCTCCTAATATTAAAATATCTAAAATAACTGCTACACGCCTCCTCGTTACCGACTAACGCCCATGCTGTAATGAAGCCGAGGCTGATCAGTTCGGTACTTACACCGTCGATAGATTTAGACTGGTCTTGTAAATTCGCCAACTAATCAGTATTCAATCGATATATATTTACGGTGTAAGTGACAGGAGAAAGCGAATATAAGCGAAGTATTTAAATCAGCTTGAATTTTGATTACCTTGGCACTTTTTTTATATATACATAATAAAATACAGATCAATAGTATTTTAATATGTACATATATATAAGAGGACGAGAAATATTAACCTTATAAAAAAATCTTTTTGTCTATGAAACATAATGAACTTAAGAATTCCTTACCTAGAGAATTACTTACTTTTCAGAATGCCACTTAAAAGCTCCAATTTTTATAATTCGCCTTAAAAAAGAAAATTTTAAAAGAATACACACAAATTCTCTGCAATAGAATTTGAACTCACTGCCTTTATAATACTTAAATCGTGTACCGACTTCTGTACTAAGAACATGTCTGGTTAAAGAAACAAAATTATAATATTCATACCCCATTGACGATGACATCAAAGAGTTATTTATATATAATAATTAATAAAATGAATTTATTTGAAATGTCGCGTATACGTTGGCTTGGACTACAAAACAAGTTATTATATATATGAACTAAGTTTATAATTAATATAATTATAGAACTAAGTTTCCAGCTAACTAATAACTTTGAGAAACTATATTTTTTTCTTGTGACCACTTACTTACTACAAAGACAATTAATGGAATAAAAAATCAATTTATAAAATAAACTATTAAGTAAGAACTTTATTACCAAACATATTTCATCTTTATATATATTTAATAAATTTGTAAGTAAATGACAAATTTATAGTTAAGTTAAACTATTCGAATTATATATATATATATATATATATATATATATATATATATATATATATATATATATATATATATATATATATATATATATATATATATATATATATATATATATATATATATATATATATATATATATATATATATATATATATATATATATATATATATATATATATATATATATATATATATATATATATATATATATATATATATATATATATATATATATATATATATATATATATATATATATATATATATATATATATATATATAACAAGCAAACATAGTAACGTTACAGCAGATAGTACGAGTATAAGACATCTTTATTGGACGGAAGACATCAAGTTATTATACTCAACAACCCTAAGGACTGCGATCCTTTTTCCTTGATTCATTCATGAGATTATATCTCGGGTTAAATATTTATATTATACTTAATGAGTTTATTCTATTTTCTGCTTTAGCGTATCAGTCATGGCTCTACATGAAGTGTTACAGAACCTTGAAACTATATACAAATATAAAAATGTCAATACAGAATGTTTTAATACTTTTTTAACGCACAATTTCCTTATTCCCTCATGAGATATTCAAGCTTTATCCCGCTCCTAGCAGAGTAGACAGAGCAAATTGCAAGAACCGTGAAAACCTAGTGTTGAAACATTCCATTTCTTGTTTTCCGCCATTCGAGACATTGCGTGTAGAGTAGAGGAACTACACTCTAGCTCTAATCAAAAAGTTATTATTCTTTTTTTTAAAGTTAAGCTTTACTATTGCGATTCCACAGTCCTTGATTTTTATACGCTACTGATTTCATATAAATATTGCTTTGTGCTTGCATCCACATATTTGTAGATAAAAATTATAAATGAAATAATATGAAAATCGCTATTCTCTTATAATTTGTACATTTAGAGGCTATTTTACTCAAACATATCCTTGGGGGAGCAAAATTTAGAACATGGCTTATGTACTGAAAAGCATACTATATATTTATAAAATTTTATATATGTTAATATAACAAGCATAATATATTAATATACTTATATATATTGAAAAATGAGAAATTATGAGCGTTTCAGAAATGCAATACTCAAAACTATGCGAAAAATGCATTAATTTAATATATATATATATATATATATATATGTATATATATATATATATATATATATATATATATATATATATATATATATATATATATATATATATATATATATATATATATATATATATATATATATATATATATATATATATATATATATATATATATATATATATATATATATATATATATATATATATATATATAACGAAATTTATAATATTCCATCAGGATACCCTTAAAAAGAGTTAAATCAAGTCTCTACATAAATAATATGATATTCCAATGACAGAGAAACATATATATGTATGGGTACTTCATAGTTTGATTATTTTGCATTAAATATTTTAAGCAATTATGCGGGACGCTTGTTTACAATTTATTATGCTAATGAACTCAGCTTTATAGGCGCCGGGTGGTTAAATATTATACACACTGCGGCTAAGAATGGACAATGGTTGTTAAATAAATAGTAAAAAAGGTAAGCAATTTTTTAACAAAGTTATATTCGTTTATATTAAATCGTAGCTTATATGTAAGTCTAATATTACTGCAAAATTTCACTTGAATCAATTTAAGGTTATTTGTGTGAAACTTGAACAAACATCCGTCCTTGCAAATTTCTTTCTTATCGATGTCATTATAATAGAAGTAACTACAATAAAAGTGATTTGTCACTATTAACAAATGTATGAAAATTTAATATAGCTTAATGAAAATTTATAGCATTTAAGCACCTGGATCGATTCCGAGAAACTCAGTTTCGTTTTATTTTATTTTCACAACAATTATTTAGATTTTCATAAATTTATTGAGCGGCTACCTGTGACATAGGACAAGGAGCTTAGGGCAGCGTTTGTGATTAGCGCTTCAAGTGTTGTTTTCAAGGGGCATTAAACGGGCTTGGTTTTTGTTGCATACAATAAACAATAATTATAGATACAATATATGATAATTCAAATATATAGAGGACCGTCGTGGCGCAGAGGCGTAAGCGCCTGCCTGTAAACGCGACGGTTCGTGGGTTCGATTTCCACTCGGGGAAGATGGATTTTTCTATTTCCATTTTCTTCGCTCTAGAAACTAGGAAAAGTGGGGTGTTAAGTTACGCCACTCAATAGGCAATGCCTCGAAAAAAGCGAAATGCTGAGACGGAGAAAGCAGAGACTAAGCAACGGAGTGTCTTAACGCTAGGTTCTTATGCTTCATGCAGTTCCCTCTGCCTACAATGCCGAAAGCGCGATAAAGCGTAAAGCTAAGAAAAAAAGTTACTAACTGCGCATGAAGCCAAGTTTGCTATAAAATTTTACTAGGCTTAATTATGTGGACATTTTTACAAATAAGATATTATGCTAAAAAATATATGTAGCTTATAATATAACATAGATAGCTCGAATCGTATAGGTCAGTGTGTCTCCTTTACGATCTGTTTACACGAGCTATCTGCTGCGAACACGCAGAGTTACGACGAAAGTATGCTACAACGTTTCTGTATCTGGGCGTATGCGAATGTGTTTTAAAGTGTTGTCTCACTTATCCTTATATTTAGGGGAAACTAGTCACTTTTTTATTGATTTCGGAGTGTTTGCCTGGTTTGTGGGTTCGATCCCCACTCGGGCAAGATAGAATTTTTCATTTCCTAGACAAAAGCGCAGCGTTGAGTTCCGCTACAGTGTCTTGACACTAGGTTAGGACACGGTTCCTGGGGTTTCCTCATCCTACCAAACTATGTACAGGATAAAGCGCGAAGCTAAAGAAAAAAAAAATACGTCTCTGGTAACAAAACGGTTGCGTTTCGCAATTTAATACACAGTGATCTGATTTCATAATAGAAAGCATATACCAGAGTATCATAAAAATAGTTATAGAATAGTATAAAAACAATGAAACTCAACACCTTAGTCATACGCTTTTTTTAGCTTCACGCTTTATCCTGCACATGGCAGAATAGGCAGAGGGAACTGCAGGAACCATATGAACCTAGTGTTAAGACACTTCGTTACTTAGTCCCTGCTTACTCCGTCCCCACTTTAGTCATACTATAGAGAAAAATAGAAATAATATTGAACTTTTTGATTCGAACCCACTATGACGCCCTCATAGCAAATATACTTAAAAAAACTTTCTATTATTGAAAAGAATTTAGATATGATTCAATTCAAAATCAATGTTAGGAATTATTAGAAATAAAGCTTCATATAGGTTTTATAGATTTATTTATTTATATATATATTATCCATGTTTCTGACAATACGTCATAGCTGTCCATTTTTCTCGCTTCTTCTTTTTCGTCCTGTTGTTTTCTTGTGTCTTCTTCACTTTTTAACATGTATATTTCAAAATATATTCGTGATATATCATTTGTTCATAAAATTATATAGTATTTGTTTCATATATATTTAAGTATTATTTTATATAATATATGTATGTAATATATATATGTCTCATACAGTTCATATGTTAATAAATCAACCTAAAATATTAAAAGAAACATATAAAGATATAGTTTGGAGTTATAATGTTAAATATATAGGACATCAGATTGAGTATATTCTGTATTAGAAAGATAACACGGTAATGTATATATATATATATATATATATATATATATATATATATATATATATATATATATATATATATATATATATATATATATATATATATATATATATATATATATATATATATATATATATATATATATATATATATATATATGTAGTGACATATAAGGAAAAGTAAGTATCTAAAAGCTTACCTAAATCAATATTATCACACTATATGTAAATTATATGATTTTTATTTATATCTCCATATATATCATGCTAAGTGACCTGAAACAAGGAGAAATATGTGTGGTTTTAATAGAGAAAATATAAAATTTAAACAAAATATTATAAAGATATCTAAAATAATAAATTTGTATTTTTTTATAATGTAATTGATATTCACAACGCACAGTGACGGCTGTAGGTCGTAGGTTGGATTCCTATTTGGGGAAATGATTGACTTTCATTTGCTCACTCTATGACAAGGTAAAACAAAATAATTCATTGAAAGGTAAGTCATTAATTTCCATTGATATTTATTTCCTTTCTTAAAGCTAAGTTATATAAAAAAATCATTATACACGTGATATAAACCAATAAATGATTTAACAACTAAGCCAATATGCCAAAGCCACTATGTAAATATTGAACAGTCAACTTCGAAAGCTATGTTAATTAAAGTACCGCTACATTTGAATTAATTAATTACAAAAAATCTTTTATTATGCCTAAAAATATATGTTTTTTACAGGATAGACAAAGGTAACCTAGTGTTAAGTCAATCCGTTCCCTATTTTACGTCTTGGAAGTAAGTCAGTGCCGGAACTCAACGCTGCAATTATCTATGTATACATTTTAACATAATACATACGTAATTCTATAATAAACATAACGATAAACAAAATAGATAAGCGTACATACCTTTTCAGATAAATATAATCAGTCGTATATTTTTATTGACATGTCCATTGGAATTTAAACCGAATGGGGCCGGTTTCTCTCGATGACAACACCACGAACTAGAACAGTTTCATCTTTATTGTGACAACCTCTGGTTCTACGTTCTTCAGAACCGTGCCAAAACCATCTGCTTCTGAATTCTCTCTGACATTCCTCGTGTCTTTCTAATGGACCAGCTCGATGTGGTCCAAAATGTTTTCCACAGCCATGGTGGTGACTGGGTCCATGACGGCCCTCCTTACGACCATAGGGATGAGGATGATAAGAATGACCGTGCGGTCCATGGCAGTGTCCATGATGATCATGTAACCTTAAGTGATGTCCGTGAGGTCCTTTATGATGACCTTGATGTCCTTTGTGATGACCATGAGGCCCTTTGCGATGACTCCAATGGAAATCGTGATGACCATGGCCAGGAGGACCATGACATCCCGGTGATACTTCCCAATCACCAGCGCTGTTCCATGGTCCATGATGAGAATCAAATCTGCCACAATTGTGTCCTCGCATTTTTCTTTCCTTATTTTCCTTTTTCTTTTATATTGTTTCTGTTATATTCCTTCCTTTTGCAGCAGTTGTTGTGGGAGTCGTCTTTATAGTACGAGAGCTGACCGCCAAGTGTGTCGTGTTCAAATCAGTTTACTATTTATATGATACCTATTTCACAATTTTCAAAGGTTTCCTGTAATCCAATTATAGTTTAGGGGAATATTGTGAAATTCATAAGTTTTCATGGAACTGTTAGTCATCATTGTTGTATATAACCTAGTATTTAATTATGTAATAAGATAAGATTTTAACGAAATGAAACTATAAAGGTATAAATTACAAAAACAATGGGTACAAAAGTAAAACCTTACATTTTTTTTAACCAAACAAAAGCAAAGTAAAAATATATAAAAAATCAGAACCTGTTAAGCATATTTACCTCAGTTCCTTTCTAATAATTATTTTATATGTATTTTTCATATTCTACTGCGCCACCGTGGTCTTACAGAGTTATTTACCACAAAAATTGCAATAAAAACATAATGGGAGTAAACGACCTGACTGTCATGCTCAGGATGTAAATAATTTAGCAATGTTTGAAATGAACTAGTATTAAAATACTTAGTTGAGTTACTGCTTTTTTAGTTTGACTTAGTCGAGTGTTTTTTGTAAACTCATAAAAAATATTTAGTTTTGATATACATATATTTCATATGTATATAGATGTTTTAGTTTATCCAACATATGGTAGAGTACTGTTTCAACACGCAATACGTCGAAAAGGCGGAAAGCGGAGAACGGAGTGTCTTAACACTAAGTTTCCACAGTTCTTGTGGCATCCTCTCTCTGCCTACCCTATTATGTAGCAGGATAAACCATGTAGCTAATAAAATATATGGTAGAGAAGGTATGTTAGGGGAAAATATGGTAAAGGTAGTGTTTCTCTCATTTTGTCTTACCATCGTTATTATGTATTGATTGTCGAAGCGTTTTAGTGCTAACTTAAAGAGGCGAACTTTTCAACTAAAATTTTATCTTTAGTACTGTATTTAAGATATAGAATAGGCGTTTTGGTAAAAAATATGAACAGTGAGCCAACTTGAAAAACGTTTATGCGAGCTTATTTATTATCAGTTTCAAAAAGTCTGTATTTTTATAAAAAATCATTTAAAATCAATAACAATCAAAAACAAAATGTCTGAAAAACTTATATTTCCTTCAGCGATTTAAATATTATAAGTGGTAACATATCTCCCGTATGGTCTAGTGGCTAGGATACCTGGCTTTCACCCAGGAGGCTCGGGTTCGATTCCCGGTACGGGAAACACTACTTTTTATATGTCTTAAAGTATTTTTTTATTGTATATATAAATATATAATTATGTTGTTAAAAAGTAAATTGCAGTTTTATAATAAATCATTATGAGTAACGAATGAATTCTGTATTTATTTATACACACATTTATAAATATTCATACATTATATGACTCACATTATGACTATCATAACAAAATTAACATATTTAAGAGAATAATAAAATGCAATGTTTATTAGAATTTTATACGATAAATTCTCTTTTCTTACCGCCTCCCTGACAATAATAAACTGATTTCACAATATTGTGCAATAGAATGAGTCATCGTACATTTTCGTAATATTTCACAACAATAAGCTTGTCTGTCTCTTTGTATGTTGACGGTAATTTACGAATATTTCTATGGTTTCTAAAGATAATCCAATCCATTATAACGGTAGAAAAATGTTTAAAGAAAAAGCATTTGAATTTATATGCTTTATATTTATTTTGGTGTCAGCATCTCTGTAACAGTTTGGCATATCTATCTGAATTTTGTTTTCTATAAGTATTTTTTATGGAATTTATGAAATAAAAATATAACTATATTTTCATTTCCATATATAAACAAAATATATATATTTAAGTTGTTTATGTTAAGTTTGTATATGTAGGTAATACTAACTTAGGGCGTCATTGTTTGATATTACAAGTAAACCAATTAACCCGATTAAACTGACTTTATGTGGTACCAAAATAACATAAAATATATAGTAAAAATACTTCAAAAGAACAAAAAGAACATTCCCGTACCGGGAATCGAACCCGAGCCTCCTGGGTGAAAGCCAGGTATCCTAGCCACTAGACCATACGGGAGATGAACTAAATGTTATAATATTTATATCTATAACGAAATATAAGATTTTCAGAAAAATCTAATGATATTATAGTAAAATCATTTTAAATGTTTGATAAGCTATAAATTTGACAGATTTAACTTAAAATATTATTCAAACATCTAAATATCTAATAAATAAATGTCAAAAGTCAATATTTCTCATCAATTTACAAGAAACATCATACTTTAGTACTAGTTCATTTCAAACAATGCTAAGTTACTATCATCCTGACCATGACGGTTAGGTCGATTACTCTTATTATGTTTTTATTGTAGTTTCTGTGGTAAATAACTTTAAAGATCATAGTGACCCAGTAGAGCATTAGCAAAACGATAGTCATGAGTTCAAATAAAATTCTTAATTTTCAATTCACATAGTTATGTGTTCCAATTATCAGCTTTTTTTAATTGAGCGATTAAAATTGGGAGGAAAGCGTAGAATGGAGTGTGTTAACACTAAGTTTCCTCTGTTTCCAGTTTCCCTATTACCGAGCATGATTAAAAAATCATTCACT
Organism: Dione vanillae; assembly: GCA_037178615.1. Classification (NCBI taxonomy): domain Eukaryota; kingdom Metazoa; phylum Arthropoda; class Insecta; order Lepidoptera; family Nymphalidae; genus Dione; species Dione vanillae. Next base: position 122,345 of record JAZFAU010000278.1, on the reverse strand, counting down.
AGTGATCATTGATCATGATGACTATTGATCATTGAAAAAACCGTCGTAACACAGCGGCATAGTGTGGACTGTAAGCGTAACGATTTAGAGTTCCATTCCCTCTTATGAACAAAGAATTCTTTTTAATTTCCTTGCTCTAGTAATAAGATAATGCGCAGCGTTAAGTTCCGCCACATGTCTCGAAAAGCGAAAAGCGTAGAACGTTCCCTCTGACAACCCTGCTATATACTGGATACAGGGAAAAGCTTAAAAAAATTAAAAAAAGAACAGAAAAATCTTTTGAATGATTATAAATAGGCAAAAACACATTTAACCTCGAAAACAAACGTCATGAACTATTGTATAAACAATATTGATTAAGAGATTATTGTTCACCTTGAAATTTTATATTACTGTGACTCATATATTTATAAAAATATTTGAACGTTAATAACCAGTTCGATGCTCGTAAGAAACACTATCTATGCAAGCACATAGATATCAATAAAATTATACTATTAAAAATATTTATGTAAAAACGCGGCGTTGAGTTCTGAAATTGAGCACTGAAAATACAATGCCTCGAAAATTAGGAGAGTGGGAAACGGAGTGTCTTAACATTAGGTTCCAACGGTTTCTGCGGTTCCCTCTGCGTATCCTGCTAGGAGCGGGATAGAGCGTGAAGCAATAATATAACGTAATACGGCGATTTGTATCCTATTATGGAAAATCTTGTTAAAAATAATGTTCGTAGATATATGCTTAAAATTCATTGAATGTCGATTGGATCCCATACAATATAAATTAATGTATTCATATATAAATCTTTTTCTTTGTTTAATTTAATTTATATTTAGTGCCGAAACACTCCGTTCTCCTCATTCCACCTGCAGTGGAAACTATGGACGAACGTTAAATGACAGAACTCAATACCGCTAATTTTTAATTTCGACCTAAACAAATAAAGCCTTTATAAATCTATTGTCTTTTAATCAATATTTAATATCTTAGTATAATTTTAGTAGTAAATATTATATTTGACATATACAAGCATCTCCCGTATGGTCTAGTGGCTAGGATACCTGGCTTTCACCCAGGAGGCTCGGGTTCGATTCCCGGTACGGGAATTTGTTTTTTGTTTTTTTTTTATATATCATGATTATAAGTATATGTCAATCAACAACTCAAGCAGGGTTTTGTTTATGTTATTAAATTTTAACTTTCCATTACACATAATAATAGTAAAAACATATTAAATAATAATATAACAACAAAATTTTTAAAGCAAAGCAGCGACGGAGAAAGCAGGGATTAAACAACGGAGTGCCTTATCACTAGGTTCATATGGTATGCAGTATGCAGTCTCTGCCTACCCTGCAACCCTGCCTGCCTGTAGAAAATATAAGCCATTACCAAAACTATTACTGCATTTAACTCAGAATTCTTATTGTAACTCAGTAATTTCATTCATTAAAAAAAAACAAAATAATGTTTTTCCCGTACCGGGAATCGAACCCGAGCCTCCTGGGTGAAAGCCAGGTATCCTAGCCACTAGACCATACGGGAGATGATACATTTTGAGTAAAATAAATACAAAATTAGTTTCCTTCGTAACTTCATATTGATAATAAATATGTTATAGCTACAAATTGTATAAAGTATATATTATTATAAAAACATACTTAGAAACACGCCATTAATATATGATGTGCTTAATTTGGACTTAAATTTTGACGTTGTTAGGTTCAATGTTATATTGAAAACAATACATTACTACGAAAAGTAAAGTAGAGAGAGAGATTTAAAAAAAATCTCATCTCTCTTTATGTCAAACAAAGGTATAAGATAACTTAATATACCACAATATGTCAAACTTTGAATTCGATGTCGGCTGCGGTTTCCTCTGCAATACCCGATAACTATAGAATAGAATTAGAACAATGTAGGGTTTCCACTAAGCTTATTAAATTTGTGATGCTATTGTTAAAATTTATATCTTTATATATTATACCATAGTTAAGTGAGTTCAAACGTTAAGTAGCACTTAAATTTTTAATTTATTAAAGCTCTATTTCACATTTACCTGTAAAATGTTGTGATTTTGTATATTAAATTGAAATCTTTTAAGTTAAAACTCGTATGAACTTAAATCCAAAACAAAATTGAAATTTCAATTTTTTTTCAGTAATTGTGTGTATACTTGAAAAAAATAAAATTAAAAAAAAAAACAATTCCCGTACCGGGAATCGAACCCGAGCCTCCTGGGTGAAAGCCAGGTATCCTAGCCACTAGACCATACGGGAGATAACATGTTGACTGTAAAGTTAGTATAACATATTTATTTAGTAACTTTCTGATTATAATATTTCTTTTATATTTTATCCAGTACATAATAACAATAGCAAATGTCGTTTTACACTGACGCAATACTCATAAACTGTATCTAAAATTATTATGAATTCTTTCTTTATCGACTTACTTCTAACGTGGCACTAGTTATATAGAGAGGCTGGGAGTTGAGGTGAGCGTTAACGCATTACAAAATGGCCCTTTAGGCCTACAATTAGGTCGCAAGTACCAGGGGTAGTTAAAAGATCATCTCCCTTTAACACCATGAGTTAGAAATCTAAGCACCATGAGTTAGAAATATAAATAAAAATTATAATTTTATATGTAATTTTTATTTACATTTTTACCAGCCGTACCTGAACTGTACAGCAAAGGTTACCTAGATCTTGATCTCAAGAGAATTTAGAACAGCAGCTTACATGCTTTAGAACCGTCGTTTATTTTCTAAGCAAAGCTTAATAAAAAACCCAGACAATTGTAAGCACATGTAAACAAATTTTTATATGTTGTCTAAAAATATTATTCCATTTTTAATTTTGGAGCAATACTTTAAGTATAATAAAAAGGAGGTGTAACGTCTGCCTGTAACGCGACGGTTTCTGAGTTCGATTTCCAGTCGAGGAAGATGGATTTTTCTATTTCCATTTTCTTCGCTCTGACACCTAGGCAAAGCGCGGCGTTGAATTCCGCCACTCAACACGCAATGCCTCGAAAAAAGGCGGAAAGCGGGGACGGAGAAAGCAGGGACTAAGCAACGGAGTATCTTAACACTAGGTTCCAATAGTTCCTGCAGTTGCCTCTGCCTACCCTGCCATGTGCGGGATAAACGGTGAAGCTAAAAAAAAAGAAAAAAAATATGAAAGAGGTTCATGAAAGAGGGAGGTGAAAGGTAATCGTGAAATTGGCACGGAATCCTTAATGCACGACTATGACCCATATTTGATTTTGATTTAAATATTAACTAAAACGATAATAATTCTAACATATTTTTCATATCAGTGTCGTATGATTTTTTTCTCTGTATATTTATATATGCTTTGGATTTCGGTTATTTTGAGTGACTGACTGATTAGATAACGCATGTAGGTGTTTTTCAAATTTCAATAGAGCACTAAAAGCTTAAAACTCGAAGTGATAAAACATAGGCTTGATAAAGACATTTTGAGAAATTGTGAAAACATTTGATTAACTACAAGTCCTATGAACGGCACGAAGGTACTAAAGAAGTTAATAACAGTGGCACGAGGAGATAGTGGCATGTGAGTAGCGTTTTGCGTATACAAAAAATATAAAACGTGGGTATAATACTTTTTATGTACAATTCGGGTTTTATATAAAAGAGGGTGCTCGCAATTAATTTAGACTTACTAATCAAATAATTTTTTTATTCCCATATTGAACGATAAATGTAGAGACATTAGCTTCAATTTACAATCAACTCAGATTTTCTTGTACCCTACAATGTTCAATAGGAAACTTAATAGTGAGAAATTAAAAGAAATTGAGAGTACTACTGTACAGCAGAGACGGAGCGTCTGCCTGTAAACGCAACGGTTTGTAGGTTCAATTCCCATATCGGAAAATTGATTTCTTTCATTTCCATTTACTTCGCTCTGGCAAATAGGCAAGCACTGCGTTGAGTACCTCTACACGCAATGACGTAAAAAGGCGTAAAGCAAGGTCATAACTCTAGGTTCTCTAGGTTCCCAAGGTTCCTGCGGTTCCCTCAGCCTACCATACTATGAGTGGTATAAAGCATGAAGCTATAAAAAATAATTTCATATTAACTTCATAAATAGTTATGAGAAGTATATCCTTACTGAACCGCAAAGACTTACTATAATCATCATTTCCTCATACATCTTAAATCTGAGATAAATTTCAAATACTTTAAACAAAATATATAAACAACATAAGTTAAACATTCGTCGCAAGGTATTTAATTTTTTTTCTATTAAATTTTCAACTTTATTCCTTTGCAAATAAAGTGTAAATCGAATTACAGCAGATATGATAGGTTTTAACGACGTCACATCACGTACTTCCTTCAGAACTTCAGAGATCACCGGTTTTGTTTATGTTATTAAATTTTAACTTTCCATTACACATAATAATAGTAAAAATATATTAAATAATAAAATAACAACAAAATTTTTAAAGCAAAGCGGCGACGGAGAAAGCAGGGACTAAACAACGGAGTGCCTTATCACTAGGTTCATATGGTATGCAGTATGCAGTCTCTGCCTACCCTGCAACCCTGCCTGCCTGTAGAAAATATAAGCCATTACCAAAACTATTACTGCATTTAACTCAGAATTCTTATTGTAACTCAGTAATTTCATTCATTAAAAAAAAAAACAAAATAATGTTTTTCCCGTACCGGGAATCGAACCCGAGCCTCCTGGGTGAAAGCCAGGTATCCTAGCCACTAGACCATACGGGAGATGATGCATTTTGAGTAAAATAAATACAAAATTAGTTTCCTTCCTAACTTCATATTGATAATAAATATGTTATAGCTACAAATTGTATAAAGTATATATTATTATAAAAACATACTTAGAAACACGCCATTGATATATGATGTGCTTAATTTGGACTTAAATTTTGACGTTGTTAGGTTCAATGTTATATTGAAAACAATACATTACTACGAAAAATAAAGTAGAGAGAGAGATTTAAAAAAAAATCTCATCTCTCTTTATGTCAAACAAAGGTATAAGATAACTTAATATACCACAATATGTCAAACTTTGAATTCGATGTCGGCTGCGGTTTCCTCTGCAATACCCGATAACTATAGAATAGAATTAGAACAATGTAGGGTTTCCACTAAGCTTATTAAATTTGTGATGCTATTGTTAAAATTTATATTTTTATATATAATACTGTAGTTAAGTGAGTTCAAACGTTAAGTAGCACGTAAATTCTTAATTTATTAAAGCTCTATTTCACATTTACCTGTAAAACGTTATGTTTTTGAATATTATATTGAAATCTTTTAAGTTAAAACTCGTATGAACTTATATCTAAAACAAAATTGAAATTTCAATTTTTTTTCAGTAATTGTGTGTACGAGTATACTTGAAAAAAATAAAATTAAAAAAAAAACAATTCCCGTACCGGGAATCGAACCCGAGCCTCCTGGGTGAAAGCCAGGTATCCTAGCCACTAGACCATACGGGAGATACCATGTTGACCGTAAAGTTAGTTAGTTAGTTAGTCATTCCGATTATAATATATTTTTTAAGTTTTATACTTTATTCAGTACATAATAACAATAGCAAATGTCGTTTTACACTGACGCAATACTCATAAATTGTATCTAGAATTATTATGAATTCTTTCTTTATCGACTTACTTCTAACGTGGCACTAGTTATATAGAGAGGCTGGGAGTTGAGGTGAGCGTTAACGCATTACAAAATGGCCCTTTAGGCCTTCAATTAGGTCGCAAGTACCAGGGGCTGTTAAAAGATCATCTCCCTTTAACACCATGAGTTAGAAATATAAATTAAAATTATAATATTAAATGTAATTTTTATTTATATTTTTACCAGCCGTACCTGAACTGAACAGCAAAGTTTACCTAGATCTTGATCTCAAGAGAATTTAAAACAGCAGCTTACATGCTTTATAACCGTCGTTTATTTTCTAAGCAAAGCTTAATAAAAAGCCCAGACAATTGTAAGCACATGTAAACAAATTTTTATATGTTGTCTAAAAATATTTTTCCATTTTTAATTTTGGAACAATACTTGAAGTACAATAAAAAGTATGAACCGTCGTGGCGCAGAGGTGTAACGTCTGCCTGTAACGCGACGGTTTCTTGGTTCGATTCCCAGTCGGAGAAGATGGATTTTTCTATTTCCATTTTCTTCGCTCTGGCACCTAGGCAAAGCGCGGCGTTGAGTTCCGCCACTCAACACGCAATGCCTCGAAAAAAGACGGAAAGCGGGGACGGAGAAAGCAGGGACTACGCAACGGAGTATCTTAACACTAGGTTCCAATAGTTCCTGCAGTTGCCTCTGCCTACCCTGCCATGTGCGGGATAAAGGGTGAAGCAAAAAAAAAAAGAAAAAAAATATGAAAGAGGTTCATGAAAAAGGGAGGTGAAAGGTAATCGTGAAATTGGCACGGAAGCCTTAATGCACGAGTGTGACTCGTATTTGATTTTGATTTAAATATTAACTAAAACAATAATAGTTGTAACATATTTTTCATGTCAATTTTGTATGATTTTTTTTCTGTATATTTATATATGCTTTGGATTTCGGTTATGGTGAGTGACTGACTGATTAGTTAACGCATGTAGGTGTTTTTCAAATTTCAATAGGGCACTAAAAGCTTATAACTCGAAATAATAAAACATAGGCTTGATAAAGACTTTTTGAGAAATTAAGAAAACATTTGATTAACTACAAGTCCTATGAACGGCACGAAGGTACTAAAGAAGTTAATAACAGTGCACGAGGAGATAGTGGCATGTGAGTAGCGTTTTGCGTATACAAAAAATATAAAACGTGGGTATAATTCTTTTTATGTACAGGGGTTCAGGGGTTGTACAGGGGTTTCGGGGTTTATATAAAAGAGGGTGCTCGCAATTAATTTAGACTAATCAAATAATTTTTTTATTCCCATATTGAACGATAAATGTAGAGACATTAGCTTCAATTTACAATCAACTCAGATTTTCTTGTACCCTACAATGTTCAATAGGAAACTTAATAGTGAGAAATTAAAAGAAATTGAGAGTACTACTGTACAGCAGAGACGCAGCGTCTGCCTGTAAACGAAACGGTTTGTAGGTTCAATTCCCATACCGGAAAATTGATGTTTTTCATTTCCTTTTTCTTCGCTCTGGCAAATGGGCAAGCACTGTTGAGTACCTCTACACGCAATGACGTAAAAAAGCGTAATGCAAGGTCATAACTCTAGGTTCACTAGGTTCCCAAGGTTCCTGCGGTTCCCTCAGCCTACCATACTATGAGTGGCATAAAGCATGAAGCTATAAAAAATAATTTCATATTAACTTCATAAATAGTTATGAGAAGTATCTCCTTACTAAACCACAAAGACTTACTATAATCATCATTTCCTCATACATCTTAAATCTGAGATAAATTTCAAGCACTTTAAACAAAATATATAAACAACATAAGTTAAACATTCGTCGCAAGGTATTTAATTTTTTTCTATTAAATATTCAACTTTATTCCTTTGCGAATAAAGTGTAAATCGAATTACAGCAGATATGATAGGTTTTAACGACGTCACGTCACGTACTTCCTTCAGAACTTCAGAGATCACCGGAGAAGTGGAGTGTGACCACGTTTTATGAATATTTCTTTTTCTTCCAGTATATTTTAGTATGAAAATATAAACAATGGCTGAGTGCGATTTTGTTTCAGAATCATATATTTTCATTTCTACATCTAATTCTTTTAGAAATACCCTAAAGTGCAGAAGTAGGCCAATCGTTCTTCATACGTTATATTTAACTTTACATTATATCTAAATACTTTGAAAATAATTTGGGTAAGCGTAGACATTGAGTCATTTTAAATATTTCAGGGTAAGTAGAGGGAGTCTAGTTTGAGACATTTCCTTCTCTACTGTCAGCAACAACCAACACCACCGTCTTATCATATCTGAGATTTTTTACGTTCACGCTGTATCCCACAAGTAGCAGAGTAAGACAGAATAGCGGGAACCTAACATTGAGAAACTTAAAATTTAAAATCAAGAAATTAAATATCCAAGAAATAGTCGATTAATCTAAACCATCTCATTTATTAACCCTCATCGATTGTCTATTAGGATTAAGTATCTTTTATTTTTTAAATATTATTGAGTACTGAAACGAAACAGAGAAAGCTAAAATTGACTAAAATATTTTATAAATATCTTATTATTGGGTGAGTAATGATTTTAATGATGATAAAGCGAAATGAAGGAAATATGTATACAAAATACTAACATAGAATATCCAATTGGTTGTAAAGCAAAGAGCTGATAGCAGTGCCTGGGACTTGTAACCCAAATGTAAGTGTAAGTGTTTATTTACACTTCTATTCTTAAATCTTTAAAATGTATGAAAATAAAGAATAGTGAGTTTCTAGAATTTTCTATATTACAAAATACATGGACACTCTACATCTTGCATATTTACACTTGAGAGCATTTTGTAGTGTTGATTCCGTAACGACTTGAAAATTTCTCATGTTTGTTAAATAGATAATTATATACACTGTACCGACAACTTCACTTAAACGAATCGTGTTGATCTGAAGAATCGTTGACTAAGGTTACAGTATACATGAAGATCAGTACTTTTAAACGTTTAACTTACTTATTAATTTTTTTTTAGCTTCACGCTCGATCACGAACTGCAGGCCATAGGAACCTAGTGTTAAGACACTCCGTTACTTAGTTCCTGCTTTCTCTCGTTACAGGCAAACGTTGCGCCTCTGCGCTGCGACGATCCTCGGAGGGTACGTATTAAATAAATTATTATTATATTATTATTATAGAGGACCGTCGTGGCGCAGAGGCGCAACGTCTGCCTGCAACGCGACGGTTTCTGGGTTCGATTTCCAATCGGGGAAGATGGATTTTTCTATTTCCGTTAGGTTCACACGGTTCCTGCTGGTCCCCTTTGCCTACCCTGCCATATGAGGGATAAAGAGTGAAGCTGCAAAAAAAATATTATATTTTGTGTATGTATTTTACGTATAGTCTAATAGTTAAGTGATCTTAATAGAATACACTATAGTATATTGTATAGCTAGCCTCAAGCGCTACTTATTGAAGAAGGAAACTTAAGCTTATCATGTTTGTGTATTTAATTCCTACTTTCTCCTTTATGTATTTATACGTCTTGCAGCGTTTAGTTCTGCCACTCAACGTGCAATGTCTCTAAAATCGAATGACAATTTGCAGACAATGTAACGGAGTGTCTTAACGCTAACTTCGTCTGTTTACCCTATTCTGGGCAGAATAAGCCATAAAGCTATAAGTGTTTTCACAATTTAAAAACAAAAAATAACCGATGTCAAATTTTATCCCATAATACATAACCGAGTCATATGTTACTGATATGTTATGAAAAATACAATTGATTATACAAAATACTTATCATTTTTCACATAGATTCATATTGTAATATACAAATATTCATTGTTATTTTATATTAAGGACAATATACAAAAATAAATAGATTAACTTTCAGCGATCTTTGCTCAAATGATATTTACCAAGCGGAAATTGAAGGTGTTGAGAGGTTTCAGTAAGACCGTGTTGCTTTAACCGCATGGCATTAAATCTAAGTTATAACGTAGAATATCCGGCTCTAAATAGACGAGTAAATATTTGTTCTAAATATAAATCTTTGACAATATACGGCTATATTTCATTATTCAACAAAGTAAAGTAAGCGGAAGAGAACCTTTAAGTGTCAAGAAGCTTTACAGAAATAATACTTGTTCCCCAGAGTGAGACACGAATCTTTGACTTGTTTAAGGTGAGACATTGTAACACTTTACTATGGATCTAAATATAAGAGTTGTATATTATATAAAACAAAGCGGTAAATAATTTTATAATTAATTTAGAAAACAGAAGTGGTTAAAGTTTCATTTAAAAAAAAATTCGATACACGAGACAAATCGATATTCGTGTATTTCGAGCATATTCGGAATAGAGATTCTGCGTTGTATTAAATGACATAAATCTGAAGAATAATATTTCAGAATCCTTCCAATACGGAACGTTGCCTACGTGCAACAGTCCCGATTGACATGATTTAATTTCTTTTTAGTCTTTGTCATCTATGACTATCCTCTTTTACAAAATTATATCCTATTTAATTTATATTAATGTGTTTTTAATATCATATAACCATTTATTGTACCTAAGTTTTATGAAGCAACTGATAGAAGATGGGGTGTGGTTAAAAAAAATAGGATTTCTCTACAACAAATGGAGTAAAAACTTCATCACACTTCATATCAGAATTGAGAAGAAAAAAAAAATGTTACAATAAAGAAGAAGAATTTGATTTGGAAAAATAAAGAATTTAAGCGTATTTCATCAAAAGTTACTAAAAATAATATATATTTTGTTTCCACATTTAATCGATATATTGCTATATATTTATTGAAGGCGTTAACGCTTAAAATATTTATGCGTCATAATGCAGATGACATTAGATTGCGTGTCAAGAAGTTACTTATCCATACTAAAAAGTTAAAGGCATTTTCTACTCTATTCAAAGGTTTTAAGATCGATAATTGCACAATGATACGCATTCCTGCTGGCCTGTGACCAGACGCCGTGAAAATAGCTACTCATAATACCACATACGGTCAGTAAAATTTTATAAAATAAAAAAAAAAATCGTTACTAGAACACAGGCAACACCTATTATTAAATTAGTATTTATCTCTAAATAACAAAGTTTTTAATTGCTGAATGCCAAGATTTGCTTAGGATATTGTGACACTAAGATGCCTAGAAATTTCTTTTGGAATTTGTATAAATATAGTTTAAAAATTCCTAAAATTTAAATACTTTTAGATATCAATCAAAATACTTAAATAATAATTAAATTCATTCTTAATTACAAATAAAAAAACAACTGAAATGTTATAAATTCCAAAAACATTACGTAGGTATATTCCAGAAACAATAAATAAATATTTTTTTTGGATTCATGCTATATCCTGCACATGGCAAGGTAGGCAGAGGGAACCGCAGGAACCGTGAAAATCTAGTTTTAAGACACTCCGTTACTTAGGTCCTGCTTTCTCCGTCCCCACTTTCCGACCTTTTTGAGGCATTGCGTGTTGAGTGGTGGAACTCATCGCCGCGCTTTGCCGAATTTACCAATGCGAAGATAATGGAAATAGAAAAATCCATCTTTCGCGACTGGGAATCGAACCCAGAAACCGTCGAGTTACAGGAAGACGTTGCGCCTCTGCGCCACGACGGTCCTCAATAAATAAGTATTTTATAGCAAAATATATTTGAAATCCTTAACGATATCGCACTTACAAAGCTAAGATCTAAGAGTAAGGAGCGTTACAACATTTTCGCTCTCAATTAAAATATACAAAATGTGAACTCCAAAAAGGAAATAGCTTCATTAGAACAGTGTGTCACAGAATGACAGAGTGTGTCTCGTCCATGATAGAAGTGCATGAGTTGCATAATGCACCAGTAAGTTTATGATGGCGCTGTCAACGGACACAGTATTAGCAAAATTCGGAAAACAAACCATTAATATTAAAATGGATAGCTTTCGATTTAACTTTTAAAATTAGCTGACTATATTTCGTAAGCTTTTACAAGCTTAAAAAATATATAATATATATGTACATAGTAATATATATTTTGTATGTATACTATACATGTACCTATCACGCAAATAGTAGGGTAAGCAGAGGAAACAGTCTAAGGAGCATAGGGTTAAGACTCTCCGTTCTCCACTTTCTGACTTTTGAGACATTGCGTTTTTTCCGCGAATTTTTCTTGTTGCCAGAACGGAGATAGTGAAAATATTTCATTTTACATAACGTACGAATGAAATCCAAGCCGTTTCGTGCCGCTGTGTAATGTTGCAGAAACATATCTACATATTTAAAACAGCATAAAATACAAAGTTGTAAATTAAACTATTTAAAATTTAACTTCACAATTTATCCCGCTCGTAACAGGGTAGGAGGAACAGAGGAAACTGCAGGAACCGTGGAAAACTAGTGTTAAGACACTCCGTTCCCTGCTTTCCGCCTTTCGCGCGCATTGCATATTGAGTGGCTGAACTCAATGCGGCCCAGTTGTCAGAACAAGCAACTGGAAATGTAATAATCCCTCCTCTCCGAGTAAAAATCAATCGATAATGTATACATACTATTGGAAATACTTAAATTTTAAGCAATTATCTAAAGGTAGCAAGTATCAACAGAAAAAACGGAGACGAATGTCATTCTTCCTACCTTCCCGCCTCAAGATAATAAGAATCGAGTGCGTCATGTTCAAATACCCTATCATATACCAAAAGCTACAGTCTCATACTTCACAACAAATATGCCCTAAATCTTTATAAGTAAGCTATAAAAATTGTACTTCACCATAACTTCCTGCAAAGCCTCCATACACTGTAAGTTAGGAGCAATGAGTGGAATGCGAATCGTTAATTTACGGGAAACGGCGTCTTGTCCTGAATCACAATGCTTATGAGAATATATGAGAATGAATGATTCAATCTATTGGTGACAAGGTTTTGCACTTGGGTGTTATGTGGGGATGGTGTAAACACAAAAATTTAGAAAATAAACTATTGACATTAAGATTGCTTGCTTCCGATTTAACTTTTAATATTAGCCGACTATAATTTGTTAGCTTTTCGAGGTTATATACTTAACATATATATATATATATATATATATATATATATATATATATATATATATATATATATATATATATATATATATATATATATATATATATATATATATATATATATATATATATATATATATATATATATATATATATTACACTAGGTTCTTACGGTTCCTGCAGTTCCCTCTGCCTACCCTGCCATGTGCGGGATAAAGCGTGAAGCTAAAAAAAAAAAAAAAAAAAAATATATATATATATATATATATATATATATATATATATATATATATATATATATATATATATATATATATATATATATATATATATATATATATATATATATATATATATATATATATTCAGTTACCACTTGCAGAGTTCATTATTTCTATTTATTCTTATTTCCATATTATTGTTCATTTCGTTTATATTATTGTCCATTGTATTTACGTTTGTGTTTTTATGTTATAAGGGAGTTAAAAGGAGCAAAATATAAAAGTCAACTACATTTAAACCTTATTATATTAACATAGCATATTATTCTGACAAAACCCATGAACCAGAGGTACCCTAAAAATAAACAGCCGTCACAAATACATTTTTAATCCGGCTCGAAGGACCATTTTTTTCTTGGCGCCAAATTGATAAAATCTCATATTTCACGGTGAAACGTATTGAAAATATTACGCGTCGACAAAAAACGCTTTTCCAATCTCCCTTGATGGCCGACTTTGATATTTTTCTCAATATATCGATATACCTTTGATAATATTCCCATTTCTTGAGAGGTGTTGATAACGAGGGGGAGTTATTATGTTGGTTTACGACACCCCGCATATCGTAGTAAAAATGTCTTAAACAGGTATGCGCGTTGATTTTCTATCATGATCGGGATAGGCATAAATTCTTGGTGTTATATATTAATATAAATATGCATAGCAAGAATTGACCAATTATATGAAATTTACATATAAAAAGCTTTTAAATATTAACTCGAGCCTTGTTTTTTAATACATTTTAATTGTTAAAGCAAAAAGAAACCTTGAATAGAGTTTCTGCTTCTTAGTTTCACCTTATGGGATATAACGTATATGTAAATTTCATATAATTGGTCAACTCTTGCTTCATATAATGGGTCATGGCACGTAGCGAGATGGGCAGGATAGATATTATCCCATTTTGTGCTTAATTTTCAAATTAAATGAAAATCAAACCCATATACTGTCGCACTTATAGTCTGACAGCGATACCTCTACGCCGATAGCTTCAAAATGATTCTGTGAAATAATTGAAATTTTAGACCAATATTATATTTTAATTAAGTTCTTTAATGTAAAATAGTATTATAAATATTATGAATATTTCACCAGTTTGATCCAATTTTGGCTATTGGAATTAAAATAATAAGTTTTTTTTATTTAATAAAAGCTTTTTCATAATATATATTTAAAATTTAATAATTTACAGTTTAGATTATGTTTGGTTACAACCACAAAAGTCGTCAGTTCAATACCCGCTCGAAGAAATGAATTAGTAACTAGACAAAAGTGTATTGAATCTATCTGAAAGCAAGTAAACAAATCGATAATTAATGAAATAATTAAACAAATAAATGAATAAACCAACACAATTAAACAAATAAATTACCGTCGTGGCGCAGAGGCGCAACATCTGCCTGTAACGGTTTCTGGGTTCGATTCCCACTTGGGGAAGATGGATTTTTCTATTTCCATTGTCTTCGCTCAGGCAACTAGGCAAAGTGCGGCGTTGAGTTTCGCCACTCAACACACACGCAAAACGGCGGAAAGCCGGGACGGAGAAAGCACTGACTAAGCAACGGAGCGTCTTAACACTAGGTTGCTATGTTTTCTGCAGTTCCCTCTGCCTACCCTGCCATGTGCAGGTTAAAGCGTGAAGCTAAAAAAATAATAAATAAAACAAATAAATAAACAAAATAATTAAATAAATAAAATATTTATTCTAGTTCCAGATCCAGACATTACTTAATATAATTCTAAGTTGAACTGTGAAAACAGTATTTTCATATAGTTTATTAGATACCTCCTATACGGTGCTAGGTTTATTTTAGACAAAGATGAACGACGTTAGACGCCTCACATCTCAGTGTGCGCCACTTGGGGACTTCAAATGAGAAATTTTAATGAATTCTTGCCATCTTCGGTGTAACGTAGAGTTAAATTGAAATGATTTGCTATAAAATATAATATTTTATAAAACCAGTGTTACAATTCTCCTCTTCAGTAGCCGCGTTAGTTAAAGGTCTCTTATAGGTCCCGATTCAAATCTGTCTTACAGTTCCAAAAATTAGAACCTCTGAATATTACCTAACAATTTACGTACCTTGCTTTAAGTCTGCCTGAAGTCGTAAACAACTATATGAGATATAAATGATTTTTTAGTTATAATATAATAAATTTTATAGCCAAATAAATAAGTTTAAAATATTGGTATAAATATAGACATTAGTATAATTTTAAAATTTGGGGACCTTCGTGGCGCAGAGACGTAGCGTCTGTCTGTAAAATATGACGATTTGTGGGTTCGATTTCAACAATGGGATGAATTATTTTATTTCTATTTTCTTCGCTTTGGAAAATAAGCAAGCGCGGCGTTGAGTTCCGCCTATCGAAATGCATAAGCGGTATGCGGGAAACAGTGTGTCTATCGGTTCCTGCGACTTCCCACCATATTATGAGCGGGATAAAATATCGTGAAGCTAATAAAAAATAAAAATAAAAGTTGACAAGAAAATAAAATTATTGTAAGTTAAAAAGGATTAAAGAGTCCAAGAGCTTATATATATATATATATATATATATATATATATATATATATATATATATATATATATATATATATATATATATATATATATATATATATATATATATATATATATATATATATATATATATATATATATATATATATATATATATATATATATATATATATATATATATATATATATATATATATATATATATATATATATATATATATATATATATATATATATATATATATATATATATATATATATATATATATATATATATATATATATATATATATATATATATATATATATATATATATATATATATATATATATATATATATATATATATATATATATATATATATATATATATATATATATATATATATATATATATATATATATATATTTGGTCACATCTAGCCTTATTTAACTCTTGGTCAATATCCCGTAGACTAGCAGGTAATTAACTGTGAAGATTTTAATGAAAATTATTATTAAAGTAATAGATTTGCATTTCGTGATATCGAAACTATCAATTTTATTTTAAGAGTAGATAATAATTAAACCATCTTTTCAAAGGTATATTTTATTACTTTATTTTAATGCTTGGCAGCGTTTTTTGAACTAATTGAGTAAAAAAATTACAAAAAACACTAAATGTAAGTCCAAAAAAATAACAAAACATAGATGGATAATAAGCAAAGCAGTGAAGCAAATACGCAGGATACTCCTATAAATTTGACAGTCTGCGAGTTCGATTCATACTCTTGAAAGATTGAATTATGTCATTTCCATTTTTTTGCTCTGACAACAAAGTGAAGCACGGCGTTGAGTTCTGCCACTCAACACGCACGCACAAGTATCGAAAACGCGAAGTGATTTAACACTAGGTTCCCATAGTTTTTTCTAACCACTCTGCAATAAGCAAGATAATCGTAAACTAAAAATTAAGTAATAACAATAATAATAAATTGAAAGACGTACAATTGTAAGTTACTACCTAATTATATTAAACATTAATAACTAAATTTATCGTTCTCGGTTAGTATATAATAGATTTTTTTGTGTCGCAAAAAGCAACTTTTTACTAAATATTTGCGATCAAAGTGTAGAATTAAGCCCATTATCTCACATCTCTATTAACCAAGCCCCTGTCACTCTTAAACAAGTTAAATTGTTCTTCTAATGAATTCAAAATAATTTTAGACAGACTGAGTTTTTTGCAAATTTTACTTAAAGATTTCGCTGTTATACCTCTCTCTCCTATACTGCATACAAAGTAATTGGAAATTGATCTCTGATCAATTCTTTGCTAAGGTCTTGTTTAGATTATTAATATAAATGCTATTTTGAAATATGTTTTAGGTATTAAGATTTGATAAAGTCAGCTGTTGGTTTATATGGAACTCAACGTCACGCTTTACTTTGTTATGACAGCATGAGTCAAAATGTTTGTGTACAGTCAGTCATTGTACTGTCACGCCATGACAGTTTTAACTCATACAAAAAGTAATATTTATATCCTTTTTTGAAATCTAACAAAATTATACATAACATAACGTTTCTATTTATAACGTTTCTATTAACGGCGGAAAGTGGGGACGGAGTAAGCAGGGACTAAGTAACGGAGTGTCTTAACACTAGGTTCGTATGGTTCCTGCAGTTCCCTCTGCCTACCCTGCCATGTGCGGGATAAAAGCGTGAAGCTAAAAAAAAATAAAAAAAAAAATAACGTTTCTTTTAATTAAAAATAAACAAACAGATTCACGCTATATCCCAGTGTTAAGACACTATATTTACTACTTTCTGCTCAGTTTTCGAGACATTGCAAGTTAAGAAGCGGAACTCAACGCCGTGATTTATCTTGTTACCAGATTAAAGTATTAAAATAATTATTTCCCCTGAATGGGAAACGAACTCACACCGTCACGTCTACAAACAGATATTATGCTGCCACGTCATGACAACTTTTTTACGACACTTTAATTCAACCATCAAACATCAAAATATAATATAAATTATGAACAATAAACCAAGTTTAAATTGGTGCTTTAATAGAAATATTTCCGGTCAACAAACTTCGATGAATCGATATAAAAATCCAATTTTGCAATAAGAAAGTACTTCAACAATGCTTTCTATCATTAGGAAGTAGAGCGCAAAGTTAATAGTGACCTGATATTAATCTTAAAGGCTCTAGATAAATCTTAAATTGGTAATCAATATTGAATCGTAGAGATCATTTCCTTTTCTTTTTCTATATCTATATAGATATAATAATAATATTAGATTTCTTATTTTGAATAGAAGCTTGTTTTTTTCTATGAGAATGAGATATAGTCTTAAATGTTTAATTACCTCTGATATTAAGACAGAGTGCGGCGTTGAGTTCCGTTACTAAAAAATTGGGCCGAACGTTGAGATGAAACAGTCTTAAACGTCCCCAGTAATATAACATCTACTTTGACGTTTGGATCGGTACTAATGGTTTTCTTCAGAAACGGGCTGTTCGAGCAATCTATAACATGAGGCCCAGAGATTCCTTTAGGGATAAATTTAAAAAAATTAAAATCATGACTGTTCACAGTCAATATATATTCGAGAATTTGATATATGTTCATAAAAATATTGATAAATTTAGATTAAATTGTGATGTTCACAATGTTAATACGAGGAATAAGTATAAACTTGTTATGCCCACCACTAGGCTCCATAAAATAGGCAACTCCTTCCCATGTAATTGTGTCCGTTTCTACAATAAACTGCCGAAAGAAGTGTTTGATCTCTCGATAAATAAATTTAAAATCTATGTTAAACGGCAATTAATTACTAAATCCTATTATAGTGTAAAGGATTACATTGATGATAAAACGGCATGGAATTAATGAATTGCTCATAAGTTAGAGTGACGTTTGTGAAGTGATCACAATATGTTTAGGGAAACCTGGCTGAGTTTGTTGTGGGCTCTTCTCACCAGGCCGCGCTTGGAACCCTCGTAACCTTAGTTTTAAGTCATGGAGTGTGTAGGTTTCAGAGGGGCTCAATTCGATATTTACTATCAAATTGGGCTCCTTTGACACTCCTCCGTTCGCTCTATCTGACGTACACAAGTGATCTTCTTATTGATTCTAAGTGGAAAATAAATAAATAAATAAATAAATAAAAGATGGTGATTACTGTTATCATTACTGTTATCATTTTCCATGTTCAATTTTTTTAAATTCTCAATTATATGTACCTTATGGCAAATAAATTATTCCGGTGTTCCAAACTTGCAGTTTATTTTAATTCAATACCTTAATTTCACATTTCGTTACATTATCCTCATATGAAGTAACTAAGTCTAAGAAGTTATCAAAATATTCGTTATATATGAAAGTTCCTAGTATTAATATGAACAAAATATCTGAGCTGTTACATTAAGCTTAAATTAAAAACTTTTTTCAACGTTCACTCGCAGAACAGACTTTACCCTACTCGATAATCGAACTCGCTAAGAAAGTATCGTTATTGGTACTATTTCAATAAAACTTCGACTAGAGTTGCTCTGCAAGAATTTCTTATATTGCTTATTTGAAAACGAAGTTGGGAAAGCTTGCATATTTGCATTTTAAAGTTTTTTGCATAATTCCTTCTGTATAAGACGTATTTAAGGCAAGTTTTTGTTGGTATTTATTTGTTTACAACTAAGTTTTACCTGCAGTTTCGCCCGAGGAGTCGAATTCTGTTCAGCAGCAGTATTCATATCTAAATAATTAATCCATCTGACTATTTATCCATCTTTCTTGTTTCAAAATCGTCTTTTTACAAAATGGTATTATCAAGCTAAATCTTATATTAAATAGTTAAGTCTGAGGTCACTTAAAGACATCAAATTCCTAAATGAATATAACCAAAAGATATGAGCGCTGGTGCTTAATTTTTTTGTGAAGTTCTTTGATTTTCGCGATTTATATATATTTTAAATAAAACAACTTAAGCGGATTTATCGCGTTTATTAGCATTTTTTTGTGAAACCCGACGTTTCGAATACTTTGCAGTAGTCCGTGGTCACGGGTAGACTGAGGTAGCATTCGTCTGTCATTTGATATAATTATTATCTAACCGTGACCATCTGATCCATCCATCAAATCCGTTTAAATTGTTTTATTTTTGTGTGAAATTTTTCAATAATTTATATGATACATTTATTAGGCATGTTAAAGTGAGAAAATGGAAAAAAATTAATAACAATAGAGTGAGACGCCAGAGACAGAATATTCTGATGGAAGATTTCGATTCGACCTTGCGAATGCAAAACTTAACATTCTATTCCTACCGAGGTAGTTAAAGAGAACGGAGCTCCAAATGCTGCGGTCCCTGCATACCTCTTTCACCTCATTCACTGTCATGGGTAAATTTTGGCAAACTGAAGCTTTTCATTTAATAATAAAATATTCCAAGATAATAACATTGAAAGTATGAACATAATAAAGGCATACGAAGCAAGATAAATGCTATAAAAATATGCTAAATTTATTATGACAAAGGCAAATATCATTTTTGACGCACGGAAACCCGTAAAAGTAATGCGCCCATTTTTAGCGTTGTGGGAAAATTTCAATATATTGATATAGATTTGGATTACGTACCGTGAATTTTGAGTGGGGCGCGATTGCAAGCTATTATTTGACGTATTGTCTCACATAAGTAATACATTATTTTTGTTTTTAGCAGGGTAAGCAACTCGTAGCAACATATTGTTAGGACACTCCTTTTAAGTCATTGCATATTAAGTGGCGGAATACAACGTCACGCTTACATTCTTACCAGAACGCAGAAAATGGAAATGAAAGAATCCATCTTCGAGTCAGAATCGAATCCATAACTTACAGACGATGCTGCGTCTCTGCATCGCAACCTTGTTTATTGTCCATGAATATCAGGTGTATTCAATAAAAAAAAACGGAATTAAGTTTAAGATCAGTATAATCACTGTAAGTGCGTAACATGAAGAGAAAAAGTTACAAAAAATGTGTCGGTAGACATAAAAATAAATCTACAAATATTAATAAATATGAACAAGTAAAATCTCGGTGGACAGTGATATTGCTATTGTAATATGGACAGGAGTCATAAAATTAACTAGTACAAAATATAATAAACTAAATGTTATACTATTTTTAGACATGCCCCCAGGCGTTGAAAGCACCTCTTTCAACAATCTTTAGGTTGTGGTAATAGGCATATTTTGCTGAATGCCCTCCGGACAATTCCATTTGCCGTCCTAACATCTGCTACTCGAATAACACCATTGGCTCCTGGGTACACATTGACAATTCGACCCATTTTCCATTTGAGCGGTGGTAGATTGTCATCCTTTAGAACGACGAGACTGTGTAGTTTGAGGGAGCTTTCGGATTTTTGCCATTTCATCCTCATCTGAAGACCCGCGAGATACTCCTTACTCCATCGCTTCCAAAACTGCTGACGGAGTTGCTCAAGTCTTTGATAACGCGTCAGCTTGTTGATGTTTTGAGCTTCGTAATTCGGCGCCGGCAGTGACGTGAGCGAGCGTCCGATGGTAAAGTGTCCGGGTGTAAGAGGCAATAAATCTGCAGGATCTGTAGACATATAAGTCAGTGGCCGGGAGTTCAGTATAGCTTCAATTTGCACCAATGTAGTATAAAGTTCCTCGTACGTAATTTTACAATTTCCCAGTACTCTTATTAAATGATATTTTGTGGACTTGACACTTGCTTCGCTCAAGCCATTATAATGTGGTGCATAAGCTGGAGTAAAGTGAAATTTGATGCCATCATCAGCAACTGTCTCAGATAAAACTTCACTATTGTTTTTAATAAAATTTGCAATATCGTTACTCGCGCCAACAAATGAAGTATCGTTATCAGAGTATATATTTTTAGGTTTCCCCCTACGAGACATAAATCTACGCAAAGCTAACAAGAAATAATTGCTCGTTAAATCACCAACTAATTCGATATGCATTGCCTTAGTAGAAAAACATTCGAAAACTGC
This sequence comes from Dione vanillae, assembly GCA_037178615.1. Taxonomy (NCBI): domain Eukaryota; kingdom Metazoa; phylum Arthropoda; class Insecta; order Lepidoptera; family Nymphalidae; genus Dione; species Dione vanillae. The sequence goes on along the minus strand of JAZFAU010000278.1, from coordinate 100,784 downwards.
AATATACGCTTTTAATATTCTACTACCACGACCTTGTCGACTAACAATCATAATTGGACCAGCATAGTCGATCCCTACGTTCTCGAAAGGATAACTGACATACACACGCTGTTGTGGCAAATTTCCCATTATAGGTGCAACTATCTTAGGCTTAATTCGAGCACAACGGATACATTGTCGATAACATAACTTGGCCAAATTCCTACCACCTATTGGCCAAAATGTTTCCTTAATCGTGCTCAGTAACAGTTGCGGACCTGCATGTAACAATCTTCTATGCTCGTAATTAAATAATAATTTAGTAAAAGGATGTTTCGAGTGAATCAAAATCGGATGTTTTTTATCAAATGTAAAGTTAAAGAAGAATTTTAAAATCATCAAGAAATATATTTAATTTAAGTAACGCGTTTTTAGCAGGTAAGTTTTTATTATTTATTAAAAGTTCATATTCTGGAAAAGATTGTTCTTGTGAAATTTTGATTATAAGATTTAAGGCATTATCCAATTCTTCGACCGTTAAAAATTTATCATTAATTAATCCTTTCTTACAAATTCGAATAAAGCGTAAAACATAAGCTACAGTACGTTTAAGTCTAGATAAGTTAGAAAATCTATTAAAATTAATTAATTCATTGTTATCACTTTCTACAGCTATTTGCAGTTATTACAGGACGTAATTCTGGAACAATTTCAGAACTAGCGGAATGTGATGGCCAATATGACATATCTAGTCTTAAAAATTTTGGGCCTGACCACCAAATCTCAAGTGACATCAGAGCTTTAGCATTAACACCTCGCGAAATATGATCAGCAGGATTTTCAAGCGTAGGTACATGTCGCCAAGTACAACCAGAAGATTTATCTACAATCTCTGCAACTCTATTGCGCACAAATGGTTGTAATTTACTTGGTAGGGTTTTAAGCCAGCCCAAAACAATAGAAGAGTCGGTCCAAAAAAACGTACGCCGTACCTTGACTCGGAGAGCACTAATAGCCTTTTCGTAGAGACGTAGCCCCACAAGAGCCCCGCAAAGTTCCAATCTTGGTATGGTAGTAGGTTTGATTGGAGCGACCCTGCTTTTAGCGATAAGCAAACGAACTGAAACTTCATCATTTTCGTTTCCGCTACAAACATACAAACATGCTCCATAAGCATATTGTGATGCATCGGAAAATATATGTAAATCTATATACCTATAACAATCAACTAAAACATTACGTGTAATCAATAAATCATTAAGAATTGGTAAATCAATAATGAATTCTTTCCATGACCTAGCTATATCATCTGGTAGTGGGTCATCCCATGACAATTTTTGTAGCCATAATTTCTGTAACATACATTTCATGATAATAATACAAGGTGTAAGTAATCCAAGAGGATCAAAAATACGTGAGATCACAGAAAGTATGCTACGTTTTGTCATAGTAATAGGAATATTACCACTTATGGAGAAACAAAGTTTATCCGAATCTGAACACGAACCTAAACCTAAAACTGATTTAAAATTAGATTCATCAGCCCCTATGTTCAAATCAAATGATTTAATATTTTTAACATCATTATTTAAATCTGCAACATTTGATTTCCACTTTCTAAGTGGCATTTGCGCCATACCTAAAGCATTAGTAACGTTTTGACGTATCTGTAAAAGTTCATCGATGGTATCTGCCCCTGTGAGCAGATCGTCGATATAGAAATCGTGTAAAATAATCTCAGCTATAATGGGATCAGAGCACTCGAGACCTATTGCTTAAGACAGCGGACAGCTAGAAACGGTGCACTCGCTGTACCGTAGGTCACCGTATTTAATTCATAAATATCTAATTTCTCATCCGTTTTATTACGCCAGATAATTCTTTGAAGGTGTCTATCATCTGGATGTACTGAAATCTGTCTGTACATTTTCTCCACGTCAGCGGACAAAATGTACTTATGCTGCCTAAATCTCAAGAGAATACTTAAAAGATCGTCCTATATAGTTGGACCGACCATTTGAATTTCATTAAAGAAAACTCCCGTAGTAGTAGGACTACTAGCGTTAAACACGACCCTTAACTTCGTTGTTGAACTACTATCACGCCAGACACCATGATGTGGAATAAAATAAGAAAATTCATTAGATTTTAAATTAGATTTGGACATATGGCCTAGTGATAAATATTCCAACATAAATTCATGATATTTAGTTTTTAGTAAAGATTGATTATTAAGACGACGTTCAAGAGACAAAAAACAATGTTTAGCACGCTGATAAGACTCACCTAAAGTTTCAATATTATTTTTTAAAGGAATTCTCACGCAAAATCGGCCATCAGGGAGGCGGGAAGTATTATTAATGAAGTGCTCTTCGCATATCTTTTCTTCCTCAGAATAATAGGAGGATTTATTATCAATTTCCTCTAACTCCCAAAATCGTGATAAATTCGCTTGAATAGCTTCATTTGAATCCAAAAAATCATTATCAGACTCAATTCGTGCTAAGTTACATTTAATATGGGCTGGTGAGCGATTAGACACATGACCGCCAAACATGGGTCCAGAAACTATCTAACCAAGTTTAGTTTCAAAAAGTATCGGTTTGCCGCTACCTAGCTTAATGATTTGTGATCCTAGTAAATCCCAAAAGAGATCAGCACCAATGATTAAATCATTGTCTCCGGGTGTATAAAAATTAGGATCAGCTAAATTAATATCAGATTTAATATTTAACATCGAAATGTCTATATGACTATAAGGCACTTTACTTATGATTGATGGTAAAACAAAACAAGTGACATTGGTAAAATAACTATTATTTAATGATTTCATTTGCACACGACACATTTTACCAATTGGTAGGGTGCAGTTATTTATCCCTATAACAGAACGTTCGACATTATCATAAGGTTATTTATCCCTATAACAGAACGTTCGACATTATCATAAGGTAAGCTTAATTTATTACACATATTTTCTGTAATAAGACATGATGTACTTCCGGAATCAAGTAACTCACGAGCAATATATTCCTGATTTTCGGAGTCATACAGTTTAACAAGGGCTGTTGATAATAGAACATCATGATTACCTTTATTTAAATTTTTCAAACATGCCGACAAAGAGATATTTCAGTTGGAAGTAGAATTCATATGATTCGAATCGCCCTTATCCTTATTTGATGATCCAGCATTATCTGGTGATTGCGACTTTGAACCTGATACGTGGATAAGTGTATTATGCTTACGTTTACAAATCCTACAACCAGGCTTTTTGCATTGGTTTGCATAGTGACCGGTATGTAAACAATTGTAACATATTTTATAATTAGATAAGAGTTTCAATCGCTGCTCATTATTAAGACCTAATAACTGAGGACAATTTTTAAGTGGATGCTCACCTTTACATTTAACGCAGGGTTTAGGTGTAGAGGAGGCTATCGGAGATTTATCGTCAGCCTGAGTTGGACTCGCAATAGAAACCATGCTTTTAATTTTCGTGTTCTGTTTATTAGACTGGTGAGAATGATTACTACTTCGCGATAACTCTAATGCCTCTAACAAATCAGCACGATTACGTAAAAAGTTTATAAATACATCTAGTGTAATAGGTTCATCCTTACCAAGACGACCCTTAAGTTCCTCCCATTCGCGATACGTCTTAGGATCTAGTTTTTGTATTATAATATGTATCAACAATGTATCCCAGTCCTTAGTCGGTTCGCCTAGAGAATCTAAAGCTCTTAAATTTTTATTTAGTTGATCAATTAAACGCTTAATAGACACGGACGACTCTTTCGTAATTAAATCTATGTTGAATAACGCGGTCACGTGATTTTGAATGAGTAATCGTTTATTATCAAATCTTTCGCATAGTATCTTCCAAGCAACAGGGTAAGTCTTCGCTGAAAATTCAATGGACTGTATAACTAAGGCGGCAGTGCCCTCTAGTGACGCTCTCAAATAATGAAATTTATTAATGTTGTCAATTTCGTCGTTGGAGTGAATAAGACTAAAAAAAGTATCATGGAACTCTAGCCAATTATCATAGGAACCGCTAAACTTAGGCAATTGTATAGTTGGTAATTTAACAAGATTATTGTTATTATTAACCCTCATAGTATTTTTATTACTGTCAGAACTCGAGTCACTCAATCCAGTAGAATGAGCAACAAAATACTGTGCTTGAGCTACTAATTTATAACAATAATAATATACAGAGACTCGAAATCATTTCTTTCCAATAATTGACTTTCCATGTCTTCTGTTACACATTCCAACCTGCACTGTACCTCATCATACTGTTCAAACATGCTGCAAATTTTATTAATACGTAATTGAAGTTCTTTTACCTGAGACTGACATACTGACCCATCTAAATTACTTAAATAATTTCCAAATAATGTTAGCCGGCCTTTATAGGTTGCACGTTTTTTAATAAGATCTCTTTCTTCCCGTTCCGACATTATGTGAAGCAAGTGTCAAATCCTGGAATGTATACAATGCAAAATATTAAATATAAATTTAAACAATACTTTATAAGGTTAGGTTAATTACAATTTGGTATAAATTTTACAAAGAAACAAATTGTAGTAGTCATATGGTCAAAAGACAAATAAATGTAACTATTATTAACTTCTAAATATACAATTTAAAACAAAAAAATGATTTGACTTAAATATATTTTCTGTAATCAACACAATCTCTGTATCTGATATAAATCAAATTTATTAAACATATTCTACTAATGACTCATTACATTTAAAAATATTTAATTAGGAACTATGCATATAAAGCATTACTTATTAAATTTATAGTTTAATAATTGTGTATTTGTACCTTTAGTAATAAGTAATTAAGTCAAAGGAGTACTAACAATGCAAAATTAATAACTTTTTAGTTAAAACAATCACAAAATATAATGGAAGGAACTTTCTATTTATAATATAACATATTATTTTATACATAACACATTAATAACAAATAAAGTTAAATTGATATGTACTGACCTTTATATAAATCTTAAATCCTTAAATACTACCTGAATATAATAGTACTGGGTGGAAATTAAGCACTGAAATAGCTAAATACTGCAATATTCCATAAACCACGTCATACATCCAAATCCTTTGTTCTGTGATCCGACGTCTGTTGTGATTTCTCTTATTTTCCACGAAGAAACCAGTATCCCTTTATTGTGCTGGTTATTTTTAACGTTTACTATCCGGCCGATGGACCATGTCCATGAATATCAGGTGTATTCAATAAAAAAAACGGAATTAAGTTTAAGATCAGTATAATCACTGTAAGTGCGTAACATGAAGAGAAAAAGTTACAAAAAATGTGTCGGTAGACATAAAAATAAATCTACAAATATTAATAAATATGAACAAGTAAAATCTCGGTGGACAGTGATATTGCTATTGCAATATGGGTAGGAGTCATAAAATTAACTAGTACAAAATATAATAAACCATGAGACTAATTCGTAATGCGATGGGTGCAACAACTAAAAGCATTTTGGAGTACAACTTGAAGATGGCCATGAAAGACAGGAACGCAGCGGTCACAACTTCAATTATAGCGGACATGCCCTAATATTTATGATATAAGTCGCATCAAAGCTTAGTTTTTGTCATTATTGTGTAACACTATCAAGTGACCTTAATTTATTATAAAATTTAATTTTATTTAACCAAGGATAAAACGTATAGACTTGTGTAATTCGCTTATCATAGCCTTAGTTCTAAGTAATATTAAATATAAAAAAAAAAATGTAAAGATTATTATAGATGTTCATTATGATAAATATTAATTCTATGTATTAATATAATCAATATTTGTAATAAGAACATATAGTGTAAGTTAAAAAAGGGTACGGACCAAGTGTCTGTAGAGCTAATTATTTTGAAATAAAAAAAAAAAAAAAAAAAAATATAATAAACTAAATGTTATACTATTTTTAGACACTCCTCACATACTTAATATTTGAAGTGGTTTTAATAAGTAAATAAATATATCCTATATAAAATTATTTGATCGCTGTATCGAATGTTATTTAATGTAATTTTTTGGTTTTGAACCAAAAATTATGATGTTTAAATGGCTTAACTGATTGAAATGCAGGAAGTATGTTGTGGTAAGCTCGAACTAAATTTAGAATTTCTGTTTTATTCAATGAGTTCATAAATAAAAAAAGTTATAATTACGTTATATATTTCAACTTTATCACATGGCAAACTTATAATAGAAATAATAATAACTAATATTTTCACCACGCCTCTCTCTAGTAACATGATGTCTTCATTTTTCTAATAAGTTTGCCTGGAAGAGATCAGTTAAAGTGATAATAATAGAAAAGGCCGCCCTTTTCTCATTTTTTTGCTTTTTGAAAGGTTTTGTTGTAATTATTTGGTGTGAAATAAAGTTTGTATTGTTATTATAATTTTTAATATATTTTAATTAATGTTACACATCTGTGTCATATTTTTATAAAATCATCATCATCAAAACATCATAAGGAATATTTTATTTTTGACTACGCAAACACGGATTTGGAGCTAGTAGACATATTTTCAAAAAATATTATATTCCTATACCAGCTAAAGCCTGCTGAATATATATAATACAGTTGAATTGAATCTTCACATTATTTAGTAGAAAGAGAAGCTCTCTTTACAGCCTTACAATGTATGAAAATAAGTGGAACCATTGTATTCCTAATCTGTTCCCCGCTTTTCACCTTTCGAGGCATTTTTAATCATATTTTGTCTTAGCTTAAATAGGTATGATGAGCATTTTCCGCAAACATATTAACTATCAATTATATGACTTAGGCAAAAACTAATAACTAAATGCAAAGTTCATATAGTCCACGCATATGATATTTATAAGTCCACGAGTATATATTTAGTAAATTTGAGGACCGTCGTGGCGAAGAGGCGTAGCGTCTACCTGTAAACACGACAGTTTGTGGGTTCGATTCCCACTCGGGGAAGATAAATTTTTCTATTTCCATTTTTATCTCTCTGGCAAAGCACGGCGTTGAGTTCCGCCACTCAACATACAATGCCTCTAAAAAGGCGGAAAGCAGAGACGGAGAAAGCAGGGACTAAGCAACGGAGTGTCTTAACACTAGGTTCATGTGGTCCCTGCAGTTCCCTCTGCCTACCCCACCATGTGCTGGATAAAGCGTGAAGACATAAAAAAAGTACAAAGTTCGGCACAAGACCCTTCGTTGCCTAATTCCTAAAAGAGGCGGAACAGAATGCCGTGTGTTGCCCAGGACGTTCAGCTATTTATTTTCTTCATTAAAACATTCAATAATCTATTAGAAGTGTAAAACTAGTAAATTTATCAAGTGATATTCACTTGTACTTACTTGATAGGAACATTGAAATACAAAATTATATTACCAGTGTCACGTTACCGTGACTAATTGTTGCCAGCTCCCAGCTTCATTACCGGCCGAACTTGTTCAGTAGTTTAATTTATATATAAATTAGTGCTTCAACCACATCGACACTGTGCTTTACCAAAAACTTTCAATGATGACAAAATTTTGTTTCAAAATGAGGTTCAACTTAGAATTTATGTTTTGTATTCAAACGTTCTAAAAGGATATAAAATTAATTTTTAAAAATTGACAATGAATAAATTCACCAACTCTCTAGTATACATCTATTTGTGTATATGTTAAACAATTATTATTTAAAAGGCCACCGTAGATTATTTTGATCTCTTCTATTTTTTCAAGTTGTTTACTTTTAAACATATTGATAGTAAAAATTTACTTGTCACTATTTAAACTTACATTTGGTCGCAAATCCCAAGTGCTGCTCTAAGCTCTACTAAATGGAATGGTGCATCCATGGAATGCTAACTAATGTATTCAACTAGAAATTTATCCTCGACCTATAATCCTTTATAATTTTTTTAATAATCTTACTTCTTATCAAAGATCGAAAGGGGATCGAATATGGAAGGCTTGCACATAGCGACCCCTGCCAGCCCTACCTAGGGCTGCGACAGTCCATCAGCCACGAGCACCATACGGACGCACAATGTTAGGGTGTCCCTCCGCGCACCAGTGCGTCCCTGCTGATGTGAAAAGTGGTGACTAATGCGGCGTTGAGGACCGCCACCCAGCACGCCATGTCCAAAACGGCGGGAAGTGGAGGACGGAGCTACAAATAGCTGCGTGGAATGTAAAAGGAGAGATGGACTATGCGCCGGTATCCTCAGCTTCATTCAGCGAGCTTGAGGGGTTTTGGGAGAGTGTCAAGGATGTTCTAGGCAGTGTAATTGGAAATGAAAAATTATTACTATGTGGAGATTTGAATAGATGGGTCGGAACCGCGCGAAGTGGTTACGAAGGTGTGTTTGGTCAATTTGGCGACAGAAGAGTAAATGAGGCTGGAAAGCTTATTTTGGAATTTTGTAAGGAAAGGAATTTGTTTGTAGCAAACACGATGTTTGACCACAAGCAAATTCACATGTATACGTGGGAGCACATGGGATAGAAAAGTATGATTGATTTATGGCAGAATCTTAGGAACAGCATGGTGGAAGCTGTGACATAGGTATATGGAAGAAGTAAAAGAGGTTTTAGTAAAAAGCGTGACGAATGGTGCGATGATGAAGTGAAAGATGCTGTAGAAAGAAGGAAGAAGGCATGGCAGGATTATAAAGCCTCGAGTAAGAATAAAAATATGAAAGAGATTAAGAAGAAAGAGTATAAGCTGCAAAAGCACCAAACGAAAGCACTGATAAGGTGCTTTCGAATGACGGTGAGATATTTACAAACAGATCACACGTTTTGCAGCGATGGGCAGAATTCTACAAGGAGATGTATGAATGTGATGACGCTTCTGCCTCAAGTGACAGCGACAAACTAAGTCTTAATGTAGTAGATGGCGAAATCAGTATAAAATATGCGAGTGCAATAAGAAGTCTGTAATGTGGTAAGTCAAAGGGAGCAGATGGAGTTATCGTACTTTTGTATGAAGGCAAAAGTTCAGAGATAGAGTGTAAAAAGTATGAAAGTTATATAAAGCAATGGTAATTGGGTAGTAAGAGAGATAAGGGGAGACCTCGGTTAACTTTTGAAAACATATTATAAAAGATACTGCAGGAAGGCCACACAAAACTGTTTTCAAGTTGTCGGCTTAAATTATTAACTGGAGTCTTAACAATATGGGTCTAAGTCTGAATAGGTATGTAAATCTATTTTAAAGGAAAAAATGTAGTACCTAGCAAAAGGTAAAAACTGTGGTTAATGAAGAATAGTAATAAACAAAAAAACAAAAATAATTCCTATATTTTTGATGATTTTTAAAGTGTTAATCCACACTGAGGATAGAAAAAATACTTAAAGAAAACATATAAAAATTTGAACGCAGCGGGACTTAATAAAAATAGCATTCTCTCTCGCCAAACGATTGTTCTTTGTAATGGTCTTTGGGTAGCGGAAATTTGTAAAAATCTCCCTACAGAGATGCTAACAACGATATAAGTTGTATAAAAGCATATAAGAATTTCAACGCGGCGTGACGTAGAACGCATGGCTCAGTGGTGAGAGCGCCTGCACGGTTAGCAGGAGGGCGCGGGTTCGAGTCCCGCTGCGTTCAAATTTTTATATGTTTTCTTTAAGTATTTTTTCTATCCTCAGTGTGGATTAACACTTTAAAAATCATCAAAAATATTTAATAAAAATAGCATTCTCTCTCGCCAAACGATTGTTCTTTGTAATGGTCTTTGGGTAGCGGAAATTTGTAAAAATCTCCCTACAGAGATGCTAACAACGATATAAGTTGTATAAAAGCATATAAGAATTTCAACGCGGCGTGACGTAGAACGCATGGCTCAGTGGTGAGAGCGCCTGCACGGTTAGCAGGAGGGCGCGGGTTCGAGTCCCGCTGCGTTCAAATTTTTATATGTTTTCTTTAAGTATTTTTTCTATCCTCAGTGTGGATTAACACTTTAAAAATCATCAAAAATATTTAATAAAAATAGCATTCTCTCTCGCCAAACGATTGTTCTTTGTAATGGTCTTTGGGTAGCGGAAATTTGTAAAAATCTCCCTACAGAGATGCTAACAACGATATAAGTTGTATAAAAGCATATAAGAATTTCAACGCGGCGTGACGTAGAACGCATGGCTCAGTGGTGAGAGCGCCTGCACGGTTAGCAGGAGGGCGCGGGTTCGAGTCCCGCTGCGTTCAAATTTTTATATGTTTTCTTTAAGTATTTTTTCTATCCTCAGTGTGGATTAACACTTTAAAAATCATCAAAAATATTTAATAAAAATAGCATTCTCTCTCGCCAAACGATTGTTCTTTGTAATGGTCTTTGGGTAGCGGAAATTTGTAAAAATCTCCCTACAGAGATGCTAACAACGATATAAGTTGTATAAAAGCATATAAGAATTTCAACGCGGCGTGACGTAGAACGCATGGCTCAGTGGTGAGAGCGCCTGCACGGTTAGCAGGAGGGCGCGGGTTCGAGTCCCGCTGCGTTCAAATTTTTATATGTTTTCTTTAAGTAAAAATAATTCCTACCAAACGAATTTTATAATTGATTATAGAGTATACAACAAAAGTGTTTGAATTGAAAATTGAATGACTTCTCATATTTTATTTTTTATGACTTCCACAAACGTCATACCCAAATACTTTATTGTTCCAAGATAAGGTATAAATGATTAAAAGTATTATGAATGGATAAAAAGATTATCGGCATCCGTAATTTAAACTTAATCCCAGCAATAAGTATTGTGTTATATCTAATACTAAACGTTAAGCGCCATAACGCTAGGATTATCTTCTATCCAATATTCTAGAAGGACAAATTTCCACACTCATTTCTTGCACAATATGAAAAAGGATGAATAGTATGAAGACAATGATCTTCTTTTTCTAGTTTAAGAAAATATTCGCGAAATCATTTTAGATAGAATATTTATTTTATTTTATATTTTTTGTCACACATATGTATATTGACGTGCTTATGAAACTTACTTGAAGTAAGAGTTTGAGTGAGTCTTTTGCAAGACAATGGCTAGTTGTTCTTTTGTATGAGGGCCTTGTTTGTGTGAGGAATGACAGAATAAATAACATTGTATGTTCTCGTGCTAAATTAACGACTCATATTTAGTACAGATTTTAATGACGACAACCGTAAAGCCGCGGGACTCCTGAGTGCTGCTCCGGCCGCTGCGACATATTCATCGTATAAACAAGCCATCCTTGCAGAATCCACACTTGTGCGACACCTATCACCACTGTTCTCAACATTATAAAAAAAGACACATGGTCACGTCCGTCCTCTTTTTGCGGCGGTTGTCGTGGGTGGTTGGCGTTGATACTATAAATCTGATCCATTTTATTATTTCTTCGTCACTATTTAACTTCGTGTAAATAAAATTAGCGATCTTTTAGTTGTATTTAATTGTAATTTTTAATAAACTGTTGAGAAATATTGTTAATTCAGTCCGGCTTTGTAACAAATTGAATGTTGCGTTTTTCATAAGATCCTTTCTTTTTGGTTGCATGAAAGAGATCACTTGCAGTGATAAGCCTCCCCTTTTAGGTTTTATTGCCAATTGAAAGATTTTGAAAAATTTCGAATTTGGTGTAAATTAAGTTTATTTTATGTTTATGTTAAAAATATAAATCAAACACATTATAATTTAAAAGTCTTTTATTGATAAGTTATCATAAATTATACTTAATTGCTAAATAAATCACCAGCTCGTTTTGCGCCAACTGCTATACCAGCCCAGGTTTCAGATACTACTTGATTAATATATATGGGGTTTAAGTGAAAACCTTGGAAACCACTTTGTAAGCCGGGAAGTTCATACGTATATGCCAGGGGAACTCCAATATAATGAGCATAATCTTCTGCTGCACCAGAGGCTGCGTAGTTTAAAGCCAAAGCTGAATTACCAACTATGTAATTAGGGAAGTTAGGTAGAGAAAGTGCATCGATTGCTTCAGCCATTGATGTACCAACAGAGTGTAAGGCGAAGGCTTGGTTGGATAGGCTTCCATCATGGCCCCAAGGATAAAGAATTAAACTCCCATAGCTGTGTACTGTGATATATAAAATAATACTGTCAAGATTTTCTTGTAAAATTTTACCCACAGCACGTACTTCAACTTCAGAGAAAGCTCTGCTTCCAGCGAAAATATCGCTGCAAGCGCTATTGCTTGTACCTACAGTATTCCATGCGAAATCATAGTTTCGATTACCATCAACTCCAGGGCAGATGTTACCAAGTGGACTTTGATCAGTCGATCTTGTTTTACGCCAAAAACGTGCCTAAAAATATATTAATACAATTTTTATAGATATAAACTGATAAAAATACAATTTCTTAGTATATAGTTAGATTTTATTTACTACTTATAAGGATATATGACTTTATGAATTTGATTTGAAAAATTATAAATAAATTAATTTAAAAAAAACATCATTATGGAAAGTTTTCAAAAATATATCTGACAATAAAAAGCTTACAGATTCAAAAGTATGCACGTAGCCATCAGGGTTGACTACTGGGAACAGAATCCAGTTAAATCTTTCCAGAAGTTCAGGATCTGATACATTCTCGACTAGTTTGTGTATAGCATAAGTGACAGCTGGTGGTGAGATCCATTCTCTGGCGTGAATTCCACCATCAATGAAAATAACGGGCTTGTAACTCTGAAAGTTGTCTTTGGAAACTTTTAAATATTTAAGCGGTCGGCCTTCAAAGGAATTTCCAGCGTTTACCAAAGTTACAGTATCAGGGTTTTCTTCGGCAACTTTGTCGATATATTCGTAGATCTGTAATCAATAATATCTAGTGAAATAAATACAGGTTTAGATAAAATTGTTAAACAATTATTTGGAGATTTTTTTGAATTTATAGATCATTATTCATTAGCACAAATGGTCAGAAGATTACATGTATAGTTTAGAATAATACATATTTCTTAGCATGTTATTTTCTCATTGATTTTAATTTTTTTTGTACTTACGCAAAAGAAACTTAGATTTGATTAGTTATAAGTAAAGTTACGTACAGCATCTAGGGGCTGATAGTTATCGTAAGGAATCCTGCCACCGTTACGTGAACGCGTCATGAGCTTTCTAGCTTCGATAAGTTGATCGTCGACATCCAGTTGACTGTAAATAATGACATAATTGTGCTATAATATCTATATTTTTTGTGTGTGTAGTGTGTAGTTATAAAATGGCAAATTATAATATATATAAATGGAGGCAGATTGTGCTAATACCATGTCGCAACATATTATTACTGGGATTAAATTCACATTACAAATATGGATAAATTTTTAATCTACTTATAATTTATATCGTAATAAATAGCTTATCTTGAAATAGAAAAATAATTATACTTTATAAAAATCAAAAAACATATATTTTTTTGTTTTTTTAAAAAAATAAACAGCAATAAAATAGTAAATGTTCTCAATACTACTTATTGTAGAATCGATCAGCTAGTTTTTTTCCATAATACATAACAAGTTCAAATGAAGTGTTTTAGAAGAAAATATATACATATAGTAATATATTTTGACAGAGTAGCTTTAAGCTTTTACCACATTTTTCCATTTCCATTTCCTCTCAGCTGTTTAATTCGCAAAATATGAAATATTTTTTTTAAGCAACGTATTTTAAATAAGGTTTAAATTATCAAGTATATTATTACTTACGCTTTAACATTTTCCGAGTGAACTCGATAAGCGATTCTTTCTTGAGACAAAAATCTTACGAAATCGCCTTGGTGCTCAGGCTTCACTAACACGACACCCTCACGTCCAACCAAAGCATGACTTAGAAAATCTAAATCAAGTTCCGAAATCTTGCTATTGAGTGCTCTCACTTGATCTACGTTACTAGGACCTACAAAGTAGGATTTCCATCTGTAATGAAAGTTTTGTTTTATTACATAATACATACGGTTATTTATAAAAACTAAACATTTGATGAACTCGCTTCCGCTTAGTTGTATTTATATACAACAAGTTAACTGTGTCAATAACATAGCAATATTCGTGGTTTACCACATTTTTATATACTTATTTTAATTATTTACCGTTATGCCTGTTCAATATTTTCACTGGTAGTGGTAAAAAGTGGTATTATAAATTTCAAAATAAGATAATCCAAAATTAAATAAATTTGGCAAAGGGCTAAAGTAAAATGAAAGTTAAATTTGTCTAAGGTATGAAAACAAGAAATGCTCTACAAAAATATATCGAGCTAACCATGTATCAGGCTATATAAATAAGACTGTCTTGTAGTTTATTTCGCGGCTAGTTTGAGGGTTGTTTCCATTTTCTTCGCTCTTATGACTGCAACTCTACAGGCAAAGCCTCGAAAGGCGGAAAGTCGGTTCCCTGTTCCTATCCTGCTATGTGCCCGCACGTTAAATTTTAAACTAGAGAATAATTATTTTATTTACGTTTTTATGGTATTGTTATAAATTTCGTCACTTACCCAGCATATTGTTCATGCTTAGCGGCCACAGCCGCCACGAGGAGCACTACTAACACTAAACTCTTCATTTTCCGAATCTAAACAAAATGGTTTGACACCACGTTTATAAAAGATCCAAAATTATAATCTTACTATATCCGTCACAATCCTAGTATAAAAAAGTTGTAGTCAAGCTATTCTGGCACTTAATGTATTTCTCATAAAGACGAAAATCAATATGAATTTTCTATGTTATCAAAGATTTTTGTTGAAGTCGATTTATTGCTACTAGATAAGGCTATTGAGAACTTATCTTAAGCAATTTGGCCGATTTAGATATTCAAATATTGGATATCGCTCATGAAAGTTATATAGGTAATCATTTGAAATGAATGCGGATTTGAATCCCAGTTCACAGTAAATATTTAATCTGTTCTGTATCTATATTGTAAAATAAAAAATATATATGAAGTTCTCCAATCAACGTGACATTGGCGAAGTGAATTGTGCTCAACTGGCACGCTCGAAACGCCATAAATTAAAAGAAGAAGAAGAAGTATATATGAATTATTATTTAAGTATCCTTAGAAATAACGTTTATTCTGTATATAGCAGGATAGGCAGAGGGAAAGATAGGAACCGTGAGGACCTCGTTCACCTCAAGTTCAGAGTCACTCATTAGTCAAATTATAACCAGTGAGTACAATACTACTAGAAAAATCAACCTATAAAATTTATTTTTTTTTTTCGGGGCTCTTCTTCCTACAACGTGACGGGCCAGGCATTCGCACGGTGAATCCATGGAATGCCAAGTAGTTCTTTCATTAAAAGTTATTTTCCACAGAATCATGTTTTCATCATAATAAACTTTTAAACGGTTTGACCTATGAAATATAGTTTTAGTGCAAATAATCATACTTTTTTTATACCAATTATTGAAATTAAGAATTAATTTAAATTTAAATTAAGTAAGTGTTAATAAGTACTCAGTTATATAGACGACAAAGATAATAATACCAACGCAATTATGTGTATGGTAGGCACTTATTGGAAAGGAGATAAAATATTGTCAAGAAATTATTTATAAGTAAATCATTCATAAAGGCGGAAAGCAGGATTCCGAAGAATTCTGCGGCTCCTGCTGCCAACACTGCTACGAGCAGAATAAGGCGTGAAGTTAAAAAAAAAAATTATTGATTCTAATTATTTCCTGCAATTACGTACAAATTCTGTCCAAATACTCTACATATGGTCTACGTAACTTTCGAAGTCATTCTTTATATAAAACAAAACCTTTTTTCTTCTTTCTTCTTCTTCTTCGTCTTTAGCGTGCCATTCAAGCACAATAAACTTCGCCTGTGCCCCCTGTTGAATGGAGAACACACAAGGAGAATGTAAGGTAACCATTACTGGTTTACAATGATTCTATATATATATATATATATATATATATATATATATATATATATATATATATATATATATATATATATATATATATATATATATATATATATATATATATATATATATATATATATATATATATATATATATATATATATATATATATATATATATATATATATATATATATATATATATATATATATAATATATATGTATATATATATATATATATATATATATATATATATATATATATATATATATATATATATAATATATATATATATATATATATATATATATAATATATATATATATATATATATATATATATATATATATATATATATATATATATATATATATATATATATATATATATATATATATATATATATATATATATATAATATATATATATATATATATATATATATATATATATATATATATATATATATATATATATATATATATATAAATATATATATATATATATATATATATATATATATATATATATATATATATATATATATATATATATATATATATATATATATATATATACATATATACATATATACATATATATATATATATATATATATATATATATATATATATATATATATATATATATATATATATATATATATATATATATATATATATATATATATATATATATATATATATATATATATATATATATATATATATATATATACATATATCATATATACATATATATCACTCTATTGAGCGTTTACTGGTTGTTATATTTCTCTGTGCTTTGCTACTGATAGACTAACGGCTTCACGTATGATTTCTAGTACTTTATCGTGGCGCGGCGAGTATTGATTACTATCCAAGAGTACCCTACACCCTACCAGCATATGTTTAGCTGTCCCTACTGCCTCTTTACAGATGTAGCAAGAATTATCAGTAGCTTTACCCCATCTTACTAAATTACTTTGATCAGGAAGAGTCATTTGGAACGCATCTAGATAGAATTTTAATAGTGTTGAGACCAGTCCTGAATTAGGGTGCGCCATTTTAAAGCTTAAGTGTACAAAATTCTCCTATAGTCGTTTTGCATTTCTAAACCCAATACGAGCACCTTATACTTGTCGTTTAATCTTTAAAAAGATTTTATTATGTCTATGTCTTGAACTTTCCTCTTTGATCCTAACCCTACTTTTCTAGATTGCGTTCCTATTATAAATTGCTTATGGAATTGAAATCTTGACTCGAGCTCTGGGACAATCTAAAACTATTTTTGTCTCTAAATAAGGTTGAGATATACGCCGAATGCGCTAGCCCAAGCCAAAATTTAAGTATCTTTATAACACTTGCATCATATATAATATAAGTGAATAAAAAAAAATCTTGAATTAACTTAACTTTGAATTAAATTAACTAATCCAATCTCAGGAACAGCTTAACTCATTTAAATATTATTTTCAGTACTGCTTTTTGGTAAGTTCTATTTACATGTAGTCTTAGTATTATACCGAACGATTTATGAGCATAAAGTTATATCAAATGTATATAGTCTAGTCTAGTCAATAATATTACTGACTAGACTATATTAGTGTACATTATTTACAGTCTAAACCAAAAAATATTACTATAATAAAAAAGGACCAAAATGAAAGATAAAAAAATACAAAGCAAAGAAAATAAAGGTATATTCTTATATATTTTAATTCTATAAATAAAATGAATATATAATACGGAGAAAGCAGGGACTAAGCAACGGAGTGTCTTAACACTAGGTTCATAAGATCCCTGCAGTATCCTCTGCGTACCTTGCAGTATGCGGGATAAAGCGTGAAGCTATAAAAAACTAAAATCAAGCGAGTTTAACCACAAACAGGTCACCAATATTAAATATGTACAGTTCCAGCTTAAATGCAGATTAAAGTGATACCTAAAAGTAATAAATAGCTTATCAATGTAATAAATTATACTGTTTATATTAAAATATAGTTGAAATAAAGCCCCAAAAATCCTTCAAGATTAATTTTTGATTAACCTAAATATGATGTATGTTTTTCTTGATATATATTTTTCCCTTACTTGGGTTGGAACTTCCCGACTCTAGGTTGACTTGATTTCGCCCAACGCGATGTACTACAGGGTGCATCTTTAGTGATTATTCTCACTTAAAGTAAGTCATTTCAGCATTACATATCTTCAATAACCATGATCTTGAATTCAAGTAACATTTCATACATTTTTATTGCTGTTATCACACACATTATTCGCATTTTCATTGTATACAGAAAATTGTGATAAAATCAACAGTCAAGATAAAAATAAGCTTTATTAGCACTACATTACATTCCTAGATATGTCAAGTACTTTTGAATTGTCACTTTACATTAAAGTGTAAGCAGTATTAGGCAGTATCTCGTAAATCGGCAGTGTTAGGAGAAGAGCCGATGACAACAATGAATATAAATTAAACATAATTCTTCTCATCATAATTCTTCCAAATAAAATTTATTAACGAAGTATTAGCAAGTAGAACAATATCGCAAATATCTTTGACACAAAGCCGAAGAAAGGGAAGGGCCCTAATATAGATCCTTTAGGCAAACCCATCCATAAAAATCTACTTTCTTCTTATTATTATTATTGACTTATATGCTTATGTACGATCACTTTGTCATCATCACCAGATTATGTTAGTTTAAGCAATACCACTTTAAAAATTTCAGAAAATACAATACTCCTTCCTAACAGCAAAAATCTTATACTGCATGTACAAAGGCTCCGTTATTGTTTTAATGTAGCAGCTGGAATCAAAACAATATATTTTCGCTTTTATATCTCACTATTCAGTTTAATTTAATTCCCAAAAATATATATGACAATATAGTTTGTTCAAACGAAATTAGCAGCTATAAATAAACCTAAGGCTCATAGTCCATATCGATCCATTTTTCAGCTTTCCGGGTATGCTACAGATATATTGCACCTGAATACTCTTCCTGAAATGGTTTCTCGCCTTCGTTTCGATATGTCTAGCCGATTAGATCATTTTTAAACTTAAACTTAAAAAGAACCTTTTAATATTGTCTTAACAAAGATGGGTAAATGTGTAAAAAAGGAATGTAAATTTCTTCTACGTTAAACCTAAAACTTACATTTTAATGACACGTTATAATTTCATTTGGATAATAAATACAAGTTTGATAATATTTAATTGGATTCCAATTGTAATCTGTATTTATTGCACATTCATAAATTTTACTACACTAGGTGTTAATATACTCCCTAACCTGCAATACGCGGGATAAAGCGTGAAGCTAAAAGAAATTTATGTATTATAAAAAAATCATGTGTTATGAACTTTAGTTAGGGATAGTTAATATTTAAAAGGTTACATATAATATTAATAATTTACTTGTTAAAAACAGGTATTTGAAATTTGGGTGATATATTGTCACATATTTTTATATATAATAAATCTTGCACAACCTTGAAATTTATATACATACATATATGAAAAGTAACTTCAGTGTCCCTCGTAGATCTGTGCTTCACGCAGATTTAGATCTGTGCTCTAGTTAAATAAGTATATTTTTATTATTCCAAGTACTTTTTGTACATTTTACACCTATGAGTCGATTCTAGAATATGACGTTCGCCTGTATAAGATCCTTTATAGCGACAAGGTCACCGTTGCGCAGAGTAAGTTATTTAAACAAATAAATCAGTTTTTCTATTGTTCTTCACTTATGATTTTGAGTGCAAAATATTTAATTATTATTATTGTATACTCATTCATATTCCACTACATTAACATGTACGCGCTGTACATAATTGATATTAATTACGTTATGTCATCTTGTTCGACGTAAGCTTTTAAAACACATATCGATCAATAATGCTCTATTATCTTATCTTAATTCTGACTACTGAACGAGATACTGCGTATTTTGTGACGGAGCTCAACTCTGTGTTTTATTTATATTGCCTTTTTTGTTTTTTCTTATCGTTGTTATATACGCTTACATGCTGATGAAGGAGCTTAGCCGCAAACACCATGTTGAATTAATTTAAGCAAAACCAAGCTTGCTAAATCTGTATAGATTCTAACAACTGCCTGCTAAATAGCTTATAAATAATGTGATGTGATGTGACGTTTCTCATATAAACATTCCTCCTTCAATGGTGTTTTAGTTCGTTGTGGAACTTTAGACAAAAACTTAAAAAGAACCCTTTAATATTGCAACATTTTCAATATCATCGTTGTTCCATCAAAATTATCTTAAAGCTGAGTCACATATCTGTGACATTTTACAATGTCATTTGGTTATTAAATATAAATTTGATAACATTTAATTCCAATTAATAATTTGTATATATTGCATTTTCATAAACTTTTATCTAGCCATGCATTAGAAATTGGATATGTTTATCATAAATATTACTAATTATAATAGCAATTGTTAAAATCATAATCAAATTATTTTTTGACAATGTGCTCGTTCGCAGGCGGTCTTTTTCACTTGCAAACAGTGTTGATTTTAATCTTTTAAAAACCCCTGCGCCAAAGTTCTGCAACTGTGTAGATACACTTGAGAATATCAACGTTAGATCGAAAGTCAAAGCCTCATGATGAGAATCCTCTGTGGCTAGTAGATTATTACAGCCTTTCATATATAATTTCACATTACTTATCACTAAATTTAACATAATATTATTAATATTGTATTGGTCATTATATTGATGGAAATTTGTTAATGCTAGAAAGTCGTTCAATATTTACACCGAAATTGCCCCACTTTTTTGCAAATAAAGGTGACAAGCAGCGTGTAAGTGACTATAATTTTAAAAAATGTAAATTAAAATAAAAAAAATATTATAATATTAAATAAAAAAACATTGGAGTCGTAGTCGTAAATATGCCTGTAAAGTTCATTTTATGGGCGAAGATTTTACGTGACAACGTCTTTTTCTCGGTAGAATATTTATTGATATGAACAAGGAATTGATTGAAAATAAGAATTGCACAAATTTTAACTATAGAAAATATGTTTTATTTACTAAAACATTGTACATGTAAACTTAAACTTAACTAATTCCTATTTGAGTGATTTTGTTGAGGATAGAACGATGATAGGAGAAATATGAAATGAAAGGAAGTGTTTCTGCTGTAATGTGTCTTGCGAAAGTCAAGTCGATAGCTGTTCCTTTTAACGTAGTTGACTTAGAAACGTTTGATATGCAATCAACATTATACGCATATTTCATGAAATTAAGAAACGAGTTGTCAGTCTTTACGTTTTTGTTAAAATCACCACACAGAAGAATCGGTATACTAGAATCAACTTGCACGAACGGTGGCACGTACTGGCTGTTGGTAACGTACGGACATAGTCCTTGCCATAGTAACATTTCAATATCCTGCATACTAGCTCCTGGATGAATACATACAGCACCAAGTATAAACTTGAAGCTAGTATTAGCGGTGAAGCAAGTAACGTCAGTCATGCACATGTCACCATTGTAAATGACGAATCTAAGCACTCCACATTTTCCGATCCGAACCGAATCCGACCGATCATAGTTCGGTGACTCATCGTAACGTTACCGGGCGTTACACTTTTTCATGAGTGACTCCGAGCCGCAACCTAATTTAAGACGTTGTCACGTCAAAATAAGAAAATAGCCGATTTTAATGGATGGATGTTCCTCAATGATCTATTTTAGGACCCTTACTTTTATGTAATCACACACATTAATGATTAATGATCTTTTGTTTTTGGTCAAAAATATATGCAATATTTTTCTTTTTGCTGACTTCCTTCATTAATTTTGTTTAAAAGCAATTTAGACGTTTATGATTATTATATATAAATGTGTACATTATGAAGTAGGAAGAATTTATAATAAGACTATTTGTATAATTAATGTATATTCAACATTAATTTTTTTTAGAAAAGTTAGTATTTAAAATGTTATATATAACATTAATTATTTGCCTCTAATTGTACAAGTACTGAAGAACTGTTTGTTATGTTGTTATATACATGTCATTAGAAAAGCTTCTAAACTATTATAGCTAACTATCTTTACAATTTTACACTATCTTTACTGCTTACTGATACTCGTAGTATTAGTAAATAGTTGAAATTGTAAAGACAACCGTAAATCACGTAATTTAGAAGTTGAATCGTGTACTCGTTCGTTCTACTTACATTCTACTTCACACACAGTACATAATTGACATTCTTTACGCTGTGTCGCCTTGACTGACGTTTTTAAAACGATCAATTATGCTCTATTATCTTGTCTTAGTTTACGAGATATTACGTATTTTGTAGCGGAGCTTAACGCCGTGTTTTGTCTAACAAAATAAGGAAGATATATATTAAATATATAAAAAAGAAGGACCGTTGTGTCACATAGGCGTAGAGTCTGCCTGTAAATGCGATGATTTTTGGGTTCGATTCGCGAGTGAGGAACTATTATAATTAATTATACTTATTAATATAATTATTCCTCCAAAAAATGGTCAAACCCACAACTATTAGTTACACAAGTACCTAATTAGTTTACACAAGTACCTAATATTGAAATCATAATTATTTTGCTATTAATTTAACTTTGGTAAATATAATACTAATACATTAAAATTCCAAAATTTGTTCACATTACTATTTTATGCTTGACTTTTAAATTACAATTTTTATACATTGAATAATACAATTGAAATATAACTGTATATTATATATGACTTATTTGTACCTATAAAACATAGCCTTGGCTGAATATTTAGTAAAATTGTTTATTTTATATTTTAAACTTTCGCGATGTAATTTATTCATATTTGCTTTGTAGACGGGTCTTATCGCGATAATCTTTACGTATTACAATACCTTTATTGCCCGACGTTTCGGTGAAGTTGCATTCACCGTGGTCACGAGCTGACTGGAGTACCGCGCGCCCTCCGGCCGCGAGCTCGCGAGTTTCCTTCGCATACCCTCACATTATTGACAATGTCTGTACCGTTATTATAATGCTGGGCACACACTACACTAACACAATCGGTTCGCGCGAACATTGTTCGAGACACTTCACTTTTATTAAATTTATTTAACACCGGATTCCATGCGGTCGACAATTTAAACCCGTCATCGCGATTGAAAGTTTTATGTTTTTTAATTTCAATTGCTTCTCGTACTAAGCGGCAATAATAATTTTTATCCGTCGAGAGAACCTTTGGGTCATGAAGTTCAATCCAATGGTTTGTTCCCGAGTTCAGGAGATGTTCAGCCACTGCAGATTTATCTGTCTGTGCATTTTTCACTGCCGCTATGTGTTCTTTGACCCTATCCGCTATGGTGCGTTTGGTTTGTCCAATATAGGCACTACCACAGCTGCAGTTGATTTTATATACACCCGGTGTTTGGAATGGAATAACATCCTTCGGTGTGCGTAAGCGTTTACAGACTTTTGTCAAAGGGGTAAATATAGTCTTGATGGAGTAATCTTTGAGTATAGTTCCAACTTTGTCCGTTATTCCTTTGACGTATGGCAGGAACGCTGGTTGACGGCTGACTTCCGGATGTTTTTCCTTCCTCGTTCGAGATCTTACATTATCACTTACCCTATATCCGTTTTTTCTCAGTACCTCCTGAATGTGTGTCAACTCTTGCTCGAGATGATCAGGGTCGCATAGATCTAAAGCTCGATTTGTAAGGGAGTTCCTTACCGAGTCAAGATGCCGTGGGTGGTGATGCGAAGTGGCGTGGAGATACCTATCCGTGTGTGTTGATTTTCTGTATACTTTGTGTGCTACGGAACCATCAGGCCCAACCATGATCTACGGGAAGCAAGCTTCCGGTTGCTGAGACAGTTAATTCGCAATACAAGACAAAAATTAAATGCTGTGGAAAGTGAACTGTACGATTTGCATTGTGAGTGTAGTGGTGTATTGTCGTGTAGTGACTTTGACCTATGTGATCGAGTAACATACCAACAAGCGGTTCGAACTTATGAACAGTGTTTTAATAGTCACGAACGTAAGTTTGAAAAATTACTAGCGCGATCTAATAAGTCACGGGAAACAAAGTCGAGAGAACCGTTAAATAATAACGAAAATTTAAAATTAACGGACGCCATTGTCAACCTGTCATCTGTCACGATCGACACACCTACAAGATCCATTTTAGCTAAAGGGATGAATTTCGCTTTAACACCTAAACGTGTTCCGTATGAGAATATAATAAGTAACATCGAGGAAACAATAGTAAAAAACAATATACCCGCAAAAGATGCCGAAACGATAAGACAAGATGTCGCTGTTGTTTTACGCAAGTCACGGTTACCGAAAAGTAACGTTAGCAATGAAGAACGCTTAGCACTAAGTAAGATTAGGAATAATAAAGATATATTAGTGCTAAAAGCAGATAAAGGTAATGCTACGGTCATACTTGATACTGATGACTACGATAAAAGATACGGAACATGCTCGCGGATAAAGAAACTTACAAATTAGTGAAATACGACCCAACGGCTAGAGAAACTCGTCGCGTACGAACACTTATTCGGGATCATCAGAATTATTTTACGGAGGAGGAGTACAGGTATTTATACAAACCGACAGTTGTACAACCACCGAAGCTATATGGTCTGCCAAAAGTACACAAGCCCAATGTGCCATTGCGACCAATAGTAAGTCAAATTAATGCTCCAACTTACAATCTAGCTAAACATCTCTGTTCGGTACTGAAGGTTTTAGTAGGGGGGACTCCTTCTTTCGTGAAAGACTCCAGGCATTTTATCGACATAGTGGGAAATCTCAGATTGGAACCCGGTGACATAATGGTAAGTTTTGATGTAGAATCTTTATTTACCAGTGTTCCTATAAAAGATTGCTTAGATGTCGTTAAGAGTAAGTTAGTAATGCACGGTCTTTCCGACACTATTATTGTTCTACTTGAAAATTGTCTGAGCGGTAACTATTTCTTGTACAGTGGTGAGTATTACATTCAAATTGATGGAGTAGCCATGGGTAGTCCTATAGCACCGATTTTGGCCAACATTTGGATGGAGTATTTTGAAGAAAAAGCGTTATCTTCTGGACCACCAATAATTAAACTGTGGAAGAGGTACGTAGATGACATATTCTGTATTATAAAGGGAAATAAACTAGAAGTGGAACAATATTTAAATCACCTTAATTCTATACACCCGAAAATTAAATTTACTTATGAATTGGAGTCGGAAAGATCGTTAGCATTCCTGGATACTAAGATCATGGTTGGGCCTGATGGTTCCGTAGCACACAAAGTATACAGAAAATCAACACACACGGATAGGTATCTCCACGCCACTTCGCATCACCACCCACGGCATCTTGACTCGGTAAGGAACTCCCTTACAAATCGAGCTTTAGATCTATGCGACCCTGATCATCTCGAGCAAGAGTTGACACACATTCAGGAGGTACTGAGAAAAAACGGATATAGGGTAAGTGATAATGTAAGATCTCGAACGAGGAAGGAAAAACATCCGGAAGTCAGCCGTCAACCAGCGTTCCTGCCATACGTCAAAGGAATAACGGACAAAGTTGGAACTATACTCAAAGATTACTCCATCAAGACTATATTTACCCCTTTGACAAAAGTCTGTAAACGCTTACGCACACCGAAGGATGTTATTCCATTCCAAACACCGGGTGTATATAAAATCAACTGCAGCTGTTGTAGTGCCTATATTGGACAAACCAAACGCACCATAGCGGATAGGGTCAAAGAACACATAGCGGCAGTGAAAAATGCACAGACAGATAAATCTGCAGTGGCTGAACATCTCCTGAACTCGGGAACAAACCATTGGATTGAACTTCATGACCCAAAGGTTCTCTCGACGGATAAAAATTATTATTGCCGCTTAGTACGAGAAGCAATTGAAATTAAAAAACATAAAACTTTCAATCGCGATGACGGGTTTAAATTGTCGACCGCATGGAATCCGGTGTTAAATAAATTTAATAAAAGTGAAGTGTCTCGAACAATGTTCGCGCGAACCGATTGTGTTAGTGTAGTGTGTGCCCAGCATTATAATAACGGTACAGACATTGTCAATAATGTGAGGGTATGCGAAGGAAACTCGCGAGCTCGCGGCCGGAGGGCGCGCGGTACTCCAGTCAGCTCGTGACCACGGTGAATGCAACTTCACCGAAACGTCGGGCAATAAAGGTATTGTAATACGTAAAGATTATCGCGATAAGACCCGTCTACAAAGCAAATATGAATAAAATTGTTTAGTTTAATTAGAAGCAAAAAATAAATATCTCCATTCTGAACTTCTTAAAATTGATTTACTATCTTGAATTGAAAAAATATGTTTTTATTAGAATAAATAAAACTATATAATTTTTTTCATATACAATTATTGTTTATTTTTTATTCTGTAATTACCACTTTGTTACAAGCTTAGTTCATAATAAGCTCACCAACACGTCTTGCCCCACTGACAATACCCTCCCAAGTTTCAAAGGAAACCTGCTCAATATATTCAGGAATCATAAAAAAACCACCAAAAAGTCCTGGCAATTCAATAGTATAGGCAAAAGGAATTCCAAGAGAATGAGCATAATCAACAGATGTACCAGACATAGCAACCTGACGCACAATAGCTGCGTTACCTACGACGTAATCCATGAAAGTTGGCAATTTAACTTTATTTATTGCTTCAGCTATACTAATTCCAACTGTATGAAGTCCAAAGGCATGTACCGACAAGGACGCTTCATATGCCCATGGGTATAAAATCATACTACCAAAACTGCTAAATGATATATACATGGCGATCCTATCATTCTCTTCCAATATGTCTCGGATAACAGTAGTTTCTACTTCAGACCACGCGTGGGTACCGGGGTATACGTATGAACAGTGCAGCTCGCTTGCCCCCACTGTGTTCCACCTTATATCAAAATTCCGATCAATATCCACACCAGGACACATGCGGCTAAAAAGATCTTCAGTGAATGAACGTGTTTTTCTCCAAGCAGCGCTCTGAAATATATAAAAGATATAGAAATATAAATGTTATCAAAAAACTTTATTACGCTAAATATATCTTCCCCTTGTGGAAACCAAACCCACAACCAATCGCGTTTACAGACAGACACGACGTCTCTACGCTACAACAGTCTTCTCGGTCAAATATAGGTCATATATCAAAATCAAAATAACATACTCGTGTAAGAAACAAGTAACGATCTATGTATTATATATGCTATAAACTACGAGAATCATGGTATGGAGTGTATCAGAATTAGAACAAAGGGGAAATGAAAATAATCTAAATATCTCAAGTAGGAATCAACTTGCAATGGATGTCATCCTTATGTTATCTCAACTGTCCACGTACATATCAAGAATATCTACAACATATATAAACAATTTACTTACAACTATGCGAGAATACATATAACCATCTGGATTTGCAACGGGCAGCAAAATCCAGTCGAATTTCTCCAAAAGGTCACTCTCTGTAACATTTTCTACGAGTTTGTGCACAGCATACGTTACAGGCGGAATAGATAACCATTCTCTACCATGGATACCGCCATCAATGAAAATTATAGGTTTACTTAGATCTTCAAAATTGGTTGTTGAAACTTTTAAATATTTAATAGGTAAACCGTTGAATGAGTTTTTCGGGGTGACGACTTTTGCAACATTTGGATATTCTTCAGCAATATCTTCTAAATATTGATAAATCTGGAAACGATCACAAATGAAAACGTAAATGTTCTTACTTGACACAAAAAAGAGTTATGGTAGAAACCACGACCTATTTATTTTCGTTGTGATAATCGTTGTGGCGTAGAAGCATAACTTCTGTATACACATTTTTAGTTTATTTATACAAATAGAGAGATATTTTCATTTACTTTGCTCTGACATCAAGGCAAGACTGAATTGGATCGGCAAGTACAAGTATAGTTGTACTATATGCATATAATATTTAAAATTTGTACATTATTATGTCAAGGAAACCACGAAACGCCAGTTCCCCTGGGAAACGCCTCTAGATAATCTCATGAAGATCTTCTTGTAAATTTTCAACCTTTTATCTATTATGAATAAATAGATTTAAATATTATATTTTACATATTTATCAGCAAAACCCTCACCGTGTCTACTGTTTGGTAATCATCATACGATAATTTTCCACCAAATTCGCTATTTTTTTGCGATCTTTGAGATTCAAAAATTTGTTCCTCATTGTCGAAATGCCTGTAATTATAAATGTTGCAAATTAATTAACTATTAACTAGTACTATTTTTAAACCATAATACTATTTACTCCAATATACCATAATAATCATGCATGCAAAATATCCTGTTAGAATACTTTTTCTACTTTCTGTTTAATTTGAGATAATGGATGATATGAATAAAGATAGGTGAATCGGGCATGTAGAAGGAATGAGTGATGAAAAAATGATTAAAAAGCTATACGAATATGCTTTAATTGGGTTACGTAAATAGTATGAGCAATCCTCAAAGGACATGATTTAACTGAACCATCACAGATTTTCATATCCGGAGATTTAAAACACATAGATATTTTTAAAGAAAATCGTGTCAGTCGGACATGAACATTTGCCTTAGAAATATATACACATAAATAGTAGACAAAAAGTTCTGTCTTCTTCCTTTTCATATATAGAGTCCTAAAAATAGTCAATAAACTAAATTGGAAGTAACTTTGCGTCACAATATATCTGTTACTACTTACGCCTTTAAGTCTTCTGCATGAATCCTGTAAGATATGCCTGCTTTATCAAGTTCTTTAACAAAATCTACAGCATCTGGGTTTGCAAAGATGAGGCCTTCACGGTTTGCAGCAGCATGACTATAAACATCTAAGTTGAAATCATCCACTATCTTGTTTAAAGCCCGTAATTGCTCATTATTGGATGGCTTGACGAAAAAAGATTTCCAACTAAAAATATATATGATTAAATTAAATCACTTCTTATTAAGGAAATAGGTTCGATAGATCTTTGGAATACATACTGACCAGCAAAGCGAATAATATTTGATATTTAACTATTACATTTACTTATTGATAAATATAGCAAATACATCAGAATACATTTTAATCTTTTTTTTTTTTTTTTTTTAGCTTCACGCTTTATCCCGCACATGGCAGGGTAGGCAGAGGGAACTGCAGGAACCATAAGAACCTAGTGTTAAGACACTCCGTTACTTAGTCCCTGCTTACTCCGTCCCCACTTTCCGCCGTTTTCGAGGCATTGCGTGTTGAGTGGCGGAACTCAACGCCGCGCTTTGCCTTAGATGCCAGAGCGAAGAAAATGGAAATAGAAAAATCCATCTTCTCCGACTGGGGATCGAACCCAGTAACCGTCGCGTTACAGGCAGACGTTGCGCCTCTGCGCCACGACGGTCCTAATAATCATTTATTATTTGAGCATTTAGCATTGTAAAAAAGGATAAATTTTACATAAAAGCTTATGTAACGTAGAAGGCAATGTTGTGCGCTTTGTTCAAATTGCGCTTTGTTCAAATTTAAATTTGAATCCAGGAATATAATATATACTATTTCATTTAATTCATTAAACAAAATATCGAAGCTTAGCACAATCTCAACTAAGCTAAATAGTTAACTGATAAAATCTAAATAAAAACTTACCCCGCAACTTCTTCATTTTTAGCAGAAACTAATGAAATTATCAACACAAGAAGATATATTTTCATTGTGAATGCCATCTTTAGAATACTTAACAAAATAATATCCTCGATCGATCGATATTTAAGTCATGCTATCGTCGTGTTTAATCCTGTAAGATTACTTCACACAAGAAATATGATAAAAATACATGTACATGGATTTTTAGAATTAAGGGAAGGATTAAATGTTTAAAGCGTTTCGAAGACAACATGTGAATTTGAATTTTTATCTATAAACATTTTGTACTTAATATATTGTCACGTGTTAATGGTAATTCAACATACGATCGTAAATGGGTTATACATGAAGTTCTATGCAGGCGCAAATACATCCATCCTGAGATATCTTAACTTTTAATTTTTTCAAATTTTTTTTTTTTCAACATTTTCGTTTATACAATAATTTAAAAAAAATACTGCTCAAATTATAATTTCTTTGATATTGAAATTAATCATTTAAATTTGCAGAAACATTATTAATGAACAATTTCAAATCTCTACAAAAGTATGGAAATAGCCTGCTGCAAAGTGTGAAATTTACCAATTACTTGATATCACCAATTTTTCAATTCTTGCCTTTTTTGTGCTATTATAGACTGATACGATTTGTAATTGTAAAACTCATGCCACTATCTCCATTTTGGCTTGTTGAGTTTGGAATCCATTCGTTAGCGAGTTTCACCCATGATTCGTTTAATATGCGGCAAGTGTATCCAACCCAGTCCCATTTTAATGTGGCCGCATTAACACCCACGTCTGTGATTCTTGTGTAGGAGAGCAGTTCGGTGTTTCGGATTTATATGTAATATCAATTTGAAATCTAAGATGCAGCATTCCACCGCATGTTGGCAAACCTTAAAGGTGGATTTATGCTAACTTATCAAAGATCATGTCTGAGCACCATAAGTGAGCACTGGGACACACGTCCATCAATTTTCTTTTAAATCCAGTGGTCGTTTGCCTTTCATAGATCAATATCTTCTTCAAGAAAATTTAATTCAACTTGTCAACTTGTCAATACTGAAAGGTAATACTATAGATACTATTTGGCCTAGTTAGATGTACTCCTCAACATAGTATATCTCTTTGTAATTAATTATCATTTATTCCTGTGGCCCATTGGCAAAATATATGAAAATATTCTATGACTTGTAGAACCTATTCGTAGTAGTTTTCTTGCACATCTTTATCTGTATATCAAGTACTTTATAATCAGCAGCTCGATTTAATAGATAGATTCTATCTTATCAAACATATCTGACAAAACTGAAACAATTTATATAATCTTCAATTAAATAATTATGGCTCATTTAACACTTGCAAGTCATATTTACTAGCAACCCAGCTTAGGTTTCATTTGTTTTAACACGATTATTTGTTTTACTTATAGAATTGAGTTAGTTCAATTGATGTTAGCAGCATATTTATAGTGACGAGTCTTATATTAACATTTCTCATACCATGGATTATATTATGTGTCGATCAAAAATGCATATTAATTGTTAAAAACCATCTATGTTAATATATGTAACGAATGTATACAATATGTAAGATTGGTTCAGCAATTTTTGTTTTATATCTTTATAAGCACTTAATATTTTTATAAGACATCATAGCGCAGAGGCGCAGCGTCTATTGTTAAAGACGACGGCTTGTAAGTTCATTGCCACTCGGGTAGAATAGGACTACCAATATAATTGGTTCATTTTCTTCACCCATGGCAACCACACATTACGCAATGCCTCAAAAGTCGGAAAATGGGGAAACACGAGTATCTTAAACACTAGGTTCCGCTGGGTTCCTGCGGTTCCCTCGCCTCCCCCGCTATGACCCGGAAAAAAAATATGTAAAATATACATTGGCAAAGTTCTAAGCTACTCTTATCTCAATTATCGATTGTGGCCAGCTCTTTTGTGTTATTGATGCACAAACTAACCGGGGGGGGGGGGGGGACATACAGCTATAACTTCTGCCTGAATCGATTATCGTTTATCGATTCTAATTGTTTTTTTAGAATTTGCTTTTTCAAATATATAAAAAATTTCTTTTAAGTATACTTATAACATATAGATAGAGATCTTGTCGAACTTTAATCACCGTATCATAGTCTGTCTAATAAGAAATTATTAAGAAAGAAAACGAAAATTAATTGTATGTACTTTATTGTAAGTAAACTTCAAATTTACCCATTAAATCGGGATATATCATTTCTTTTGTCATTCAGTACTATTAGAGCCATTACATAACCGGCGCCATGTTGAAATAACGTTTCTTTTGGTTTGTCTATATATTTGATAGAAAGATAAACATGAAGACGATGATGGGTGGTAGAAGGGGTTATGAAAACGTATTGGCTTATACCTTGTTTTGCACTGTCGTTTCACCAAACGTTTAAAGAAAATGTGTGCATGAAATAAAATAACATTATCTAAGGTTTTTTATACCTGATGGACTTCATTCTATGCCAATCCTATTCTGATGTGTCAGAAAGACTAAAGATGTCTTAACTCAAACCACTCTCTTTCTATCGCCCCCAGATAGTCAAGCTTATGACGTTTCTATCCATTCTTATTATATTATTATGATTCTTGCAGTTGCCTTAGTTATGAAATAAATATTATGTACTGTATGTATCATTAGTGTGGAGGTCTATTTCGGCGTTGTTTCCTAAGGACACAATATATGTAAATAATTTAAACGGTAAAAAGAGCAGAGTAATTCATTCATTTCTTAAATTTCCTTGCTAATTTGTTTTTTTGTTATTTATCAGGCGGAAAATACTTTCAAAACTATAGTAGTCGTGTTCCAGTGGAAACAACGTTTAAATGTAAGCTCGATAAATTGCGTATTCAATTCGAATCGGATTCACAATGGATGCAATTGTAGTATGTATTATATTCATTTCATACCTGGAGAATGAGAAAACTGGCTATAAATTTAATCACATAATGAACCAAATTATGGGTAAACAGTGTTTTGGACACTAAGCCTACCTAAGATAAAGTTTCAATCTGAAGAAAATTACATCTTGAATCAATAAACTATTATCATTAACTATATTTTTTTCACAGGCACTCTTTATATAAAGTGGGAGTAAAAAATGAAAAACATATGAAACAAATACAGAGTATGGTAGAAAATTTCAATCTTGATACCTGGTCGCAAGCCGTTCCTGGACGTGATGGCTTAATATTAGTGGCAAAGCACATAAAGGAAACTTTTGAAGATGCACTCAAATTACACGAAATGGATTATAATATTATTAGTTCGAATATAAGGCAGTAAGTATATAGAGTGTCTTAGCACTAATTTCTTCTTCTTCTTTTGCCTAACAGCTATGTACTGAAAGTGGCGTGAATTTAAAAAATCTATAAAAAAAATATTTAAATATGAGGAAATAGGAAAAATATAAAGCTAGATAGATAATTAACCTTTTATTTAGTCTTTATTAACTTTTTCATTATTAAAACAAATATTTTCAGTGAATTAGAACTTGAAGATAAGCTGTTAGCTGAAGCGTCTATGAAGAGCAATGCTTCGGATTACAGTCGGTCCAATCCTCGTTTATCTTTTGACGCTATTCATCGCTATGCAGAGGTATTAATATAGTTGCAGTATTACTACTTTAAAATTTGTGTATATATATATATATATATATATATATATATATATATATATATATATATATATATATATATATATATATATATATATATATATATATATATATATATATATATATATATATATATATATATATATATATATATATATATATATATATATATATATATATATATATATATATATATATATATATATATATATATATATATATATATATATATATATATATATATATATATATATATATATATATATATATATATATATATATATATATATATATATATATATATATATATATATATATATATATATATATATATATATTCCAATATTTCAATGAAAAATGTGCATTAAGTAAAATAACGATAACTTAGAAAATATTATTAAAAATCCATTACTTTATGACAATCTCTGTTACTTATCTGGCTTATTACTTAACTTATTACTTCTTACGTAAGGCTTCGAAGCAATTAATACTTAGAATTCCATAGTCTAATATTTGTTTTATATAATAATTGTAATTTATTCTAATATATCACATGAAATATAAACTAACTAAGAAATTATATTTTAAAAACTTCAGGTTGATCAGTACCTTGTGGATATAGCCAACAGATTCCCAAACGTAGCTTCAGTAGTTTCAGGCGGACGAAGTGTGCAGGGGCGTGACATTAAGTATCTGAAAATATCTTCAAGTAATTTCCAGGTAATTGGATATTGAATACAAAACTAAGCTTCAGCTTAAATTAAAGAAAATGGTGATACATCTTAATATGACTATCGCAAAAAAAGTTTGAAAATAGTTAAAAAAGTTCAGAATACATACATCAACCTATAAAACGTTAAATGCGTACGACGTAAAAGATAATAAAAAATTAAAATATTTTATTTATTTATTTACAAATAAACTGACTTCATGAAAGATATCACGCGGCGTTGAGTTCCGCCACTTAACACGCAATGCCTTGAAAAAGGCGAAAAGCGGGTACGGAGAAAGCAGGGACTAAGCAACGGAGTGTCTTAACACTACGATCATATAGTTCCTGCAGTTCCCTCTGCCTACCCTGCCATGTTCGGGATAAAGCGTAAAGCTAAAAAAAAGATAAAAACAAATTTGTAATATTGTTGGTATAAATTCATACATATTATAACCGTATTTTCTGTCATTACAGGACAGTAACAAGCCTGTCGTGTTCGTTCAATCTTTGCTCCATGCCCGTGAGTGGATAACACTTCCAGTGACTTTGTACGCTATACAGAAACTAGTGGTTGATGTTACCGAACAGGATCTTGCGCGAGACATCGACTGGATCATCTTGCCGATAGCTAACCCCGATGGCTACGAGTTTACTCACACTAATGTACGTAAATTTATTAATGTATTTTTTATGGCTTCAAGCTTTAACCCGCACAGGGCAGGGTAGGCAGGGCGAACTGCAGGAACCATAGAATTCTAATATTAAGATGCTGCTCACTGCGTTCCTGTAATTTATTTTTATAAATTAAAGGAAATATTTTTGAATTTAAAAATGATATACTATTTTTAAAACATTTATAAACTTTTAAACATTAGTAAAATTTCAATGCTTTTGTATATATATAAAATATTATATTATTATTTTTTGGGTCAATAATTATAATGCCTTAATAATTTACTTTATTACTTACTAGATTCTTACTAAACATTTCAGACACGTATGTGGAGAAAAAATCGCGCCACTGGCTACGGCTTCTGTCTTGGCGTAGATCTTAACAGAAATCACGACTTCAATTGGGGCACAGGATCCAGCAACTCACCTTGCTCTGACACCTTCCACGGTAGTGGACCTTTTTCAGAACCAGAGACGCAAATAACTAGGAACATTTTCACTGAATACCAATCTCGTATCTCTTTATTCCTTGATATTCACAGCTTTGGAAGTATGATCCTCTTTGGATATGGAAACGGTACTTTCCCACCAAATGCCCTAATTTTGAATTTGGTGGGCGTACAAATGGCGCAACGAATCGATTCTATTAAATGGCCTGAAAAACCTAATTATAGAGTTGGCAACATTGTTGATGTGATAGGGTATTCCGGATCAGGCGGATCAAGTGATTATGCCCAAATAATGATGAATTCTGGTCTTTCTTATACGTACGAATTGCCAGCATATAGAAATATGGGAAACAGTATGAACGGATTCTTAGTTGATCCAGCCTTTATTTATCAAGCTGCTTATGAAACATGGGAAGGTATTAAAGTAGCTGCACGATATGTGGCAAGACGTTAATTTTGTAGTTAGTTATTTAATTTATGTGCTGATATTTATTTATGAAAAAAAAATTATATATCCTTTTTTTAAACGAACCCAATACACGAAAACTGAAATAAGGAAAGATTTAACTATCACTATATCTATATCAATTTATAATTTAATGCCATAAGCTAAGTAATTATGACTTGTAAATAAAGTATAATACATTATAAAATATTTGTTTTTTTACGTACACTATTCTAACTAAGAGGATATTTAGTCCCAGTCGTTTGGACAAAAAAAGGAAAGATTTATAACATAAAAATCGAGTTAATTCAAATTTTTCATTTTTTTATAGCTTCACGCATTATCCCGCACATGGCAGGGTAGGCAGGGGGAACTGCAGGAACCATATGAACCTAGTGTTAAGACACTCCGTTGCTACGTCCCCGCTTTCTCCGTCCCCGCTTTCCGCCATTTTTCGAGGCATTGCGTGTTGAGTGGCGGAATTCAACGCCACGCTTTACCTAGTTTCCAGAGCGAAGAAAATGGAAATAGAAAAATCCATCTTCCCCTAGTGAGGATCGAATCCACAAACCGTCGCGTTTACAGGCAGACGTTTACGCCTTCATTTCTTTTTCATTAAAAGATAAAATTATGAATAACTTTAATGGCTAACTTTAAAATCAATAAAGCTTTAGTTATAAAGAGAGCCAAGCCGTTTCGATTAAACTTTCTTAAAATACCAATACATACAATAATGTACGCAAAAGAAATCTCGTTGCATTATGTACTCTCATAAGATAGTTAACCTTTCGTAAATAAATTAATAGTTTTAAAAACAATATGAAAAAAAAAAAACGTTTTAAATAGTAATTTCATTAATTCAAATTAAATATTTTTTAAAAAACTAAATATTTTAATATGAGTACCTGTGAAGCTAATGAAAGCTTTTTAAGCTTTAAAAGTATTTTATGAACATTTCTTATTTTAACTATACATATTTTAGTAACTTATCCCCTTATAGAGAAAAAACCACATTTGTAATGTTATTTTTATTAAAATAGTATAAACTCATTTATGAATGATATGCCTTAGTTCTAAGTAATATTAAATATAAAAAATGTAAAGATTATTGTAGATGTTCATTATGATAAATAATAATTCTAAATGTATTAATATAATCAATATTTGTAATAAGAACATATAGTGTAAGTTAAAAAAGGGTACGGACCAAGTGTCTGTAGAGCTAACTATTTTTAAATAAAAAAAATAATAAAAAAACAAGAAATGCAAAAAAATAATAATCACAAAAATTTATAGCTACACGCTGTACCCCGCATAAAGCAGGAGTAGGTCCGAGTGGACTTAGTGTTAAGAGAAGAAAACTGCTTAGCATTCTATGGATTCACCGTGCGGGTGCCGGGCCCATCGCGTTGTAGGAAGAGGAGCTCCGATCAGCGCTTGGGACTTGCGACCCAAGTGTAGGTTTAAAGGGGCCCCTTTAAAATGCATTAACGCTCACCTTCACTGTCCGAGCTCCTCCCACTACCTAACCAAATTCTAAACGATTCTAACAACGCCGCCTTTGAAGTGCGTTCTAGAAATGAATTTATAATAGTTCTAGATAGGCCGAGATCTTTTAGTAAACTATAGAGAGATTTCGCTGTTATACCTACCTCTCGCTCCTACTTCAACCGCAAATAAGCTAACTCTAAACCTATTCCTGGTCAGTTCGTTTGTAAGATCAAAGTATTTATTAAGTTTTAGATGGTGACTTTTTGGGATATTTGTTTCCCACGGAACTGTAAGTTCTACCAGTACTATGCGTTTTAGGCTTCGAGAATAGAGAAAAATATCCGGTCTGGATGACGAAACACAAATATCCTCAGGGATTCTATACTGTTTCTCATACGTGTCCATCATAAGTGTCAAATCGGGAGCTGGATCTAATATAGAGAAAGGTTTTTGTGTGGGTTTTTTATAAAAACCTTCTTTCACAAACTCTATTGAGCGTTTGCTGGTTGTTATATTTCTCTGTGCTCTTGCTACAGATAGACTAACGGCTTCACGTATGATTTCTAGTACTTTATCGTGGCGCCGCGAGTATTGACCACTATCCAAGAGTACCCTACACCCTACCAGCATATGTTTAGCTGTCCCTACTGCCTCTTTACAGATGTAGCAAGATTTATCGGTAGCTTTACCCCATCTTACTAAGTTACTTTGATCTGGAAGAGTCATTTGGAACGCATTTAGATAGAATTTTAATAGTGCTGGAGACCAGTCGTGAATTAGGGTGCGCCATTTTAAAGCTAAAGGGATACAGAATTCTCCTATAGTTAGCCACTCGTTTTGCATTTCTAAACCCAATGCGTGCACCTTATATTTGTCGTTCTCGTCTTGCCGAATAAAAGATTTTATTATGTCTATGTCTTGAACTTTCCTCTTTGATCCTAACCCTACTTTACTAGACTGTGCTCCTATCATAAATTGCTTATGGAATTGAAGTCTTGACTCGAGCTCTGGGACACTACTGTCTTTTGGGAGTGAGATAACAATCTCATCCCGTGATTTTCCCAGAATGTGTGTTTTGGAGACTCTTAGATGTTTATAGAGCTCCGATGGTTTCTTTAATCTCAACCCGAAACTATTTTATCTCTAAATAAGGTTGAGGTGTCCGCCGAATGCGCTAGCCCAAGCCAAAACTTCAGTATCTTTGTGACACTTGCATCTAACTTTGTTAAGAGGGTCTTATTGAAATCATACACGAGGAAAGGCCAATTCAGACGTGATGTTAGAAAATTGTCGTAAATCCAAACTTTCTTGACATTACTTATAGGTTGATGATCTACCTTCTCAAGATCCGTCAAAAAGCTGTCGACAAGTACATCTAAAGATGGAGTGCTACTTTCTGATGACTTTAGCGTAAAGATAAAGATAGTTTACTTCTGAGTGAGGATTAAACCCACAACCGTGAAGCTTACAGTAAGACTATCCTACCCTAAATGAATAATAGTAAAATTTTTAGCTACCGAATAATTTTTTATAATTGAAAACCTAAATTTTCACTGTGATTAATTAAATTCAAAATGGTAGATCATTTTTAATTATTAATTAACAAGTTACTTGAAAAGATCCTTTTTACCATTTTACGTTTTAGAGTTCCGTTTCGAACCTCCGGGTTCTGTATTACGATATAAAGATCACTATACAGTCTGTGAGTCGGTCTATCTGTCATGACTTTTGTCTTCAATAACGAATGTATGTAACAAGGTAAAATAACAATAAGTCTTAAAATTATAGAAAAAGTAAAGCTTTTAATTGGCAATTGATAGATTCTAAACATAAGTGGTTAAAGTTAATTTTTGGAGAAAAACTTCTTAATTGCATCAAATAACATAAACCACTTATGAACAATGTTTCAGAACAGTTCTGCAACGGCCCTGATTAAGTCCTTACTATACATATATGTATAGTACATAGGCTCACTTATAGGTTGACTTGGAATTATAAAATTTAGCATATTACAAAAAAATATATGAAAATTGATGAACTTTTATCTAGTAAATTTGTTTTTATAAAATTTTAGTACGTATACTTTATCTTGACCACCACTTACTTTATAACTCATGATGCGTGACAATGATCACGAACGACAAATATTCTGTCTGTTATTTTAATCATTTCACCTTTTTCTTTACTTTGGCCTAAAAAATCACGTATTCTAATTTACTTATTTACCTATAATTATCATAATTATAAAATACAAATATTGAACTTAAGCTCCAAAAACAAAATATGACCTATGATTAAAATTATCACAATTAATTATTATTTTATCATCTCAACATCATCAATTTAGAGATAAAACTTAGATTAACAAGTTTTAACTGTTATCGGAATTAGATAACTAATTTTAATACCAAATTAATATAATAAATAAGGTTAATTCAAAAATTTTGAACATTAAGTGTCAAACTTTTGGTCATTTATGGATTAAACGACCAAAATGTTTAAGGTTTTGTTTTATTTGTTTGTGTCGGTGTACTTCGTATATGCGAAGCATGAAGAGTATGAGGGGTAAGTGTTATTTAAAAACAAATACATCAATGTAAAAATTATTTTTTAACCTCACTCTTTAAAATATAAATTAAGAAAATCGAAATATGTTTAAAGATATTAAAAATTAGAATTAGTTATTAAATAAAATTAAAAATAATTGTAAGCTTAGTTGTATGATAAAGCTTACACAAAAGTCATTGTAGCGCTGTGCAACTGCTTTTGACTTTAACGTAGTTGTATGTTCGACTTTACTTGAGTAAAAGTTGAAAAATAAAAAAAATGAACTTGACAGATATTCTAACATATTTTTTTCTGTCTATTCGATGCAGGAAAATGGGAAAATTGAAAATATATTTTAGATTAAATACTTTACTTAAGCAACATATTACTCGCGTATATTTTAAAGATTGTACTGCCATATATCAATTTTTTTTTAATGGCTATGCAGCCTGCAGTATCACAAACACTTCAATGAAACTACTTTTTTAATTCCATTTCCCGTGTGAATTTAAAAAAATAGTTTCCCCGCTTTCCGTATTTTTTCCGAGATATTGTGTTTTGAGTGACAGCGCAAGCCCGCGTCATGTTACCAGAGCGAAGAAAATATACACAAAAACCATTTTCCTTAGAATACGAAACCAAAAACTGTCGCGTTAACACATAGAT
Organism: Dione vanillae; assembly: GCA_037178615.1. Lineage (NCBI taxonomy): Eukaryota > Metazoa > Arthropoda > Insecta > Lepidoptera > Nymphalidae > Dione > Dione vanillae. The sequence continues at coordinate 60,568 of JAZFAU010000278.1, read as the reverse complement.
GCTTTGCTTCGTTACTTGAGGATATTTAATTTTCCTATAAATGTATTTTCGCTTCATTAATTTACAATTTCTTTAAACCAACTTTCTTGTGTAATTACAGATACGCCTTGTACGAAGTTAAAGTAAACAGCTTGGACCAAGTGCAAGAAGTGCAATCAATTGCACAATATCTCAATGCAGATATTTGGTCATACGCACTACCAGGGCGCGAGGGATTAATAATGGTGGCGAAAGAATTTAAAGAAACATTTGAAAACGCACTTACAATTATAAATGTGGAGTATAAAATAGATTCATCTAATATTAAAGAGTAAGTATAATATATTTTTTAAGCTTCACGCTTTATCCCGCACATGGCAGGGTAGGCAGAGGGAACTGCAGGGACCGTGGAAACCTAGTGTTAAGACACTCCGTTGCTTAGTTCCTGCTTTCTCCGTCCCCGCTTTCCGCCGTGTTCGAGGCATTGCGTGTTGAGTGGTGGAAACCAACGTAAACTGTAATTAAAATATATGTTTTTATTGAAAAGTAAGAATAAACGAATTATAAATTATGTAACGACAAAGAAATTGAAATAAAGGCAAAGATTAGTGTAAATTTTACAGTAATAATTAAATGCTGAGATGGTTTGAGCGAATCAAGAGGTGAAATATTAGTAAGAAAAATGCAAGAGTCGGTGGCAAGAAACATTTCTTATTACCCTCTGTTAATATAAGATTCTTCTTACAATCGTAATAAGAAGAACCTATTACCCTCTGGTACCACAAGACTTTTTTATTACCTTCTAGTAACAACAGTAAGCTTTGGAGATAACAATTAGGATGACAAGGAGGAAAATTATTGACATTTTGTCTATCAGTTCTTGGTTTAATAAAATTAAGTAAAATTTATATAATTACAATAGTACTGATTGATATTTGTCATATTATCCAAGATCAGATAATAATTTTATCGTAATAATTCATTATTAATTATCATAAATAAATTAATTTACGTAGTCATGACAACGTCATGACATTTCCAAATAAATCAAAAATTAACCGGATGAGGATCATCGTGGCGCAGAGGCGCAACGTGTGCCTGTAACGCGACAGTTTCTGGGTTAGATCCCCAGTCGGAGAAAGTGGATTTTTCTATTTACATTTTCTTCGCTCAGGCAAACTAGGCAAAGCAAGGCGTTGAGCTCCGCCACTCAACACGCAATGCCTCAAAAAAAGACGGAAAGTTGGGACAGAGAAAGCAGGGACTAAGCAACGGAGTGTCTTAACACTAGGTTCCAACGGTCCAAGCGTGAAGCTAAAAAAAATATATTTACTTATTATGATATTGATAAGTACCGGAAATACCTCAAGAGATTCTTTGTAATATCTTTGCGTGACGGAAATTTGTAGAAATATCCCAACGGAGACGCTAACAACGAAATAAGTTGTATAAGGCATATAAGAATTTCGACTCATGATGAAGAACGCATGGCTCAGCGGTTAAAACAGTTTGCAAAAGGCGCAGATTCAAGTCCGGCTGCATTCTTAATTTCTACATGTTTTCTTTAAGCATTTTTACTATCCTTGGCGTGAATTAATTTTAAAAAAAATAATAATACCTCAAGATAATTAGGTTAGCACTAACTTTGCTTACCGCCCAAGAGAATACAAATTTGTAGCGACATATATAATAATGAGGAGATTACATTTATTTAATAGAGGTTGAGCTACGTTATCATCAGACACCATCTTGGGTCAAATCATGGTTTAAAATATTATTTTATATAATTTGAACAAAGTTGTATTTTGTGATAGTAGCCCAAGTCTTACGTATTTGTAATAAATTTCCTTTATTACAAATACGTAAGACTTGGGCTACGTCCTTTTATATACAAATGAATTTCCCATAGGATTTGTACCGAAAAGTATATCTATTACATGTGAAGACCAAATCAAACTAATATTCGTATTTTGAGACCTAATCAACGCTTCTTTAGGTTGTTTCTGTTTATTTCAATAAAGATGTGCATCCAATCTCCAGTTGGAGGAGTATTAAATTATTTTCCTGTCTTCAACAAACTCTTTTCATCTGACAAAATAATAAGACTTATGTACATATAATATTTTTATTCACAGAATTCTAGACATTGAAGAGAAACTTTTAGAAGAAGCGTACAAAAAGAGCAATGCTTCAAATCAGATTAGATCCGGCTCTCGTCTCTCATTCGATCAAGTTCATAGATACGAGGCGGTAAGAAATCATACATGTTCTTAATTTTATTAAAAAAAAAATAAACAAATTAAATACAAACAATATTTAATAGTTGCTTGGATGAAATTTGATGATGATGACTTTTTATGATTTTTTCCAGGTCGATAGGCACCTTGTGGACATAGCCAACAGGTTCCCAAATGTAGCTCGCGTTGTATCTGGTGGAAGAAGTGTGCAAGGTCGTGATATCAAATATTTAAGAATATCTACAACTAACTTCCAGGTAATATATATATTATATATATTATGAAAAAAAAATGTGAAGCTAAATTTTAATCTCTATATTTTTTGTTTTGTTCTTGTTTCTTTAAATATTTTAACTTTATTACCGAAATTTTCAAAAAAATACTAAAAGTCCCATAACATGATGTCACCCATATAGGTCAGGTGAGATAACTACATAAACTTAATAGAAATAAAAAACATAAGAAAATTTCTATAGTATTAACATATATAATTTCAATAATTTTTATTTATTTTGCTTTATAATAATTCTATATAAATATTAATGTGTATACATTATCGTGTATAATACAGGATAGCAGTAAACCAGTCATTTTTATGCAATCTCTTCTCCATGCCCGTGAATGGATCACACTTCCAGTGACATTATACGCAATAGAAAAGTTGGTAGTAGATGTTGCAGACCGTGACCTGGTCCAGGATATCGATTGGATTATCCTGCCTATTGCGAACCCTGATGGCTACGAGTTTACTCATACTAATGTAAGTTTTTATATTATTAATTAAGGAAATTAAGAATCTCTCTCTCTAATAATCTCTATCTAATTAAGAAACAAGTAAATAGAAGACCAGTATATTTTCGATTTCATTAACATTAGGTTAAGACAAAATTTGAAGTTAGTTAATGAAACTTCACGCTTAACCTTATCGAGCCAGAACAACAACAATTTTACTAAAGAATGTAGTATAGTTGAAACTTTCTATAATAATATTCTGAAAATTATTAAAAAAAACCCAATGTAATATAATTCATAAGCCTGTAATTACTTAATTTTCATTACAGTTTTAATAATTTTAATTATTTTCAGTCTCGCACATGGAGAAAGAATCGTGCCACAGGTAACGGCTTCTGCCTTGGAGTAGACCTCAATAGAAATTATGACTCTATGTGGGGAACAGCTTCCAGTAGCTCGTCCTGTTCTGACACCTACCACGGACCTAGAGTATTCTCTGAACCAGAAACGCAAGTTACAAGAAATATTTTCAATGAGCACGGATCACGTATTAAACTGTTCCTTGATATCCACAGTTTTGGAAGTATGATTTTGTTTGGTTTTGGTGACAGAACTCTCCCGCCTAATGCTTTAATCCTGAACTTGGTGGGCGTACAGATGGCACAAAGGATTGATTCTGTTAAATGGCCTAATAATCCCAATTATAGGGTAGGAAATATTGTTGATGTCATCCGATACTTTGCGTCAGGTGGTGCAAGTGATTATGCTCAATTAATGATTGGACAAGGTTTATCTTATACTTTTGAACTGCCAGCATATAGAAATTCCGCTGGCTTGAACGGATTCTTGGTTGATCCAGAATTTATACCCCAGGCAGCTTTCGAAACATGGGAAGGCATCAAAGTAGGCGCCAGATACGTAGTGAGAAATTTAAGTTAAAAATATTTAAAAAAATTAAATAACTTTGTTTTACTGTTACCATGCAAATCATAATTTTATTATTTACGTATTTATGATTTTTTCTAAAACGATTACAATAAATATGTAAATAATAAGTAAAATAACATCCACAAATTTATATATAGCTTATTATATAAAATCTAAAATTAGAACTTAACACCAATTTTTTTATTATGAACACCTACTTGAGCAATATACTATGTAATTAGTCTCAAATTAAACAGTTCTTCTTCGTCTCTTTATCTATAGCGTTTCAATCGTGCACAAAACACACTTTGTCATATCACGATGAATGCAGAATATTCAAAGAAAACTCTACGGTTAAAAAAGATATATTATTACACAAGAGAAGAATGTAGGTTTAAAAAAGATTAAGTTTAATTACTTAAAATAATAAATAAATAACGTAATACAACACAAATCACCTTTTATCTCCCAATCCTTTATGTCCGTATTTATATAGCAATTATTCAGTTTCTACCAAAATTATACAATAATTATAATTATTAAGTTTATACTGTAAGAAGGGTGGATCTCATCTGCCTGCCCAAATATAGAATCTCAAAGAGGAAAATTTGGTTCATTGAAATGTTTTTTTATAGCTTCACGTTTAATCCCACTCGTAGCAGGGCAGAGAAAGCGGCAGGAAGCGTAGTGACCTGACTAGAGTGTTAAAAAATTCTCCATGCTTTGCGTCGGTCAAAATATTGCGTGGTTAGTGGCAAAATATATCGGCACGCTTATCTAGTTACCAGAACAAATAAAATAGAAATGAAATAATTTGTTTTTCTCTAGTGGGAATAGAACCCACTATCCACCCATCTCACCATCGCGTTTACAGGCAACTGTCCTCTTAAAATATCTTCTACTAGATTTAATCATTTAAACAACAACGTATATTTTACGTTGCCGCGTCACATTGTTACCATAACAAAATTACATATAGTCATTGCTTTTGTTTGGGACAAGTTAGTGAGATTTTTTTATTTTTAGTTAGTTCTCTCAATTATTTTGAAGTTATTTAACATTTTTAAAAGGTTCGTTTTAAAAAAAAATTGTTAACTGTAGTAAGTGTTTGTGTTGTTATTAAAGTGTCATTAAGTAGTTAAATTCAGATAGGGTTATTTTTTTATTTTTGTTAAGTAGTCGTTAGTGTATATGTAAGTTTAATGCGGTTTAATAAACTCTTGTTATTAACCACATTGGTGTAATAAGAGAGGTACCAGTTGAATTAACGTTAGACGAGCCTTTGGAGTCTTTAGTTTTACGGCTGGATATTTGCTGTCGTGTTCCTCGTATAAATTCATAGTGTTAGCTTATTAGCCATGGTGTTAGGCCACGAGCGGAGCAACGCACGGGAGAGGCCGCGGACGTGCTGCGAAAGCGATCCCGTAGCCTCTCCGTTTTTCCGTGCTGTGGCGGCCATCGTAGGGGGTTTTAGTGAATTTTCCCCCTGCGTCAACAAAAAAAAAGGTGTTAAAGGAATTTAAAGTCTCATTATGGAGATGCGTGTGACACAACCAAAGAGAATTTAAATAGTTTTCTGTAGAAGTCAGCATTTTAAATACATACTCGGAAGGATTGTCCTGAGTATACAAGACAACAACCTGTGCTAAACCTATCTTTTACTAAGAAGCTTGAAATGTAATATCACTGATATAACAGGAAATGTTGTATCCTCCAATTTCCTAAAATCCTAAATTCCAACAAGCCCTAGTTACTTGTAATACCATTACTCCTACGAATGGTTCAAATTTCGTACATTTACAAAAATACCTATAATAGAGTTCAAAATCTAAAAACATAAGTATTAATCTGATAAATCAAATAATTGATAGTTTTAATTTCAATTACCATCGTTTGCTTACTTGTTTTAAAGTCAATAAATGATATCACTGACTATTCATTAATATAGTAAACATGAGATAAGTTCGTTTTTATTTGCACGTTATTTGCGTATTTCCTTAGATAAGAAGATTAAAGGAATAATGTTATGTACTATGACGTAGATAAAACGTGTCTGATTGCACGCAATAATTATTAATACAAATACCTATGGGATCAATTGTTATAGGTATTTTTAAATTAACATTATCGGCCAATTTTAGACTCGTTTGAGTCCTTTCAGCATTGAGTTCCCCTGTTTTAAATGCCATGTCTGGAATAACTCACCAGGATGTTTTTAAGCTTTCCATGTATCTTTGTTTTTTTTTTTAATTTAAATATTATAATTGATACTATGTGTTCTTGTACTATGTACTATGTATTAATAATTGTTAATTTGCAAATCATGTAACAAAAAATATCACTTCGCTTGCGTAATTTCGAGCAAAACGGAATACTCGGACCTTTCCAAAGAATTTAAATCATCGTGGTATTGCCCTGCATGCAACCGTCCTCAAGCGGGAAAAGATAACTCAAACACACCGTTACGAGTTTTTACCAATATAAATAAACAGGAAGCAAATATGAACGTAACTATTCGGAATAAACAGAAGTCATCTATTACTTCAGAAAATGATTCAAACGATCTGACATTGGCTGAAGTTCGCAAGGTAATCAGAGAGGAGCTCATGAATCTACTCGACGTTTTTAAATCAAGTATTATTTCTCAGTTCGAATTTAAATTAAAGGAAATATCCGACCAACTAGCCGAAGTAACCACCTCAATTTCCTTTATGGAACAGCAACACGAAAAAATTAAGAATGAAGTGCAAAATAAGATTAAATCTATTAATCAGCTAGAAGCTGACAACAAAATCTTGCGCACAGATCTAAATGTTCTTAGTGCTAGACTTTCTCAAATAGAGCAATAATCTCGGGCAAGCAACTTAGAAATTCAGTGTCTTCCTGAGCATAGGAATGAAAACTTAATCACCGTGGTTAAACAGATTTCAAATGTAATTAAATTCAACTTAAATGAATCTGATATCCATCTCTGCACACGTATCGCTAAAATGGAAAAAACTAGCACAAGACCAAGATCTGTCTTAGTAAAATTCAGTTGCCCTAGAATTCGTGACGAGTTCTTAGCGGCTACAATAAAATTTAATAAAAATACAGTTAAAAATGATAAACTCAACTCAAGTCATGCAGGATTAGGAGGCGATCATAAGCCAATTTATGTAGTAGAACATCTCTCTCCAAACCAGAAAGCTTTACATGCCGCAGCTCGACTTAAAGCGAAGGCACTTAATTACAAATTTGTTTGGGTTAAACGGGGACAAGTCTTTATGCGTAAGAATGAAACCTCGGAATATAAGTTTATTAGAAATCTGAATAGTTTAAATAACTTAAATTAAATTTTACATCTAGTCATTATTTACAATTACTTATTTTGATCATTATTAATTATTTGTATGCATGTCTCTTTGTATTGATTTTATTCACAATTCGATTCAATCAATTGTTACTATCAAAATGTAAGAGGATTAAGATCTAGCACGAACGAAATACGTCAACAAATTCTAAACAATGATTTTGATATTATATTTTTAACTGAGACTTGGCTTAATGACAATATTTTTGATTCTGAAATTATAGACTACAGATACCTTGTTTACAGACGTGACAGATATTCTTCTTCACTCTATAATCATAAAAAGACTGGTGGAGGTGTACTTATAGCCGTTTCTAAAAAACTTCCCTCACATCGTGAAACTGACTGGGAAAGTAACTGCGAGGATTTGTGGGTAATTATAAAGATAAATACTACAAAGTCTCTGCATTTCTGCGTAGTTTATTTGCCCCCTCCAATCAGCACTACCATACTAGAAAATTTTATAGAAAACGCTAATAATATAATGGCCATGAATAATAACTTCACTTTAATTGTTGGTGATTTCAATCTCAGCGACATACTTTGGTCTCCTTCTGTGGGTACAGTAGGCGCAACTGCTTCTAATTACAACAATTGCGTTTTGAAAAGTTCTCTCATTGATTTTATATCGCTTAATAATTTAAAACAATTTAATTTAACACACAATTTTAAAAACAAAATTTTTGATTTAACTCTTTGTAACGGTGAAATAATAGTCAATGAATGTAATAACCCTATTAAGAAAATTGACAAATTCCATCCACCACTAGAAATTTTAGTACCTGTGTCTAAATCAATGAAATTTAAAAATGCATCTAAAATTAAATACAATTTTTTCAAGGCCGATTATGAATCAATAATTTGTGAGCTCAGCAAAATTCAATGGCTAGACTTATTTTCAGACTGCAATTACAGTATTAATGAAATGGTAAATAAATTTTATACCATCATACGTGATATTATTTGTAAATATGTACCGATGAAGAGCCTTAAACATCGAAACTATCCGGCCTGGTTTTCACACCAGCTAATTGCTCTGCTTAAATTAAAGCACAAATGCCATATTAAAATTAAAAAATACCGCAACCCTTTAGACATATTAGAATTTCAATATTTACGCAAAGATAGTGAAAAATTAATTTTATATTGCTATAATAAATATATCAATGTGATCGAAAATGAAATTGGAAAACATCCGAAATATTTCTGGACCCACCTCAAAAACACTCGAAAAAATTCAAACTCTTACCCTCCTGTGATGTTGCTCAACGATAATAAGGCTACACAAGTGGAAACCATCTGTGAATTATTTGCGAATCACTTTTCCTCGGTGTACACTTGCGACGATAATATGTCTCAGTCTTTTAATTTCAACATAGCTCATTCTTCCGATCAAATAAATAATTTTGTATTCTCGCGTGAGGAAGTTTATAATAAGTTAAAAAGACTTGATAAGTCTAAAGGACCCGGCCCTGATAATATTCCACCAATATTTTTAGTTCAATGTGCGGTAGCTATATCATGGCCGTTGTCGTTAATTTACAATAGATCCTTAGAAACTGGTGAATTTCCGGATGTTTGGAAAGAGGCACGCATCGTTCCTATCTTTAAATCTGGTAAACAAGACCTAATTATAAATTACCGCCCCATTTCAATTATTTCGTCCATGGCCAAAGTTTTTGAATCACTCGTCTATTCGCATTTATACAACCATATCAAAAATTACATTAACGACAACCAGCATGGCTTCATAAGTAAACGCTCTACGGTAACTAATCTATCACTGCATGTTTCCAATCTGGCTGATTGTATTGATAAAGGTCTACAGGTTGACGCCATATACACTGACTTTTCTAAAGCCTTCGACAAGGTTAACCACAGCATCCTTTTACGTAAATTGGAGTCATATGGAATTTCTGATCACCTACTTGAATGGTGCAAATCATATCTTACTGGTAGAATATCTAGAGTAGCCATGTGTGGTCATCAATCAACACCATTTATAGCCTCTTCAGGTGTACCACAGGGATCTAACCTAGGGCCACTATTTTTCAATATATTTATAAATGATATTGTAACTATATTTAAAAATTCTTACGCGAGTTTATATGCTGATGATTTAAAACTAACTAAAACAATTACCAATGAGTCAGATGTAGTGTTGCTACAAGAAGATCTACATAAACTAGTCGATTGGTGTGATAAAAATAAAATGGTCTTGAATATCAACAAATGTCATCACATAAAGTTTACCCGTAAAAAGAACATTACTCCTTCAAAATATTATATATATGGTGAGGAACTTAATGAAGTTAAAGAAATTCGCGACTTAGGGATTATATTAGACTCAAAATTAAATTTTAAGGAACATATAGACAAACTCTTGATTTAGCAAACAGATCTCTCGGCTTTGTTCTGAGACGCTCCAAAGACTTCAAACATTCTACTACTGCATTAACGCTATTTAATTGTTTCGTTCGTAGCAGATTAGACTATGTTGTTCAATCTGGTCCCCATTTACAAAACTTCATATAAACAGAATAGAAAGAGTACAAAAAAAGTTTCTTCGTCAATTGTCATATAGGCTTAGAATAAATTTGAGTACTTATAATGAAAGATGCAAATATTTCAACATCCATAGCCTGGAAAATAGACGCAAACTCTTATCAATGAAATTTTTATTTAATTTATTCAATAATGATATAGACTGTCCAGAACTCTTATCAAGATTTTGCATAAACGTCCCACGCAATAATTCTCGTAATCTTAGTATTTTCTTCTATAACCGACCATATAGAACGCAATTTGGGAAAAATTCTATTATTCCAAGGTTATCATTATTATATATTAGTATTTGTAAGCAAATTAAGGATTTAGACATCTGCTATGATACGCGCTCTGTGTTTATTAAAAAAATAAAAGATTTTATTTGTACAGCCCAGTTGTAATTAGTGATATAATGTATTGTTATTATTACTCCTAACTTAAATTAATTTAATATAATGTTGTAATTTTGTAATTTTGTAAATAAGTTGTTATTTTTGTTTAGATGGTTAATGTTTTAATATTTCTTTTCTAATTATTAATTAATAATATTTCTTGTTTATTTAACAATTTCTTATGTGTTTTTAATATGTAATTTTAATGGAATTAACAATTCCATTAAAATTACATATTAAAAACATCAATGCGGAATTTTTACATTTATTTGTTTTTGCTTCAGACTATGTTATAGAATATGTGTATTTTAATATTATAAATGCATGCTGAGACTACCTTTAATTAGTAGAACATTTTCCATGTTCAAGTTCAAGTTATTATATTATTAAATGTATTATTGTATCTACTGTTGGTTGTCCTAATAAATAAATAAATAAATAATTGATACTATATGTTCTTATCATAAATATTGATTATATTAATATTAATACATAATATATAGAATTAATATTTATCATAACAGAGAAAACAATGCTTTCTTTTCTATATACTTCTTGAGTATATATACCATATTTTAACTAAAAATTGATGTTTTCGACCATTTGTAGATAAACATAAACTAACTTAATAGAAAATAAAATTTAACATACTTTCATAAATAATATGTCTATTTATATATACTTAAATACTATCCAATTCAAAACAATATTAAATACATACAAATCATTTTTCTTTTCTTTATTGAAATTGATGAATATAATACAATATTCCAATAAATACAATAACATGCAATGATTTCATCAGAAATCACATAATTTTGGCCACTGTTGCTGAATTCTCGAACGGATGTTGTATTATTAGGCGCATAAATCTATCTAACTCGACTTGTCAGGGATAGCGTTTTGACATCGCTTGCATGCTCCGCTGGAACAGAGTTAGCAATATATTATCATGTAAATGGTTATATCAGATGTTTGAGTATTGTGAGCGATTATTTTTAAGAAGATTTCATCATACACTACGTAAGGTTTTATTTTTTAGCTTAAGTAATAGCGTCTATTTTTTTAGCTTCACGCTGAATCCCTTACTTAACAGGATAGGCAAAGGGAACCAAAGAAAGTTAGTGTTAAATCATTCCGTTGTCAGCTTTCAGCTTTTCCAAGTATTGCCTGTTAAATGACGAGACCGAATGTCGCGCAATATTTTGTTATTAGAGTGAAGAAAATGAAAATTATTCTTTTTCTCCCAGTGGGAATCGAACCCAAAACAAATCATCGCATTTACAAGCGGATGCTGTGCTTTTGCACCAAACGATCCTCGGATTTATTCGGGAAAAAGTTGTTGTGACAACCAACAGAAAAACAGACGACGACGAATCAATACGGGTTCTGTATTTTTTTCATTCGGCTTTAAAACCCTGAAAAGAAGATAAACATTATTAAAATATTACACAAAATATTATATTTAAAATATTACAATGAGGACCGTCGTGGCGCAGAGGCGTAAACGTCTGCCTGTAAACGCGACGGTTACTGGGTTCGATCCCCAGTCGGAGAAGATGGATTTTTCTATTTCCATTTTCTTCGCTCTGGCAAACTAGGCAAAGCGCGGCGTTGAGTTCCGCCACTCAACACGCAATGCCTCAAAAACGGCGGAAAGCGGGGACGGAGAAAGCAGGGGCTAAGCAACGGAGTGTCTTAACACTAGGTTCCCATGGTCCCTGCAGTTCCCTCTGCCTACCCTGCCTTGTGCGGGATAAAGCGTGAAGCAAAAAAAAAAAAAAAAAAAATATTACATTTACTTTCAAATTTTCAATTTACGAAGAAAAATGATGATTTGTTAAAATAATAGCTAAGGAAATAGAAAAGCTGGTTCATATATGGATTTCTTGAAAAAACTGTTACAGCTGATATGGAAATGTAAGTCCATACATTTTGTATTAAGATTCTTAGATATTATAATTTTAACTACTATTAACGATTACTGCAATTACTACAAATTTTAAAAATATTGGGTTATTTTTTAAATAAAGTTGAAACGTCTATATATTATAAGGAACATATAATATATTTATTATATATTTGTCTTTACACTATATATATACTTTACACAATATATCTGCCAGATCGCCACTTAGAATTACTCAATAGCTAAAAGTCCCATATTAATTCATTAATAATTATCGATTAGTAATCTTAATCCTCATTAATTTTGATAACTTATGATAATCCTAAATCAATATAAAATAAAGATTGTTTGAAAACGCTCTACATTTAGCGTAAAATTTTTGGTCCCTTAAGAGTATTTCGACAAAATGCTTAAACTTTTGTTTTGTTTGTTTGTGTCAGTATATTTTGTTTATGCGAAACATGAAGAGTATGAGGGGTGAGTATAGTCCATGTGGTAAATCTTCAATAGAAAACAAAAATTAATGAAGACCATCGTGGCGCATAGTTTGTAGGTTCGATTCCTACTTTAAAAAGTTGGAATATTCCATTTCCCTTTTCTTCTCTTTGGTAATCAGGCCAGCTCGACATTAAATTCTCCTACTAAACACGCAATTGAAAAACGGAAAGTGGGTAAAGGAGTATTTTAATAGTAAGTACCCATGGTTCATGCGGCTCCCTCTATCTATGTTGCTGCTAGCACGTTAAGGGTGCAGCTAAAAAAATGACACGGTTATCATTAAGATTAATTCAAATCCTGATTGAAGATTTTAGCAAATTTCGTACAATTTCTTGACTCAGGTCATCATGGTGAAATGGAGACACCATAATGCTAATAGTATCAGTCTGTTGACACAATTTTGTTGTAAAGAAAGTCTAGCCTTCTCGCTCAGAGAGTGTTAAGACGTTAAGATACTCCGTTCCTTTGATAGTTTATATTCATTACATCTTCAGAAAAGAAAATAATTATATTATTGTTTCAGATATTCTTTATATGAAATAAAAGTAAATAGTATAGACCAAATCAAGGACGTGAATGCAATTGCACAGCATGTCAATGCTGATATTTGGTCATATGCACTTCCAGGGCGCAAAGGATTATTTATGGTGGCAAAGGAAATGAAACCATTTTTCGAAAACAATCTTAGAGCGATTAATGTGGAATATAAAATCGAATCATCTAATATCAAGGAGTAAGTCGTTTTAAAGATAATAGAAAAACCTCACTGATACTAGGCTCTTCCAGATTAAACTGCAAGTGAAAAATATTCACATTATAAAGTTAGAGAAATTATTCAATTGTACATATGGGCGCAAATCAATATACATTTTATGATTTTATTGTTAGAAAGTATTTAGTATTGAAATTAATGTTTAATTATTTAAATCAATAAAACCTATTTGCAATGTTAAATTCTTTATGATGTTAATTTTGAATATTGGACAGAAATGTCAGATGTAAAATAAATAAATAGAACTGAATTATGTATTTTTGGGCTCTTCTGTATTAACTATTGTACGAGAATAAACCAATTGCTACCACTCTGTTATTTTATTATGAAAAATGGACTCTGAACAACGAAACCCTGGCCTAGCGCCGACAGCAGCGGTGGGATAGGTCTCCGCTTCATGGGAGCATATATGGGATAGACACAGCTTCATTGGATCACAATCATAAAGATCTCAGTTTTACAATGCCATGGAACTTATCTTTGAACAACACAACTGATTGTGAAACGAGACTCCTTTATGACGAAGGATAAAAAGAGAATAAGGAAACCGATCAGAGGGCACAGCAACAATACACGCAGCAAAACAAGCGCACAAATGAGGGCTATTCTGCAGCCACTGCATGACAACGAGGGAGCAAGTGAAGACTTCCAGTCTGCAGAAGACACGCATGGTGCAGCTGTACTTACTTTACACCAAGCCAACAGCTAAGTTAAGTTGATAAAACATATATCCTTTATACAATAAACGTTTGTTATAGAATTTAGCTTTATAAATTACAATTAGCTATACACTTTTCAACAATAAGCTTTTCAAATAGTACCGGTAAATATCTTGTGGTATTATAATTACAAAAATATAATAAACTGATAGACGACTTGCGTTTAGTTAGATTTTTTGGGTATTTAAGGATGGACGAGCGGTCTTTAGTAATTATTTTAGATGTAAAGATTTTCTTATTATTAGATGCCTTAAAGGAATTTTAAATGGAATTTTAAAATAATATTGCATAGAGATAATGTTTAATTAATATTGATATAGAAATGTTTTACGTAATCGCCAATAAAGAATATGAATCTGAGTAATTTTAAATACCATATCATCTAAAGATTAATGTTTATTTATTTGTAGTTTTGCTGAAACAGTCTTTTTGAATATTTGAAATACAGTTTCATTTGTTATTTCTGACATTTTAAATTTAAATAATTTTAGAATAATTCTTTAGTAAATGAATATTGATATTATTAGGGTTCCTTATGCATGGAAACAATTTATAAGACTGTGTAACTGTAAATTGACATTATTGTATGTTTTTGAGGGACATGATGTCGGCTGTCGAAAATAACTCCGTGGAAGACCTACCAAGAGTGATGACACCCACCATTGAGAAGCGGCAAACAATTCAAAGCAGATAAGGAGTCTTGGCTGGATCGGCCGTATGGGCAGAGGAATCATCAAGAGAATTCACGTGAGAGAAAAGAAAAGAAGAAAAAGAGAAAAGAAACAAAAAAAAAAAACCATTTAGGTAATTTCATGATTTGTATATTGGTGATTTTGAGATAAGTTAAAGTTCTATTTTTTGTGTTGAATATCTTTCCTATGATGCTAGCTAGCCACCACGCGTATCCAAATCCTGGTCTTGTTGGCAATGTACCTACTATGGTGACGCCTTATATGCTTTACATACTGATTATGTCTCGGCATGAGAGACGCTTGACAAGTTGGTTATGTTATCTCGATGTGAGAGATGCCTTGAAGTTGGTTAGATCTTGAGATGGGTGATGCGTTGGGTGTTGGCTAAAACTCGGAATGATTTGTAATGTAAAGCAGCGCAAGGGACGCGCTGGAGTCAGTATGGCCGTATGGGCGCAAATCAATATACATTTTATGATTTTATTGTTAGAAAGTATTTAGTATTGAAATTAATGTTTAATTATTTAAATCAATAAAACCTATTTGCAATGTTAAATTCTTTATGATGTTAATTTTGAATATTGGACAGAAATGTCAGATGTAAAATAAATAAATAGAACTGAATTATGTATTTTTGGGCTCTTCTGTATTAACTATTGTACGAGAATAAACCAATTGCTACCACTCTGTTATTTTATTATGAAAAATGGACTCTGAACAACGAAACCCTGGCCTAGCGCCGACATACACGTTGTTGCAGTTGAAAAATTATCTTATATTAGTTAGTTATCATATGATATGTTGATATACATAACGATTGAGTAAATCTGTAATCTACATTACATCATGTGGATCATCCATTATTGGCAGTCAACAACCTTTAGTTATACTTAAGCCTGGCACTCAGAATTCAATTCTAATATTTTCTTAACTGACCTTATAGATAAATGTGATAGTTATAGCTAATACCCAATATTTATTGATGCATAATGTTATATGGTGATAAAAAATGGCTTAATATAATACTAATGTTCTTAATTTACCTAAATAGGTCATAGAAAAAAAAATTAGCTTAATAAACTAAGCAAGAAATGTTTATCTTAAAATAAATTATTTCCAGAATTCTAGACCTAGAAGATAAGCTTTTGGACGAAGCATCTAAAAAGAGTAATGCTACAAATCAGAGCAGATTCATCGGTTCTCTTATAATACCTAGATATGATGCGGTAAAATATTTTTTTTTATTTAAGCTTCTATCTATATATATTCCCAATATGGTAGGCAGGTAAAAGGAACTTAGTGCAAAAAATTGTAAAGAGAATGAGCTCATTCTCACTTATTCCTACGAGAATGTAAGTCAATTCTGATTTACAGAATGAACCTTTTGAATGGTGGAACCCTATACTGCACCTTCACGTTCTAGTAACGACAATTTTTCATGATTTTTAAAATAAAGTAAAGTAAAGAAATGGTACTTTTTTTCAAGTAAAAAAAAAACTTTATGTACATATAATTATTTAACAACAATACAACTTTTTCAAGGTTAACCGTCACATTGAAGACATTGCAAATAGATTTCCGAATGTAGCTCGCGTTGTAACCGGCGGAAGAAGTGTTGAAGGTCGTGAAATTAAGTACTTGAGAATATCCACGACTAATTTCCAGGTAAAAACTTTTAATAGTATATATTATTATTTACACGGAATCGAAATGAAAATGTTAAGTTTTGTTTTTTCGCAAAGAAAAATATAAATGTTCTACTAGCTTGGAATCTTTTATGCTATGTGAATACAAAAAGTTAAAAATAGATAAAATAGCATTAAGTTATGATTAATTTTAGCATAAATCAAACCTTTTAGTTTTTCTATTCATGATGATTCGGTAAATTTATACCGATCTTTACTAACCCACTTCTATAGCCAAATCCTTTAAAAAGTTATATTACCTAAGCAAAAACGGAGAGTATGGTGATTTTCCAGTAAATTTCACCTTTTTCTAAAATGATTTTCTTACGTTTTTAGAATAGAACCAAGCCAGTTATTTTTATGCAATCCCTTCTTCACGCCCGTGAATGGATCACGCTTCCAGTGACGCTGAACGCAATAGAAAAGTTGGTAGTAGACGTGACAGAACGTGATCTGGTAGATAATATCGACTGGATCATTTTACCCATTGCTAATCCCGATGGCTATGAATATTCTCATACCAATGTAAGTAGTATTTTTATATAATTTTATATACACGTAGGTGATGATACTAAAACAAACATTTACCAGGTGATAACCATTATGATTTTCTCATATAAATACTTTCTTTTGTAAAGATTAAACGCTCTTAAGTTATGATTTGCTTTACGAGGAATAATATGTACTTAAATCATTTAAAACAATTTTTTTAGAATCGTATATGGAGAAAGAATCGCGCTACTGGCTACGGCCTCTGCCCCGGAGTAGATCTCAATAGAAACTTTGACGCTATGTGGGGAACAGCCTCCAGTAGCATTTCCTGTACTGACACATTCCATGGTCCCAGTCCGTTCTCTGAACCAGAAACACAAGTCACAAGAAATATTTTTAATGAGCACGGATCACGTATCAAGCTATTCCTTGATATCCACAGTTTTGGAAGTATGATTCTCTTTGGATACGGTAACAGAACTCTTCCACCTAACGCTTTGATTCTTAACATGGTTGGTGTACAGATGGCCCAAAGTATTGATGCCGTCAAACTGTCCCATAACCCCAATTATAGGGTAGGAAATATTGTTGATGTAATCCGCTACTACGCATCAGGTAGTGCTAGTGATTACGCTCAACTTGAAATGGGACAAGGCTTAGCGTACACTTTTGAATTACCAGGACCAAGAATTTCGATTGGAGTACTCGGATTTTTGGTTGATCCAGGATTTATACCCCAAGCATCCTTCGAAACATGGGAAGGTATCAAAGTAGGTGCTAGATACTTAACCCGAAATTAATGAAATGAGAAGTTTTATAAAACTTTGTTTTGTTATATTTTACTAGCTTCAATATTTTGCTTTTACTTGAAATATAAGGACCAGAAATGCCTTTAATACAAATTATATTTGTTATCCTAATTAAAATTTAATGTAGAATTTTTAAAAAAAATTATAATATTTGTCATATAATATTACGTGAAAGTGCATGGAGTATTTAATAAATTAGCAATATTTTTTTAAGATTTTTATAGTTATAATAAACAGATGTTTTACATCTTGTTTTGGACGTACAAGTCTTCTAAGACGGGTTTTGTCCCTTAAAGTGACTCCACCGCAATTTTTCTTATTCCGAATCTGCTTTTGCTAATAAAAAATTTTGTATTTATTTTATTTTTACACTGATTTACACTGACACCCATTTCATAATAATTTTGGCTCCAATTTGCAATTCTTTTGATGATGCTTGTTACTTGAATATTATTCACTTTTCAAAAATATGAAAAAGTCATCTCATCTTGTTTACATAATTGTTTAACAGATTTTATTTTATTAATAAAAATTTTAATTTAAAGAAAATAACGTTTTTGAGGATAAAAAAGCTCGTCATTTTCGCCTAAGTTCTCATGCATGTTCGTGAATGGATAACACTTTTAGTGACATTATTTGCAATAGAAAATATGGTAATCGATACGACAGATCGTGACTCGGGAAATATTGACTGGATCATCTTCTTATTACCAATTCCGATTGCTACGAATATTATCATACTTGCATACGATAAATAAAGATAAATTTCACCTTTAAAAAGTAAACATATAATATATTTAAATATCGATGACGATGATAATTTCTTACTCAATGAATATAATGTAATTTTGTTTAAAATTATTTAAAAAAACCTGAAACTTATTTAAAAATGACTTAAATAATGACAAGCTACAAACATTACTAACAACTATAAGAATATATAATGCTTATAAACACATAACCTTTAAATTTCAGGCAGGACAGTTTATATCATAACATTAAAAAATAACAAACTTGTAACTTTTTATTGGATAAAAGTAACCGTTGTAGTTAAAATATTTAAAAAGAGCATATAAAAAATTTGAAAGCAACGAGATTTAAACCCGCGCCTCTTGCACACCGTGCAAGCTGACCACTAAGCCATGCGTTCTTCAATACGCCGCGTCGAAATTCTTATATGCTTCATACAACTAGTTTCCCTTTTAGCATCTCTATAGAAAGATTTTTACAAATTTCCGCTACCCAAAGATTATTACAAGGAACAATTTATTTTTAGTATCTTCAGTATGGATTAACATTTTAAAAATCATAAAAACTGTTGCAATTTTTGCCGACTTTTCTTAGAAGAACTGCAGTACTTATGTACCTTTATTTTCATTTGACAAATCAAAAGTGCTTGCATAAGTATATTTGAATAAAGAATATTTAGCATTTGAATGGAAGTAGTAGAAAACAATAAAAATAGTAACAACCTTCAAGCTTCGCTCGGAAAAATACATTGTAACTATAGGAAAATGCAAATGAATGAACGATACTTCCGTTTTTATTTTTCCTTCAAAAAACTTTACCTTACCAAACCAGAAAGAAAAAAAAATCTTAAAATAAACATGTCTTTAAGACATAATTAAATTTTCATTAAATTTTGTAATTATATTTTACTTGCTACATTTTTATTTAAGCTTCACGCTTTATCCCGCTCATGGCAGAGTAGGCAGAGGGAACTGCAGGAACCATACGAACCTAGTGTTAAGACACTCCGTTACTTGGTCCCTGCTTTCTCAGTCCCCGCTTTTCGCCATTTTCGAGACATTGCGTGTTGAGTGGCAGAACTCATCGCCGCGCTTTGCCTTAGTTGCCAGAGCAAAGAAAATGGAAATAGAAAACTCCAACTTCCCCGACTAGGGATCGAACCCAGAAACCGTCGCGTTACAGGCAGACGTTGCGCCTCTGCGCCACGACGGTCCTCACGGCCCTCCTTGCTACCTTATAATAAGTAAATTAGAAAGAGAGACATGTGTGTAAAATGGGGAACCAGAGTGCAAATATTAAATAGTATAATTCCACCGCATGGGAATTGCACCTGGTATCTTCGTGCTTACAAAAAGACGCAGTATTAAAAAAATTAAGATTTCTATGATAAATCTCATTATTTCAACTTTTAATAATAATTAACCTTAACCTTAGTATACCTTAAAGCAACCAAAACAGTAACTCAATATTCACTTAATTATTGTCAAATAAACAAATCTACTTTTGCAAACAATCGATAATAAATATATACATCTTAAAATTCATCGCAAACGTTAAAATCTTAGCAATACAAAAGCAAATAAATTAAAAAATACTATTTTCCCAATAACAATAGCTGCAGTAGCGATTCTTCTATTCAGAATGCTACCTATTGAATAATTGAGATCTTTACGTGACCGGTTTTGTCGATGATATTGTTCTAACTTTAATAGCCACTGAGCACCGGGAAGAATGTAGAGTAGAATGCGTTATTGCATTTATATGCAATTGGACATATTTGTTGGTAATCGATTTAATAATCGATAAACGTTAGATAAGCAAAGATATGAAAGGTACTTTGCTCTATAGTTATTGGCTTGAATAACAGGCAAATAACACACAGCAAATTTGCAGTATTGTAAATATATTTTAAATATATATAATAATATTATTTAAAGCTGTAAGGGAAGTAATTAATAAACAGAAAAATTAGATCAGTATATTTTCTTCTTTAAATATTTTTATATTACTATTAGATCGCCTTTCTTTTCAGCCACACTTTTAATGACACTCTGTTCTCTTCTCTCAATCACTAGGTACTACGTATTCAGTGACTGAACTCAAGACCTGATTGAATCCACGATCTTTGCATTTACAATCAGATTTAGCAGCAGTTTATATGTAATTCATGTATTTCATTCTTAACGTTAAAGGTCAATTCCTATCACAATTTATCCAATAGAACAAAATGTATGAATTTTTCTTATATTCTACCATTTTTTCCATATTATTGTCGATAATACTGAAACAAGATTCATACACGCCTTAAAGGATATACGATATTTATGCCTCATCTAAATATTTTCATAGTACTGTGCCGTGTATTGGCGTCGGGAATCTCCATAAATCAATAGTAAACAGGCATAAACACTACCCGAGAGGTACAGCATAAAATATTCTGACGGCGATCCGTAGAAAAACAGACTTTGGGATATCCCGTTGTTTTTCAGCGCAGGTAAGTAATAATGGATGGAATTCGAACAATTCTTCGATGTAAAGATGGGTGTACAATTGTGAATTACTTGAACAAATCTCTATCTATTTTTTTTTTTAGCTTCATGCTTTATCCCGCACATGGCAGGGTAGGCAGAGGGAACTGCAGGAACCATAAGAACCTAGTGTTAAGACACTCCGTTACTTAGTCCCTGCTTACTCCGTCCCCATCTATTATCTCTATCTTTTGTTTCGTTTTTTTTTTTGGGTTTTCGGGTGTTGATTCATAATCGGCTTTTTATAGCAATATATTTGTTATGGATTTGGATTTTTTTTTGTATTTATAGGATACTAATGAAATTGACATACATTATTTGCCATATCCAATAATTTTAACCAAAGTACCGTCTTAAATGCTGCGTAGATGGAAGGATGTTTTGTAACTTAAGGTAATTTAGTAGATGACCATTGTGACGCAGGGGCACAGCGTCTGCCCGTAGACGCGACGGTTTGTGAATTCGATTTCCACTCGGATAAAAATATTTACTTTCATTTTATTGGCTGCAAGGCAAAAGTTTTGCTTTAAGTTCTGCAACTCCTCGAATGGAAAATAGAGAACTTGCAGGAATGTGAAAAATGTGTAAATAATTTTAATAATTTAGGTTTACATATATTTGATAATAATACAATTTAACAAAGTAATTAAAAAGTCGTTACTGAATTGTGAAGATCAAGCTTAATAAAAATAGTGAAAACCAAAATATTGTCTCCGGATGCGACGTGATGTCACGCGTCTACAGTCAGCTGAACAGTCCGGGCGATTAGTGTTGTTTGTTTATACAACACTGCTTACGATATTGCTTAAACCAATTGTAAGTAATTTGAGAAATAAATGTAAATTTTGGGTAATGCTGTAAATTTTAATGTTTTAGTTTTTTTAGCTGGAAAGATAAATAATTGGTAATTGTCGTAATCGTAAGTGGTAAGGTAAGAATGCCAATATCAGGGCGACGACCTGATGGTCAGACCCTATTAAAAATGATGCAGGTGGTAGCCTATTTCAAGCAGTCCACTATTCCTACCACCACTCTAAATGATGCAAGCAGTGCTCAAATTCTCAGCATTGAGGAAAAGAGGAAGAAGAAAAAGAAGAAGAATTCGATGCGATATAGAACAGCTTCTAAATGTAGCTCCATACTCAGAGGATGATTTGTTATTATTTCCCCATTCTTGCATAACGAGACAAATAATATCTTTATTGAAATAATTAAAGGAACACCGCGAATGATCCCACTACTAATTCAACTAATAATTAAAATCTTAAACAAATTAATTGTACATTTTGATTTTCATATAGCTACAATAGTTAACAGTGCCGGAT
Organism: Dione vanillae; assembly: GCA_037178615.1. Classification (NCBI taxonomy): domain Eukaryota; kingdom Metazoa; phylum Arthropoda; class Insecta; order Lepidoptera; family Nymphalidae; genus Dione; species Dione vanillae. The sequence goes on along the minus strand of JAZFAU010000278.1, from coordinate 38,223 downwards.
AGACTAGCATTCATTTATCGTCGTCATGAAAAATTCGACTAGAATATAGTTTCCAAGGAACTTTTAATACATTTTGAACTGTTACTAAAACCCTCCTTTTATCTTACTCTTCCCTTGTAAGTTTTTTTTAATTTATAATAAAAACTTTACTGAAAATAGTAATCTAATTTTAAATAATTTTACAGTCCCATCCCTATTAAAAGCTTGACTGGTAATGTTACAAAGAACACTTAAATGGTATTTTCGAGTACAAAACTCTTGGCATTTCACAAAGAATTAGTTGTAACGCTTGTGGAAGTTGCAAATGTCAAGTCAGTATTACTTTTTACAATTGAATTGCAAAGTTGCATTTTGTTCAATGAATTTCAATTATATTTATAAATTATATAATATATGAATATAATTTTATGGACCTCTATATATATCTACATATATCTTTTACATATGTGTGTATTGGAAGACCGTGGTAGCGCAGAGGCATAGCGTCACGCGACCCTTTGTGAGTTCGATCCCACTCTGAAGAAAGAATTTTCATTTCCATTTTTTCGCTCTGGCAGCTAGACAAAGCACGGCGTGCTATGTAAAGCATGAAGCTAAAAATATACGTTTATTCTATGTTAGTGTTTATGCAGGTATATATTTATTGTAAGATTGAATATATATATATATATATATATATATATATATATATATATATATATATATATATATATATATATATATATATATATATATATATATATATATATATATATATATATATATATATATATATATATATATATATATATATATATATATATATATATATATATATATATATATATATATATATATATATATATATATATATATATATATATATATATATATATATATATATATATATCTAATTTATACGTTTTCAAAGGCATCATTTCCCCTCGTCTCTTCCTGGTCAATATATATTTTTTATTAGACAACCCGAAAGATGATCTCTTTCTTTAATGGCTCTCAAAAAACTTATTGTAGTTTGTTGTACATCTATTAATAAAATTATATATATATATATATATATATATATATATATATATATATATATATATATATATATATATATATATATATATATATATATATATATATATATATATATATATATATATATATATATATATATAATATATATATATATATATATAGATCTATATATATATTATCATATAATTATATATATATATATTATATATATATATATATCTATATATATATATATATAATATATATTATTATATATATATATATATCTATATATATATATATAGATATATATATATATATATATATATTCTAATTTATACGTTTTTCAAAGCATCATTTCCCCTCGTCTCTTCCTGGTCAATATAATATTTGTTGTTATAGACACCCAAAGATTGATCTCTTTCTTTAATGGCTCTCAAAAAACTTATTGATTTGTTGTACATCTATTAAAGCTTTGGATGAATCTGCCCAAATCTACTATTAAGATTGTGAGGAGTTTATTACGGTAAAATTATAAAACACAGGAACTATGGAACCTAGTGTTTCGTTGACAGAGGATTCTGTTCCCGCTTTTAACGACGTTTTTGAGCATGGGCGTGTTGAGTGGTGGAACTCAACGCCGCGCTTGCCCTAGTTAATGAAAGAAAATAGAAAAAGTCCTTTAAATCCACTTTCTAGGTTTAAGGCAAGTTCAAATTGATAACTGTGCATTCATTATCTAGAATCTAATATCGAAACTCTAATTGCTACAATTTAAAATATTTAACTAATGAGAATATAATAAAAGGGGATACACGTCTTTCCAAAATATTATATTTAGCACATTAATCACCCAATATCAAACACATTTAACTTCAAGTATCTTACTCCAAAGTTATGCCGTTACCCTTTAATGTTCGAACTTTTGCGTTGATTCTAAGTAATAATTAGGGCATTAAGCATTGCTCTAATATAATTATAAATATAATGCGTATTGTTTTAGCATCTGGATATAAGTAGAAGCGAGTTCAATGTTCTTAATAAAGTTAAAGCGGAAGATGAAGACTTTAAATACTAGATTGTCCATGGTTCCCTAGTATAAGCGGGATAAAGCGAAAAACTAATAAAGAGCGATTATATAGGCACGTGTATATTTTTATGATTGGCAAAAAATTACAACTAAAAACACTAATGAAGTACAAAATCGGAAAATTCATAGATAAAAATAACACAGTAAAAAGTCAAATAAATGTATACATAATTTATTTCTTAAAAAATTACTCTAAAACGCCTACAATTTAAATGTGTCAACTTTATAAGAGTCCAGTTTTAGTTAACCATTTTTCAACTACAGTAAAATCATTTATTAACGGAACAATTGATTCTGATATAATAACATTCATTACAACAACAAGACCGCAGAACAGATGAACCTCTGAAATTGAATACGATTTAAACGAACAGCCAATTTCGAGCCGCACTCACATTCTATCATACTAGTTAGAGAGAAATTAAAAATTTCATATATAATCACGTTTATGGTAGTTTAATGATTATACACAAAGATTGAGTTTTGATTTGATTGAACAGTTTCTTTTGTATTGTATTAAAAACAAAAAAATACAGATATAATTTTGAAGGTAAAATAATAAATAATAAATTGTATTAAAATTAATTTATAATATGTCAAAATATTTTAAATTATTTTATGGTTTTAAATAAATATAAAGCATTTTACTTTACAATATGTACACAAATCGTCCCCGGGTGGACTCGAACTACCAATCTTTCAATCTACAAATCGGTTAACAGCCGAACGCGCCAGCCAAACCCAGAAACCGTCGCGTTACAGGCAGTCGTTGCGCCTATGCGCCACGACGGTATAAATATAACATAATTTCTCTATATAGAGCTTAAACAAAAATCACTAAATAAATATTTATCTCAAGTAAAAATTATAGTACCCCTCTTACACTTTAATGTAATAAAACGTTAGACCCTAATATATAAAAGTATTATTCAAATTATAATACCATAATAACAATTGATTTTGATAATTACTTCAATTATATCATATTGTATGAGAAAACAATTGTTAGTGAACGTGTATAAAGATGGAATTATTTTCAAATTTGTGGCTTTATAAAGCAAATTTAATATTCACAAAAGTATAATATGATGAAGTTATAATATGATGCGTTGTATTTTAAAATATATATTTATTAATGTATGACATGCACACACTTTCAACCGGGAAGTTCCGTTTTTCCTGAAAAATATCCTATCCTATAAAAATTCTTAATCGAGCTTTAATGCCCATGACATAGTTCCAAATTTAAGAACTTTATATACAATAATTGATTTAACATTTTAGTAATTACGCTTTCTCTTTTCTTTACGGCCCTGAAACTAAAATAAAGAGATGTTAACAACAAAATAATTATAATTATAAAAACTCAATCAAAATATATGGCTTATTTGACTAGAGCGCTTAAGCAATACCAAAAATATCTCTATACGATATTCACTTAAAAAGTATTATGTTCTAAAAAAATATTTCATCTTCTGCATATTTTACTAAGCGTTATAACACTTGAGTCTACAATTCCACATTTATTTACTACGTCATATCCGTCTCTATCACGGCTCTCCAAAAACTACTATATCGCTGGAACTGACAACCACTAATGAGTGTGTAATTAATTACCATTTAAAGTGCAACGATATTGGACAGATAGTTACATTAATCAAAGACAGATGCACGCGACGCATTACACATTTGACTGTCGTATTGTAGAGTAGGTTTTGTGTGGAATGTTAATTAATGTTTACTTTAGATAAAGAAAATAAATATGAAAAATTTAAATTAATTGTTTGATGTTTATCATTTATTATATTTAGCATAACGTTTTATCCCGCATATAGACAAGGAGAGGGTTCCTAATGTTAAGACACTCTCGTCCCTGCTTTTCAAGAAATTATTTGTACTAAGTGGTTGAATTCAAAAGACGATAACGATACGATAACGAGGCAGTTATTTAGAAATGGAGCGGTAAAATGGATCTGCCAAATCCAATAGATCAAATATTATAAAATAAATTAATAGAAAAAAGATCCTCAGTCAATCTCCTTTCCAGAAAACGTTCCGTTTCAAAGAATATGAGTGTTGGTTATGAAACTAAAATTTAAATCACGCTTGTTAGTATAAAATTAACATAATTTTTGGGTGTCACATATATATTTACATAGTTAACTTCTGTATTTTCTCTATAGAATTTTACGATACCGCGAGAGCTTGTCAGTCAGAGTGGCTCTTATATTTTATTAATGACTTTTTGTTTCTCTTTACTCAGGCCAAGTTACTTTAATTAGTTTTTCTGAATTCTATTTAGTAGAGCTAGGATTGCATTTCTTTATATTCAAGTAATTCTTATTTGCTAATTTATCTGCATTGTCAAATAGTTAACAGCTAATAGTTAAATATAACAGGTAATTCTGATGATTATAGTTACATCGAACAGGGTTGTATCTAAACTATTAAAGTGATGTATAGCCTTCTTTAATAAACGAATTATCTGACTACAATTAAAATTATTCCAATATAATATTAAAAGAGAATCAATTCAAACCAATTATTTCTGAAATGAAATCATTTATTTTTCGCTTCATAATAATTTAGTCCGTCATTCGGTCTGTTCGTCAGTCGTTGCTGTCAGAAATCAAGGTAAAAAAACAGATTCTAGTGTAAGACATTCCGTACTTCGCTTTCCTCTATAATTTAAAGCATTGTGTGTTGAGTGTTACACTCCATAATCAGGTTGGAAAACGCCTGAAAATAAAAATATAAATATTAGAAGATTCCTTCATTAACTTTAGTATTTTAATACAAAATAATATTTCGCCCCCGGGTAGGCTCGAACCACCAACCTTTCGGTTAACAGCCGAACGCGCTAGCCGATTGCGCCACGGAGGCTTCGTTTACAATAGTGAAACTTGAAAATTTGTTTTTATACTTCTATCCAAATGTATGGTTACTTTAAATAAATAACAAGAACCGGGATGTTCAATATAAAAAATCATATTTTATATAATATTAATTAACAATATTGCTAATTATTTCACACAGTTTAGAACTTAAAGTATAGTTTTCCTAAAATTGCTCTTTAATCAAATTGGACTTTTATGTTGCTATAAATTTTACATTATTCCTCTATATAGAGCATAAACAAAAAAATAAATAAATAAAATTATAAACGAATATTTACGTGAAGTGAAAATTAAATTACAACCTACAATATGCTACAAAACGTTAACCCCTAATATTAAATGCGATAATAACAGTTGATTTTGATAATTACTCTAATTATATCATATTGAATGGGAAATTAATTGTTAGTGTACATGTATAAAGAGGGAATTATTTTCAAATTTGTGGCTGTATACAGCAAATTCAATGTTCACAAAAGTCTTTATTATATGATAAGTTGTATTTTAAAATATATATTTATTAATGTATAACACGCGGTTGGAAGTTCTGTTTTTCCTGATAAAATATTTTATCCTATAATAATTTTAAATCGAGTTTTAATGCCTACGATATCCATAGTTCTAATTTTTGCAGGAACCATAGGAACCTAGTGTCAAGACACTCCGTTTAGTCCCTGATTTCTTCATCGTGCCAGTTGCGTTGCCAGAGAGAACAAAATGGAAATAGAAAAATCCATCTTCCCGAGTGGAATTCGAACCCAGAAACCGTCACGTTACAGGCAGACGAGACTAAATATATGAGTTATTTAGCTAGAGCGCTTATACAATACCAAAGAAATCTCTATACAATATTCAATAAAAAAATTAAAACTAACTTAACAAATATTTTATCTTCTACATATTTTACTAAGCGTTATAACACTTGACTCTACAATTCCACATTTATTTATTACGTCATATCCGTCTCTATCACGACTCTCCAAAAACTACTATATCGCTGGAACTGACAACCACTAATGAGTGTGTAATTAATTACCATTTAAAGTGCAACGATATTGGACAGATAGTTACATTAATCAAAGACAGATGCACGCGACGCATTACACATTTGACTGTCGTATTGTAGAGTAGGTTTTGTATGGAATGTCAGTTTAATAATAGTTAAATATTAAAAATTTAAATTATATTGAAAATTATGAGCACAAATACAAGGTATTTAATGTTTATCATTTATTTTACTATGCTACCAATCCAATGTTCTAGAGGCAAAATCCAAGAGGCGATCCAGAGCGAGATAACTTTTTTTCAGGTTAAACGATAAAGATGCATCTCATGGATCCAATATTATGAAATATAATAAAATAAGAAGGATCTTCAGTCATTTAAACAATTACTTCCCCCTATCTAGAGAACGTATAACAATACAATAAGTATTACATATAATATACATTATAAGTGTCCTATATATATATATATATATATATATATATATATATATATATATATATATATATATATATATATATATATATATATATATATATATATATATATATATATATATATATATATATATATATATATATATATATATATATATATATATATATATATATATATATATATATATATATATATATATATATATATATATATATATATATATATATATATATATATATATATATATATATATATATATATATATATATATATATATATATATATATATATATATATATTTAACCTCTGTACCTAATTCGTCTATAGAATTTTACGACAACGCGAGCGCTTGTCAGACAAATTGGGTCTTCTTAATGATTTTGTGTTTCTCTTTACCCAGGCCAAGTTACTTACTTTAATTAGTTTTTCTCAATTCTATTTAGTAAAGCTGTAATTGCATTTCTTCATATTTAACTAGTTCTTACTTGCAAATTTGTCCGTGTTGTCAAATATTAATAGCTAAGAATTATGTATGGCACCTTCCATATTTTAATTGCACTGGATAATTCTTATGTATATAGTTACATCAAAGCTATGAACGTGATATTTAGTCTATAAGCCTTTCTTAATAAATAAATTATTATTTTAAGGAAATAAACTTTTCGCTTCATAACAACTTAGTCCGTAATTTGATCCGTTTCTCAGTCCTTGCTAGCCGAAGTCAGAGTATAAAAATAGGCTCCCTTGTGAACATTCCGTTCTCCGATTTTAACTAGAATTTAAAGCGTTGCACGTTGAGCATCAATTTTCGTCACTACATTTGAAAATGCCTGGAAATAAAAATATAAATATCAGATGATTAACTTTAGTATTTTAATACAAAATATTACTTCGCCCCCAGATGGGCTCGAACAACCCTCCTTCCAGAAAATAATTAAATATTTTCACAATAAACAGCTGTTATAATATCAGTCGTCACTTTGACAATAGTGCATATTGCAGTATAACAACTCTACCTCCATACTAACTTTCCTCAAATGACAATTACAAGCTACCGCTTAACTTGTACTATAAAGCTCAAAGGAGACCATCTGATCACACATCAACTTGCGGCTAGAGTGAGCCTTGCTTAATCAAACAACGTGTATCTTGACATCTATGCCATTGATTTAACATTAGCTATTAAAATATTTTTGTAAAAGAGCTATCGTTCAATATAAAAACTTGTGACTGTGATGCGAAGATTGTGAGTTTACTATCTACGCGAGAGCTTAAAATATTTTAATATACGTAATAAGTATCCCTGGTAAGTTCGTTCTATATATACGTTCTATATTTTATAGCTTGAAAATTGGATAAGAAATGTGGAACAGAGTGTCACACAATACATATATTTTTATTGTAGTATTAAAAAACATTAAACCTAGTTTAATTTCACGTTTTCTTTAGCGTATAGCAGGATATGCAGATGAAGTGTAATAAATATAGTGTTTTAGTGTGTATGCTATATTATAGAATTAAGTCTAGTGTAAAATCTCCTTTATGAAAACATCTCATGTGTCTATCCAAATATGGTGGACCACCCATTGGTCTAAGCCTTATTTGTAATATATATAAATCTTCGATTATTATTAAATATAACTCGAAGCTAGAAAAACGTTTCTTTTTCAAACCCAGTAATTAACCACATTAGACAGAGATTGCTTGTAGCTAGAACACTACGTCGTTAAGAGGTGGTATTAGAGATCTCATCTGCCAATGTATAACGTCATACATGCTGTTATCAAAATGAAATAATGATATATTTATATCAGTGTTACTCTTTAAAATCAAATCTCTAATCAATGCTTCACACTTTCCACATTTTTCATTAGATATTATATAATTCAACTAAAATCCTTTTCTCTGCCTGTCAATACAAAGCGTGGCGCTGATTCTAAAGTTTATAAAGCAATATATCTCACTGTAAAAGCTCAAAGCTACGATTTATACACGATTTATCTCGAGAAAATCTCAGTTTATCCTCAGAGGAGGAAATCTTGCACATCATCAAAATACACGAAGACACTTCGTCCCTTTAGACCTCATTACTTGACGTTTCCTTTTTTTGACAACCACTAATGAGTGTGTAATTAATTACCATTTAAAGTGCAACGATATTGGACAGATAGTTACATTAATCAAAGACAGATGCACGCGACGCATTACACATTTGACTGTCGTATTGTAGAGTAGGTTTTGTGTGGAATGTTAATTAATGTTTACTTTAGATAAAGAAAATAAATATGAAAAATTTAAAATAATTGTTTGATGTTTATCATTTATTATATTTAGCATAACGTTTTATCCCGCATATAGACAAGGAGAGGGTTCCTAATGTTAAGACACTCTCGTCCCTGCTTTTCAAGAAATTATTTGTACTAAGTGGTTGAATTCAAAAGACGATAACGATACGATAACGAGGCAGTTATTTAGAAATGGAGCGGTAAAATGGATCTGCCAAATCCAATAGATCAAATATTATAAAATAAATTAATAGAAAAAAGATCCTCAGTCAATCTCCTTTCCAGAAAACGTTCCGTTTCAAAGAATATGAGTGTTGGTTATGAAACTAAAATTTAAATCACGCTTGTTAGTATAAAATTAACATAATTTTTGGGTGTCACATATATATTTACATAGTTAACTTCTGTATTTTCTCTATAGAATTTTACGATACCGCGAGAGCTTGTCAGTCAGAGTGGCTCTTATATTTTATTAATGACTTTTTGTTTCTCTTTACTCAGGCCAAGTTACTTTAATTAGTTTTTCTGAATTCTATTTAGTAGAGCTAGGATTGCATTTCTTTATATTCAAGTAATTCTTATTTGCTAATTTATCTGCATTGTCAAATAGTTAACAGCTAATAGTTAAATATAACAGGTAATTCTGATGATTATAGTTACATCGAACAGGGTTGTATCTAAACTATTAAAGTGATGTATAGCCTTCTTTAATAAACGAATTATCTGACTACAATTAAAATTATTCCAATATAATATTAAAAGAGAATCAATTCAAACCAATTATTTCTGAAATGAAATCATTTATTTTTCGCTTCATAATAATTTAGTCCGTCATTCGGTCTGTTCGTCAGTCGTTGCTGTCAGAAATCAAGGTAAAAAAACAGATTCTAGTGTAAGACATTCCGTACTTCGCTTTCCTCTATAATTTAAAGCATTGTGTGTTGAGTGTTACACTCCATAATCAGGTTGGAAAACGCCTGAAAATAAAAATATAAATATTAGAAGATTCCTTCATTAACTTTAGTATTTTAATACAAAATAATATTTCGCCCCGGGTAGGCTCGAACCACCAACCTTTCGGTTAACAGCCGAACGCGCTAGCCGATTGCGCCACGGAGGCTTCGTTTACAATAGTGAAACTTGAAAATTTGTTTTTATACTTCTATCCAAATGTATGGTTACTTTAAATAAATAACAAGAACCGGGATGTTCAATATAAAAAATCATATTTTATATAATATTAATTAACAATATTGCTAATTATTTCACACAGTTTAGAACTTAAAGTATAGTTTTCCTAAAATTGCTCTTTAATCAAATTGGACTTTTATGTTGCTATAAATTTTACATTATTCCTCTATATAGAGCATAAACAAAAAAATAAATAAATAAAATTATAAACGAATATTTACGTGAAGTGAAAATTAAATTACAACCTACAATATGCTACAAAACGTTAACCCCTAATATTAAATGCGATAATAACAGTTGATTTTGATAATTACTCTAATTATATCATATTGAATGGGAAATTAATTGTTAGTGTACATGTATAAAGAGGGAATTATTTTCAAATTTGTGGCTGTATACAGCAAATTCAATGTTCACAAAAGTCTTTATTATATGATAAGTTGTATTTTAAAATATATATTTATTAATGTATAACACGCGGTTGGAAGTTCTGTTTTTCCTGATAAAATATTTTATCCTATAATAATTTTAAATCGAGTTTTAATGCCTACGATATCCATAGTTCTAATTTTTGCAGGAACCATAGGAACCTAGTGTCAAGACACTCCGTTTAGTCCCTGATTTCTTCATCGTGCCAGTTGCGTTGCCAGAGAGAACAAAATGGAAATAGAAAAATCCATCTTCCCGAGTGGAATTCGAACCCAGAAACCGTCACGTTACAGGCAGACGAGACTAAATATATGAGTTATTTAGCTAGAGCGCTTATACAATACCAAAGAAATCTCTATACAATATTCAATAAAAAAATTAAAACTAACTTAACAAATATTTTATCTTCTACATATTTTACTAAGCGTTATAACACTTGACTCTACAATTCCACATTTATTTATTACGTCATATCCGTCTCTATCACGACTCTCCAAAAACTACTATATCGCTGGAACTGACAACCACTAATGAGTGTGTAATTAATTACCATTTAAAGTGCAACGATATTGGACAGATAGTTACATTAATCAAAGACAGATGCACGCGACGCATTACACATTTGACTGTCGTATTGTAGAGTAGGTTTTGTATGGAATGTCAGTTTAATAATAGTTAAATATTAAAAATTTAAATTATATTGAAAATTATGAGCACAAATACAAGGTATTTAATGTTTATCATTTATTTTACTATGCTACCAATCCAATGTTCTAGAGGCAAAATCCAAGAGGCGATCCAGAGCGAGATAACTTTTTTTCAGGTTAAACGATAAAGATGCATCTCATGGATCCAATATTATGAAATATAATAAAATAAGAAGGATCTTCAGTCATTTAAACAATTACTTCCCCCTATCTAGAGAACGTATAACAATACAATAAGTATTACATATAATATACATTATAAGTGTCCTATATATATATATATATATATATATATATATATATATATATATATATATATATATATATATATATATATATATATATATATATATATATATATATATATATATATATATATATATATATATATATATATATATATATATATATATATATATATATATATATATATATATATATATATATATATATATATATATATATATATATATATATATATATATATATATATATATATATATATATATATATATATATATATATATATATATATATATATATATATATATATATATATATATATATATATATATATATATATATATATATATATATATATATATATATATATATATATATTTAACCTCTGTACCTAATTCGTCTATAGAATTTTACGACAACGCGAGCGCTTGTCAGACAAATTGGGTCTTCTTAATGATTTTGTGTTTCTCTTTACCCAGGCCAAGTTACTTACTTTAATTAGTTTTTCTCAATTCTATTTAGTAAAGCTGTAATTGCATTTCTTCATATTTAACTAGTTCTTACTTGCAAATTTGTCCGTGTTGTCAAATATTAATAGCTAAGAATTATGTATGGCACCTTCCATATTTTAATTGCACTGGATAATTCTTATGTATATAGTTACATCAAAGCTATGAACGTGATATTTAGTCTATAAGCCTTTCTTCATAAATAAATTATTATTTTAAGGAAATAAACTTTTCGCTTCATAACAACTTAGTCCGTAATTTGATCCGTTTCTCAGTCCTTGCTAGCCGAAGTCAGAGTATAAAAATAGGCTCCCTTGTGAACATTCCGTTCTCCGATTTTAACTAGAATTTAAAGCGTTGCACGTTGAGCATCAATTTTCGTCACTACATTTGAAAATGCCTGGAAATAAAAATATAAATATCAGATGATTAACTTTAGTATTTTAATACAAAATATTACTTCGCCCCCAGATGGGCTCGAACAACCCTCCTTCCAGAAAATAATTAAATATTTTCACAATAAACAGCTGTTATAATATCAGTCGTCACTTTGACAATAGTGCATATTGCAGTATAACAACTCTACCTCCATACTAACTTTCCTCAAATGACAATTACAAGCTACCGCTTAACTTGTACTATAAAGCTCAAAGGAGACCATCTGATCACACATCAACTTGCGGCTAGAGTGAGCCTTGCTTAATCAAACAACGTGTATCTTGACATCTATGCCATTGATTTAACATTAGCTATTAAAATATTTTTGTAAAAGAGCTATCGTTCAATATAAAAACTTGTGACTGTGATGCGAAGATTGTGAGTTTACTATCTACGCGAGAGCTTAAAATATTTTAATATACGTAATAAGTATCCCTGGTAAGTTCGTTCTATATATACGTTCTATATTTTATAGCTTGAAAATTGGATAAGAAATGTGGAACAGAGTGTCACACAATACATATATTTTTATTGTAGTATTAAAAAACATTAAACCTAGTTTAATTTCACGTTTTCTTTAGCGTATAGCAGGATATGCAGATGAAGTGTAATAAATATAGTGTTTTAGTGTGTATGCTATATTATAGAATTAAGTCTAGTGTAAAATCTCCTTTATGAAAACATCTCATGTGTCTATCCAAATATGGTGGACCACCCATTGGTCTAAGCCTTATTTGTAATATATATAAATCTTCGATTATTATTAAATATAACTCGAAGCTAGAAAAACGTTTCTTTTTCAAACCCAGTAATTAACCACATTAGACAGAGATTGCTTGTAGCTAGAACACTACGTCGTTAAGAGGTGGTATTAGAGATCTCATCTGCCAATGTATAACGTCATACATGCTGTTATCAAAATGAAATAATGATATATTTATATCAGTGTTACTCTTTAAAATCAAATCTCTAATCAATGCTTCACACTTTCCACATTTTTCATTAGATATTATATAATTCAACTAAAATCCTTTTCTCTGCCTGTCAATACAAAGCGTGGCGCTGATTCTAAAGTTTATAAAGCAATATATCTCACTGTAAAAGCTCAAAGCTACGATTTATACACGATTTATCTCGAGAAAATCTCAGTTTATCCTCAGAGGAGGAAATCTTGCACATCATCAAAATACACGAAGACACTTCGTCCCTTTAGACCTCATTACTTGACGTTTCCTTCTAACATATCTCAGTACTGAGTATTGAAACTTGTAAGCTGTTAGCTCGAGCTTACTATTAAGCTTTTAGAAAGTTTATTGTTATATGTATAATAAAAAAAATTATTTCATGAATGGATTAAATTTGAATACGTTTTATTGATAGTATGTTATTAATTCATTAAAATGTAATTGTAATACAGATGTAATTTTTTTAAAAGTTTTTTTAGTTAATCTTTAAGTTATTTTACTTACTTTACGAATAATTGAACCAACAATAATTCTTTATTGAATAAAAAATAGCTTGTGCTACTCAATCTTGGTACATCACTAACTTGAAAGCCTGATGCGGGCTTCAAGCTTTAACTCATGCCTATATGTATGTGAATGTATGTGATATAAATGTGGTTGGCAGAGGTAGCCTATTGTTAAGACACTGTTTTACACTTTTTGTCAATTTGCGACTTTTTCTTGTTTATAAGTAATTAAGAATCGGTAAGAAGTTATAACTTAAAACACTAATGAAGCTGAAAATTGTAAGTTCATAAATATAACAAAAAATAATTTTTTTTTACAAAATTAGTCTACAATGCTTTCGACCTAAATTTGTCAACTTTATAAGCTGTATTACCTTACGTGAGTCCGACTGGCTCTTGATTGATTTTTGAGGTAACCAATACTTTACCAGAGAGAGAGAGTAATTGATTAATAAATCAATTCCTCTAAAATCGTTAGAGTGAAACTATTGATTCCGATATAATAACATTCATTACAACAACAAGACCGCAGAACCGATGAACCTCTGAAATTAAATAACAATCAAACGAACAGCCAGTTACGAGCTGCAATCACATTCTCTCATACTAGATTCCTTATATATATATATATATATATATATATATATATATATATATATATATATATATATATATATATATATATATATATATATATATATATATATATATATATATATATATATATATATATATATATATATATATATATATATATATATATATATATATATATATATATATATATATATATATATATATAAATATATATATATATATATATATATATATATATATATATATATATACTTAGTCTGGCCATAAATACTGTTACTATTCAAAAAAAGAAAATATTACGTTTGAGTTTGGAATCTGTCATTTTTATATGATTGCTTGATGTGTTTTCTTATTTTCGCGCCATTATATTGTTAAATATTTTGTTATATTAAAATGGAGTGGGGTGATAAAGAGAACCGAATCGCTGTGATTGCCTTACATAAAGTAGGTATGGAGAAAAGTGCAATTTTTAAAACCCTCCACCCGCTTGGTATTAGTCAAATGTTTGTTTACCGGGCTATTGATAGGTACAATGATACCTCCTCTGTTTGTGACAGAAAAAGATCTGGCCGTCCACGTACCGTTCGTGTGAAAAAGATGATTAAAGCAGTTAGGGAAAGAATTCAAAGAAATCCTGTCCGTAAGCAAAAGATTTTATCTCGGGAGATGAAGATAGCTCCTAGAACCATGTCGCGTATATTAAAAGATGACTTAGGACTTGCAGCCTATAAGAGACGTACTGGTCACTTCTTAACTGATAATTTAAAGAAGAATAGGGTGGTAAAATCCAAACAACTACTTAAGCGGTACGCAAAGGGAGGTCACAAAAAAATTTTGTTTACGGATGAGAAAATTTTTACAATTGAGCAGTATTTTAATAAACAAAATGACCGTATTTATGCTGGAAGCTCTAAAGAAGCTTCGCAATTAGTAAACAGAGTACAATGTGGGCATTATCCCACTTCAGTGATGGTTTGGTGGGGTGTTAGCTATGAAGGGGTGACTGAGCCATATTTTTGTGAAAAAGGTATTAAAACGTCGGCACAAGTTTATCAAAATACCATTCTTGAGACGGTAGTTAAGTCTTTAACTAACACCATGTTCAATAACAAAGAATGGTGCTTTCAACAAGACTCGGCACCGGGTCATAGAGCTCGATCCACCCAATCTTGGTTGAAAACTAACGTTCCGGACTTTATCAGCACTGAAAACTGGCCGTCGTCAAGTCCTGACCTAAATCCATTGGATTATGATTTATGGTCAGTTTTAGAGAGTAAGGCTTGCTCTAAACGCCATGATAATTTGGAGTCCCTAAAACGATCCATTCGGTTGGCAGTGAAGAATTTTCCTCTAGAAAGAGTTCGTGCTGCTATTGATAACTGGCCTCAACGTTTAAAAGACTGTATTGCAGCCAATGGGGACCACTTCGAATAAACATTGTATATTTTTAATAGTTATATATTGATGTATTAAACTAACTCACTATGAAAGGAATAAATGTTACGTATAAAAAAAAAATCGTGCTTTTCTTTATAACAATACTTATGGCAAGACTAAGTATATATATATATATATATATATATATATATATATATATATATATATATATATATATATATATATATATATATAACCTTTATAATAACTTAGGTTTATAGAGCAGAAAAAATAAATACAAACGGCCTTATTCATAAAAAGTTATAGCACGCTTAAAGACTCGATATAGTACAGTTGTCAAAAAACGTTATTCATAACAACATATTAGTGCCAATCAGTTCTATTAACCTATCATAAAGTTATAGAACCGAGAACCCTACTATAAGAGTGTTTTAACGTCCAAAGATGGCCGATTCATATAACAGCTGATTATAGCTCATACTAATATGAGCATTGATATGACGTCGTCGAGTCACTTGTCATCAAGAGTGTCAATTTCAGTTTCGTAAACAAAACAATATAACAATTGACATTTTGTTCGATATTTATTAACTATATTTAGTTATTAACAAGTTTATTAATAATAAATTCTAAATAAGAAAGGTGCACAGAACATAGGTAATACTTGTCCACGTCTGAACAATTTTCAATTCTTTGTCGTTTTACTTCTTTTGACTTTATTTTTTAAAAATTAAGTAAGTTTATAAACTAAAATAAAATAAACATTCGTGGTTTTGTGATAACAACGACGTAAATCAAGCCGGTATATGTCAAGCCAGATCCAATAATATATTTTTGTACGTAATATTATCTGTGGTCATACTATGTCAATGCGTTTGTCACTTATTATCTGTGGATTTACTAGTATTTTCGGCAACAAGTCGACCGACTTCAGTATAGTGGCAACATTGTGAACGTATAAATCAAATTAGTGACACTTTAGTTATAGAAGGCTTATAGAGCGTTTATGAATACAAACATTTATCGAACGTTCTATAAGCCTAAAGAGCGTGTTAACTAAAATATGCTTAAAACGTTTTATAAGACTTTTTTATGAATAAGGCCGAAAATGTATTGTATTAAGATCAATATATAAAAAAGCAAATCCATTTTGATTTATTATTATTACAAAATTATATATTATTATAACAAAAGACATAAGCCGTTTTACTTTACAATATGTATACAAAACGCCCCCAAGTGAGCTAGAACCACCAACCTTTCGGTTAACCGCCGAACGCGCTAGCCGATTGCGCCACGGTGGCTTCGGTTTACAGTACAAAAAGAATTATGATGTACTTTTAAATTTTTATATTTTAAACTTAGTAATAATATTAACGTACAAATACAAAAAATATTTAAAAGTAAATATTAGATTAATTGAAATGCTTAAAATTTTTGTAAATGTAATTAACATTGAGATTGATGAGAGTTTTAACTTTACAAGGTTTTTAATAATTCATATATGGGCGCAGTGTCTTCACAGTCTGAGATGTATACATGACATTCTTCGAGACGCTTTAGTAGATTTTTTTATAGCTTCACACTTTATCCCGCACATGGCAGGGTAGGCAGAGGGAACTGCAGGGATCATATGAACCTAGTGTTAAGACACTCCGTTGCTAAGTCCCTGCTGTATCCGTCCCCGCTTTCCGCCATTTTCGAAGCAGGGCGTGTTGAGTGGCGGAACTCAACGCCGTGCTTTGCCTAGTTTCCAGAGCGGAGAAAATGGAAATAGAAAAATCCATCTTCCCCTAGTGGGAATCGAACCAACAAATCGTCGTGTTTACATGCAGACACTTATGCCTCTGCACCACGACGGTCCTCCTTTAGTAGATGATTTTTGATATCAAATCCTACCCCTGAACGACGAGTTTTGGATAAAGAAGTCCTTTCCAGAAGAAAGTACAGTTGCCTCCTTATTCCACCATCTCTCCATCAGTAAGATTCGTTTCGGTAAACATACATTGACACGCGCCTAATTTAATTACAGATTGTTTCACAATTTTTTAAATATTTTTGATATATCTACCACTTATAGCTATCTATTATGATGATGCAATGCAAAGAAGATGCCACAGTTGCTAATATATTCCAGACTAAAAAAATATATTTTTTGTGCACAATACCAAAATTTACGTTCTACAAGCTCTATGACTGTACACAGAATACGAAAGAATAAAGCTGAACATGGTAATATTAATATTATGAATGATTTCTAACGTGAATGTTATAAAAAGAATCATTATTTTTCTTTTAAAAATCGAGTGAATCGAATAGTGAATGAGGTTACTTGCTGGAAAGCAAGTACAAGTTTTGATACAACCAGCAATTACAACCGGTTCAATGCAATTTAGCCTAATCATGAACATTTCATCACAATCTCCGCGAACCTAAACCTGATTTCACTCGTCTAAGAAAATACAAAGGAAAAGTAAAATTAAACTTGTTACGAACACTTTGAATGGAGGCTCAAACCGCAAAATATATAAAGTTTTAACGAAGGTCACTAATTTCACGAGACACTGACTGACACAATAAGTTTCAAGTTAGCTTTTTAGAGCTTTTAATATTGTGAAATGCGTTTATCTGGACAGTTTACCCAAATTCTTATATATATATATATATATATATATATATATATATATATATATATATATATATATATATATATATATATATATATATATATATATATATATATATATATATATATATATATATATATATATATATATATATATATATATATATATATATATATATATATATATATATATATATATATTTTTTTTTTTTAGCTTCACGCTTTATCCCGCATTTTAGGCAGAGGGAACCGCAGGAACCATACGAACCTAGTGTTAAGACACTCCGTTACTTAGTCCCTGCTTACTCCGTCTCCACTTTCCGCCGTTATATATATATATATATATATATATATATATATATATATATATATATATATATATATATATATATATATATATATATATATATATATATATATATTCGTTGAGTTCCGCCACTCAATACGTAACGTGCCTTCAAAAGGCGGAAGTGGGGAACAAAGTCTTTTAACGCTAGGTTACCACGGCTCCTGCGATTTACTCTACTTACCCTACTTTGTGTGAGATAAAGCGTGAAGCTATAAAAAAATAGAAGCAAAACAGTCATTGTGACATCGCTTTGCCGAACAAGTTTTAAGATATGGAAGATTTAATTTAAATCACGATTAAAAGAGATCATTGAGTTATATAATTCTAACATCGTTTATCCCTCAATACAAAATTCCTCAATATATATATATATATATATATATATATATATATATATATATATATATATATATATATATATATATATATATATATATATATATATATATATATATATATATATATATATATATATATATATATATATATATATATATATATATATATATATATATATATATTTTCGTTGAGTTCCGCCACTCAATACGTAACGTGCCTTCAAAAGGCGGAAGTGGGGAACAAAGTCTTTTAACGCTAGGTTACCACGGCTCCTGCGATTTACTCTACTTACCCTACTTTGTGTGAGATAAAGCGTGAAGCTATAAAAAATAGAAGCAAAACAGTCATTGTGACATCGCTTTGCCGAACAAGTTTTAAGATATGGAAGATTTAATTTAAATCACGATTAAAAGAGATCATTGAGTTATATAATTCTAACATCGTTTATCCCTCAATACAAACTCGTGAATAATCAGCAGGTATCCGTTAATAGGACTGTTGAAATTGATAAATTTCGATTCGATTTGTTCACGACGAGCTTATTGTGGACAAGCGTTGATTGAAATACAATTGATTATTTGCAATATTTGTGTTTGTTTGAGCTTCTCGTTGTATTCCGCATAAAGCAGGATAGACAGAGACATTTTTCTTTTAAAATTCTCCGTTTTTGATTTTCTACTTTAATTTGATACACTTTTTGTAGCAACGAAACTCAATGCAACACTTTGTCTTAAAAGAAGACTTGACTACGAATAGGACTTGAACCCACAATCTTCACTTTTAAAGATGATGCGCCACTAAACTAATGCACGATATTCTAGTAATTATGGAAGAGAAGAGAGGACCGTCGTAGCACAGAGACGCAGGTTCTGCCTGTAAAAGCAACGGTTTGTGCGTTCGGTTAACGCTAGGGGAGAACTGATTTTTCCATTTTTTTTTCATTCTGGCAACTATGCAAAAGCGATGTGGTCTCTCTGTGTCTGAACACTAAGCTCCCACGGTTCCTGCGGTTCCCTCTGCCTACTCTGGTATAAGCGAGAAAAAGCAGTAAAGAGAGATGAAGCCATAAAAATAAAAAAAATAGAAGAGAAATTACTCTGCATTCTTCGTGGGGATCTAAATTATTTACATTCTAGGAAGAGGAGCTGAAAGCAACGCCAATGATTTACAACCCAAGTGTAGGTTTAAAGAAGACTAAGCTTTAAGTAATTTTGCGATTTTATATAATTACAATATAAAAAAATACAAAATTAACTGCATAAAAGATTGTGTAGTGTACACGGTTTCATATTTTTGAGTAATACTCTAGCGTCCACATATTCTTGATTAAGTAAAACCTATTGTAATTTTCCAACGGATCTTTTTAGCCGTATTTGAAACACTTGTTTTGAGTAGCGTAACTTAACGCTGCGCTATGTCTGCTTGTCATAGAAAAAAATTGTATTCATACTTTTAAACCGTCGCATTTATAGTCAGATACTACGCCTTAAAAACTATTACTAAAATTTACCTAAATTATTATTAACAATATCATCATATCCATACAATGTATAACTAATAGCATCGGTGAATAAACCCTGTCACATGTAACGCGTCTATCAATAAAGCTGAGACTGATTGCCGCATTAATAAACAATACATAGCTTATGTATGTAAAGGCTGACACGAAATAGATTAAAATTAAACAAATATATATTATATATATATATATATATATATATATATATATATATATATATATATATATATATATATATATATATATATATATATATATATATATATATATATATATATATATATATATATATATATATATATATATATATATATATATATATATATAGAAATAAAACCTATGTTATATAATATTAATCACAATTAACGATATCAAAGAAAGATAAGAAAAGGTTACATAGTATTACTCTCACCGCGTTCTGCTCAAATTTCTCTTACTAGAATTGTAAATGAAAATAAATTACTGCCTCAAATGAGAAACGAACCCACAACCACTATGCCAATGCGTATTCAGGGTTTTTAAAATAGGTACTTATTATAAATTATTATACTTAAAATTAATTACCTATAAATACCTTAGTGCCCAGGATTAGGTCGTTAGCTCTATACTTGTCGTATTTAATTTTTATAATATTGAGATAATAAGTAATTTAAATTACTTTTATTTAGCTTTAGTGAGATAAAGAACGTAGTTAAGTTACACCACTTATTCACACATACATTTCTTCCTAAAAACGAAATAACTGAAAGTTTACAGTCTGTTTCCGTCAAGAGGAGCTTTCGCATGGTCAACAGTCCTTAATAATCGACGTGCATATATCGACAGGAAGCAAATCTATTCATGAATTGATTTAAAATGCAAACAAATATATTGATTTCTGAAACAAGTTATAAATTTATGGCTGAATATAATACTCCGTTGCTTAGTTCCTGCTTTCTCCGTCCCCACTTTCCACCTTTTTCGAGGCATTGCGTGTTGAGTGGCGGAACTCAACGCCGCGCTTTGCCTAGTTGCCAGAGCGAAGAAAATGGTGATAGAAAAATCCATCTTCCCCGAACGGGAATGGAACCCATAAACCGTCGCGTTTACAGGCAGACGTTTACGCCTCTGCGCCAGGACGGCCCTAAATTAGTTCTTTGTAAAAAACACACTTCACATAAATAAACGGAAAAACTACATAATAAAAGCTCATATATTAGAGCTTTACACAATATACATTTTTGTTTTTCAAGGTAAAACGATTCATATTTAGATTAGCGTGTAAGCTTAGTCCAATAGCTGGAAATTCAATGATGTAAGCCACTTATTAGTTTGTAACTTTCATTGCTTAAAGCTGAGTGTTTGTCATCTGATCTATATTTAAATAAATAAAATAGCTAAATTAATATTAATATTTTTTTCCTACAACACGTAATATCTTATATAATTGAAGATCAGAGCATCAAGTTCCTGTTAAAATATTAATATTTCTTATTAAAGATTTTAGAATTATAAGAGGACCGTCGTGGCGCAGAGGCGCAACGTCTGCCTGTAACGCGACGGTTTCTGGGTTCGATCCCCAGTCGGAGAAGATGGATTTTTCTATTTCCATTTTTCTTTGCTCTGGCAAACTAGGCAAAGCGCGGCGTTGAGTTCCGCCACTCAACACGCAATGCCTCGAAAACGGCGGAAAGCGGGGACGAAGTAAGCAGGGACTAAGTAACGGAGTGTCTTAACACTAGGTTCGTATGGTTCCTGCAGTTCCCTCTGCCTACCCTGCCATGTGCGGGATAAAAAGCGTGAAGCTAAAAAAAAAAGAATTATAATTAATACTGACTTATAAACACTTAAATATGTCATTTCACTTCTCCACTCTAAGGCATTGAGTACCACCATTCATCATTGTTCAACATTGATTAGACGGATTTATATATAATATTTACACACAAATAACTAATGTATAGTTTTTATATGAAAAGTATATTTACTTACTTGAGTTGCACCAAATGGGGCATAGGGGCATCGGTTGTAAGTTATGCGTGTTTTATTTCGCTCCACGTTATCTTGTTGTTTCTTGTCTTAAATATCACTGTCCGTTTTCTTCAGCCTTAAAAATTCCAATATAGGGCTCGCCTAGGCTTGCGATTTGCCTAGATTTCCAGTTTCTATAGTAAAGTATAGCCGATCAGTTCAAAGTATAGACGATCCAGCTCCATTTGCGAAGTTTTATCTTTAGGCCGATAGAAGTTACTTACAATGTCTCAACAGGTCTTTCGTTAGAGATTTTCTGGAGCAATGAGTTTAGGGCCCCGTCGGGCCTCACTCTTTAGGTCTAATGTACTTTGTATGGAAAGTCTCTCTCTCTCGAAAATTTTATAAAGAATTAAAAAGAATACGTCTTAAGAGTTTTCTCTGGCTAGCCTGTTATGCGCCACTACGCCACGATGGCCTCAACTTTTTAACGCACTTACGTTTTATTATTGTATATTGATATTATTTAGCTGTAATGTTAGGTCAGTCAATCGCCATTTTTCGCGTTTCAAGACTCAAATTTACCCTGAGTAGGAATCGAATAGACATCCGCCTCGTATAAAGTTTACCGCTGTCGCTGCCATGGATGTCATGCATAGTCTTAATTTTTTATCAAAATAATGTGTTGTGTATTAAAAAAATTACTCTATAATTTAGAACATTAATATCTCTAAAATATTATGTTATTATATCATTATACTAATATTTCAAAGCTCTGCTCAATTAGAAGCTTTTTAAGCTTTTATTTCAACTTCAATTAACTAAGTATATATTTTTAATGGTATTTAAAGAAATTATCGCAGGTTAATTAAGTTTTAAATGAGTCTGTACTAGTATTAATCTCGTGGCTTTGGCTGTTTTACCTAATTTAAGTCTTGTTTTTGGACAATATTTGAATAAAAAGAGCGGTGTTGAGTTCATCTCTCAATATACAATTCCTCGAAACAAACGGAAAGCAGGGACTAAGCAACAGGGATTCAGGCAAAAGCACTATTGAAAGTTAGAGTTAGTTAGAACATACTTAAAGGACCTCTTAAAAATTTAGAGCTGAGTTGTTAACGTAGTCGAAGCCGTAGGAAAATTTTGTGATTTAAACCTACTTTATCCTTTTTGAAGTCTTCGTATAGGAATTATGTAAATAAATTTATGTACAACAGTGCAGCTAATGTGCACGTTGCATGTTAGGTCTAATATAATTTGTCAAATTGATCATCAATTTAAGTGCATATTGTATAGCATACCAGCATTAGACCGTAGCTTCGTTTAGAGTTCATAATAAATCTTTATATAGATTTATATATATATATATATAGATTTATATATATATATATATATATATATATATATATATATATATATATATATATATATATATATATATATATATATATATATATATATATATATATATATATATATATATATATATATATATATATATATATATATATATATATATATATATATATATATATATATATATATATATATATATATATATATATATATATATATATATATATATATATATATATATATACATGGTTGATGTTTTTGTTATATTACATCAGTCATGTGGACACCACCAACCTTTTTTACATAGATGCCATTAGTAATAAAACATGGTAATCTCTGTGTCTGGTTTTTGACTATCGTTACTCCTTCATATAATGGTATTATTGATTACGAACGAAGACGGAATCCTTAAACTTTATATGAAAATCGACTGAATTGGGATTTGAAGGGGATATCATAATTTTTAAATATATAGTAAAAATTATGTAAAACTTTAGTAAAATAAACTTTAACTTTAGTTTTGAAGTGATCTTTAATCTTTTTTCATATAAGATTTGTTTCATTTTCGAGTACTAATGTTTTGTTAGTAAACTGGAGTGCGCACAGATAATTACAATTAAGTAGTTACAATTACTTTTTTTATAATAAAAAATATAAAAAACCACATTTAAAGTTTGAATAAATTTTTCAGGTAAACACACGATGGACGCCGGGAATTAAGCTATTAACGCCAACAGGGTGAAAACAATTTTGTTCAGCGTCTACGTTAGATTTTAACACACCGTTACATTAAGATTTTTATAATCAGTAAATAGGAAATAAATATTAAAACGATTTATCCCACTTATAGCGGAATAGGCAGAGAGAACCACAGGAACATTAGGAACCTAGTGTTAAAACACTCCGTTCCCTGCTTTCCGCCGTTTTTGAGGTGTCGAAAGGCGGAACTGCACGACACGTTGTTGCCTAGTTGCCAGAAAATAGAAATGAAAACTCCATCTTCCCCAATTGGGACTCGAACCCACAAACCGTAAGGTTTACTATCAGACAAGACACGTTAACCACGACATGTTATTTTTATAATATACTTTATTTCGTATATTTCATTTATAGCTATTATACAATAAATAAAACTTCATATCTTTTGAAGAACGTCCCTTGTGTTCAAATAATGCTATGTTGAATTTTATTATGACCTTTAAAAAATCTAATGACCATCGTCGTTCATTATATGGACGAGTTCATCGGGGTGCAGCGGCAAAGGTCTATCTACTAGCACGGTTGTGCGTTCGATTCCCTTAGAGAGAATGAACTATTTTCATTACCTTCGTCCTGTAAACAAAATAAAACGTGGCGTTGAGTTCTGCCAGTCAACGTGTAAAGCCTACAAAGTCACAAGTAGAGCCTACACTGTCTTAACACTAGACTCACCTTACCTGCCCTAATATAGGCGAAATGTACCTAGAAGCTAATAAAATAAAAAATAATAATATTGTACCTAATTTTCTATTGGGGTCAGGTTAAGTTTACTAATAAAAAAACTTAAAACTTAAAATTACTGATATATTCTTCTTTTTTCTTTTAGCTTCACGCTTTATCCCACACGGGACAGGGAAGGCAGAGGAAACTGCAGGAACCATGGGAACCTAGTGTTAAGACACTCCGTTGCGTAGTCTCTGCTTTCTCCGTCCCCGCTTTCCGCCTTTTTGGTGGCATTACGTGTTGAATGGCGGAACTCAACACCGCGCTTTGCCAAGTTGCCAGAGCGAAGAAAATGGATATAGAAAAATCAGGTATTTTCTATATAAATATAAACTAAAACCTATATATTAATATGCTTACATTCGTTTTACCTAACGGTGTAATATGAGGCCTACTTAGTTCCACTCGCGCAATATTTCTTCTCGGACCAAACGACATATTCATATTTAAATTTATTGCAAACTTGCATAGTAAAGGAGCGAGGCAACGAACCGTTTGTTCTAGTTTGTCTACACTGAACAGCTTATGTTGTTTTGTTATAGTATTTGTTTTTGTTGGAAGGCTTATATTTTAATATTATTTATTTAATATTAATTAACTAAATTGGATTTCTTTTCAAATTTCTTTTGGGAGGCTTAAATATAATTTATTAGGACAATGTGAAATATATATACAAATATTTTATATATACTGTTTAATATTGTATAATTTAAATATCTAAATAACTAGATTTCCATTTTAAGAACTAAATAGAATAAGTAAAAAATGTTGCTTTCGATATTGTTCCTTTTATTTTCAGATATATTGAATATTTTAGCCTTTATTTAGCCCAAAATTGGTGAAACAAGTAGTAGTTTACTAGTTTTGGTTACTGCAAATATGTCAACCACAATAATATATATTGAAATTTTTAGAGTCAACTATTGACATGAATCAAAGTCTCACGATACAACTAGGTATATGACAGTACGTCACATATATACATTACTTATACATACATATATGTATGTACCGACATAATATAATAAGGTCATCTAACATCCATAGAATAATAAAAGTTTACGTGAAAATCATATAAAATTATTTTCCCTTCGCCGCAAATAAATCAAAAGGCAAGGGGAAGTAATGCCAGTAGTAAATTACATTAATGATTCAAAAAGCTGTACTTTGGGTACCGACACGCAAACTGCGAACTTTGCCTTATTTGGGAAAGTTAATTTATATGTGAAATAAATAAAAAAGAAGATACTAGTGACCGTTGTGACGCAGAGGCGCAGCATATGCCTGTAAACGCAACGATTTGTGGGTTCAATTCCCAATCAGTGAGAATGGATTCTTTCATTTGCTTAGCTCTGGTAACTAGGCAAGGACGGCGTTAAGTTCTGCCACTTAACATACAATTTCTTGAAAGAAGGTTACCATGATTCCTGCAGTTCCCTCTGTCTACCCTGATATATGCGGGATAAAGCGTGAAGCTAAAAAACCATTTTTTCCAGCACTTGACAATCGGTAAATGGTCCACCAAAAAGAACATTGGTGGACCATTTACCCATTATTTATTACCTTTGGAATTTCAGAACACACTTAGTCTTATCAGAAATATGATAAGATAAAAAAAATCAATCGTATACAAAATTACCTCAAAATGAGAAATACGGGCTCAGAGTGTCTTAGCACTCTCTCTGTCTGTCCTGGTTTATGCGGAATTAAGCGTGAAAGTTCTTAGAGAAGTGAAGTGAAGATTTATTTCTGACCACATACTATAATATGTGGTGTAACCAATTTTAATATGGATAATAAATCAAAAATCATGCGTAAAAGAAATTTATCTATCTTTTACTGGTAACTTTATCTCTGTAAATGACTTATCGTCTTTTATAATAGCTCGTTTTTTTATAAATTTTACTTACAATATTGTAATGTAAATTCAAGTTTGTTATATGAAAGATGTACGACGCTTGTAAGTTTGATTCTAATGTACTCACCTTTACTTTAGAAAAGCTTTACATGGGCCATAAAGAGTAATAAATTAATATTCAGTGCTAATATTTGATATTTTATAAGTTAAAAAATATTTAATTTTTCTAAAAGATAATTTTCAACAGATATTAAAGGTATTCGTAGAACTATATATTAAATTAAATATATATGAAAACTAGTTTTCTATATAATATATATAGATAAAATTATTAACACATTTATACTGCTGTATATAGCCGTTATATTGACTATATTGTATACAAGGATCGTCATGGCCAAGCGCCGCACTGCCCGCCTGAACTAAATTAAACGCGTTTATGGGTTCAAATCCCACTCGGGGAAGACGGATTTTTCATTTAAATTTTCTTTGCTCTGGCGACTAGGAAAGCTTGGCATTGAGTTTCGCTTTAACACAATGCCTTCAGAATCGAAAAGCGGGTAATGTAGTGTCTTAACACTAGGTTCCTTTTGTCTATAAATACTTATGAATAAATAGATACTCTGCCTACGTGTGATGTAAAATACAGTGGAAACAGAATATTCCCCTTACAACTGACATTTTTGGTTTTAATAACGATTGATGAATATTTTACAAATAATTATGCAAATAGATTATAATATTAGTAGAAATCCGTCGTGGAGCAGAGGAGTTGCGTCTGCCTGTAAACACGACAGCTTGTAGGTTCAATCCCCACGCGGGGAAGATGGATTTTTCTATTTATATTTTCTTCGCTGGCACATTCAGCATACATAACGAAACATTTGAAATATTTTCTCTATAATGCCACATTTCTACCTATATACATGACCCCTTACTCCTAAAAAAATATCTTTTTGACCAATTCTATCGAGCGGCTAACCACTCCACATATTGTTGTATTATTGTAAAGTATAAATAATATACTAGGTCACGTATAGATAAGTG